>JAHDVE020005384.1:0-178502 GCA_022606495.2 Halesus radiatus | reverse complement strand
TATTGTTATTCCTTTACCACTAATTCCTGTATCACTCGGAACACCATAAACATTCCATCACATATTTCGCTGTCTATCAATTGCTTCGTACTGACAGGCCACACAACGCACTTGAGCCACTCCCAACTAGAAAATAAATAATTAAGCAGTCAAAAAGACAAAATAAAGTATGTGAATGCAATCAATTTTTTTAAAAATTTTTATTATACTTTTGTAGAAATATTTTGAGAAAGATTCCTGAGAAGTATTTATGTTTTAAGTTTGTTACATGTTTTTATTTTATATATATGTATATATTTTGTAACCTTATCAGTAAATTTTGAGTTTTGAATAACAAGCTCCCGTTAGACAAACTCCCAAAATAAGTGTATCGGGACTTTTTACATTGTATTTTTTCTTTTGTAATATGTAAATAAATTTAAAAAAATAAAAGATATACTTACCATAAAAAAAAATTCCATTGGTCAGTTGCTGAGTTGGCTGGCATCACGTCTGGGTCCCACCCAAGCATCATGAGTTCAATTCCTCGCTGGCTAAGTCCTCCATCACGACACAAGCAACATCTTCTGTTTAGTGTGATGGTAGTAGGAGATTTTCAAATATTGTCAGGTTATTTGAAATGTTCGTCTTTCTTTAAAAAATTATTAGTTATTAAGTACAGTGTATTCGGGGTTTCTCACCAATGTTCAAGTATTTATTAAATTCCCGGCTCACGTGCGTTGTGTGAGCTGTCAGTACAAAGCTATTGGATTATTCCACACAATGGTACATATTCTCATTATTGCCCTGGTGAAAGACCACCATTCAGAATAGAAATGGCAATAGCCGTGTTTAGTGACCGGATCTGAATAACTACATACCCTTCAGCCGCAAAACCTACATTGGCGATGTAATAGTCCCACTGGCTTCGGACAATTGGGAGCAGTTGGGACTCTTGTTCACAATAAATAACATTCAATTAAGATTAACTTTGAATTCATCCAATTCTTAATAGAGCCTAAATACTTGGTTCCAGAACATAAACCGTGATGCACTGCTCAACCGCCAGCAGATGTCGGCCGCATCGTCGGTCCACACGGCTCATCCAGACAACATGCCAGCGGCAGCCGTGTCCAATGGGCCGCTGCTGCACCTGCACCATGATGCGCACGAGAGCCCCGAAGGACCTGACGCGCTGGAGGGGGCAGACGTGGGGGAGGTGCCGGAGGAGGGGCCCGAGGACTTCCAGGACAACCCGGACAGCTTAGTGGTGCTGAGGAGTTCCAATAACAGGTATATTCCTTGACTTCTACTCTAATTGAAGATTCCTGTACAGTAGTTGACGATAATTCGAAAAAAGGCATTTTTCAACTGTCAAACTTTGCAAATAATGCCAAAGTTGACGCATTAACCGCCTAAATTAACTAAACGAGATGATACAGGAACAAACTTGACATTTGTGGGTTTCGGGTATAGCTTTTTTGTACCTGAACGTATGGGATACGGCTTGTTGTATTCGGGCGATAATTTAACGGCCGTATCATGTACGTTATAAGTATTAAATAAATTTATTTTTTTGGAAGAAAGACAAATATTCCCTGGTTACAAATAACCTGACAATATTTGAAAATCTCCTACTACCATCACAGTAAGCGGAAGATGTTGCTTGTGTCGTAATGAAGGACTTGCCAGCCGAGGAATGAACTCACGACGCCTGGGTGAGACCTAAACGCGATGCCAGCTCAGCCACTGACCGGTCCTAATGATCCTAATAATATTATGGAATCTCAACGTCAGGGGGTTCCAGCTGATTATTATTTAACTTGCCACCAGTAGAATGGCTTGATGGTAGGCGCTGCATGACTGTATCGAATTATTGTTAGAAATGTTGTAACATACGAGGTGTGTTCAAGAGAAAAGGTGAATTTTGAATAGAAAGAACACCCAAAAACGTGACTAACCTTTCCAGTTGTCAAAAACAAACCACTAATCCAAAATGGCTGATAATGCTAACATATGATAAACATATGTGTACCAACATAACAAAAAAAAAATCGATAATCGATTGTACACAGCCCGTGAAAATTCAAAATTCACCTTTTATTGTGAACAAACCTCTTACGTACATAATATTACAAAAATATACACTTTTAATGATGAAGTTTATAATCATTGATTGATGTAAAAATTTCACTTTCATGTTTCTCAATTTATTTTTCAAAGCACTCAATATGACAACTGGATAGGTTAGTCACGTTTTAGTGTAATTTTTTACTTTTGAAAAAAATGGATCAAAGAATATGTATTAAATTTTGCGTTAAAAATAGAATAAAGTACTCCAACGCGCTTAAAATATTGACTGTGGCATTCGGCGACTCTACTTTGTCTCAAAAAAGTGTTTATAAGTGGTACAAGTGCTTTACAGAAGGTCAAGAAGATGTTAATGACGATGAGCGTCCTGGAGTTGCAACCACGTCAACAAACGAAGAAAACATCGAAACAGTGAAGAAAATGATTTTGGAAAATCGTCGTATCACTATTAGGGAAGTTCAGAGGTTGTTGGCATATCAATCGGCTCATGCCATGTGATTTTCTCGGATGTTTTGGGCATGAAATTGCTAAATTTTGAGCAAAAGCAACGTCGCATTAGTATCGCTCTGGAGATGTTGAATGACGTCAACGACGATCCAGATTTGCTCAAAAGGGTCATAACTGTTGATGAATCGTGGGTATATGGTTGACATCGAAACCAAGGCCCAATCATCCCAATGGAAGCGGCCAGAAGAGCCAAGCCTGAAAAAAGCACGCCGAGTTCGATCAAATGTAAAGGTTTTGCTCACTGTTTTCTTCAATTACAATGGCGTGGTGCATCATGAGTTCTTGGCAACAGATCGTACGGTTAATAAGGAATACTACAAGGAAGTTCTGCAACGTTTGCGTGAAGCAATACGGCTCAAACGATCAGAATTGTGGAAAAACAAATCATGGATTTTGCATCACGATAATGCACCAGCTCACACATCAATGCTTCTTCGTGATTATTTGGCCAAAAACAACACTGTAATCATGCCTCAACCACCGTATTCACCAGATTTGGCTGCCTGCGACTTTTTCCTATTCCCGAAACTGAAGAGACCAATGAAAGGAAAGCGTTTTGCCACAATTGATGAATCGAAGAACGAGCTGATGGCCATACCGAAAAGCGCATTCCAGAAGTGCTTTGAGGATTGGAAGAAGCGCTGGCATAAGTGCATTATATCTGAGGGGGATTAATTTGAAGGGGAGAAAATGGATATTGATGAATAAATAAATGCTTTTCGAAAAAATTCGAAATTCACCTTTTCTTTCGAACAAACCTCGTATATATTTTTTAAAGAATTATACAATCCCGAATATATTGACAGGTAGGTAGGTAGGTACAAAGGTTTTTTTGAAACCTCGACAGCTGTAAGGAGCAAGTTTAGTCAGTCCCCTCATGCTTATTATAACCATGTTTTACTGTATATGATCATCTTAACACTATGTTCCAAATGTTCCAAAACAATAAATATAAATTAATTTATAATGTTTGGTTGCAGGAGCAGCATATCCTCGTCCCTCTACATGGGAATGTCCAACCCGATGTCCAGCAGCAGCGAGTCGAGTGCCTCGGCGGGGGGTGTGCGGCGGCCCACGGGCTATCACGAGCGACAGGCGGGGCCCCTGACCTACGCCTCTGGAATTTCCAGTGGCCTGGTCAATGGCTACTCGGTAAGTCCTCCCTTACAGCGTGATTAGTGAGCATCGGCCCTTTAGTTGGACGTGTCCACCCATATCCAGCAGGAGCCAGTAATAAGTCAACTTTCACCAGCAGGTCCGCAGTCGGCAATGTCGTTTGAAAGTTTTTATTGACAAAAAATACTTAGTTTATCGAGACGTCCCCAACCTATAATATTATAAAGTTGTCTATGTCTATGTTGATAAAAATCATTTCCACAAATTTTCGTGAGGAATTTAAAATTATCAGCTTACTTTAAATGAATGGATAATGATTTGATTAGGTTTTGATAGTTTTTCAGTATTATTTTAAACTATTTGTTGAAAAACAATCAGCAAGCGCCTAAAATAATTCGCTAATTCAGTTTTGCAAGATAAGGACAAACAACTTTCTACGTCATAGATGAAATGTGTTGTCTTAGTTTGTCATATCGATTCTGTTGAGACTTATGGCCATCCCCTTCACGCCCAGCAGCTCGGCCCACGACCATATTAATGCCATGGGTGTCCTGCCATATGAACACATAGACCTTGTTACAGCAGCAGGCCTCTCCGTTTGGCTCCGGGCCCAACCTGCCCAAGGAGCACCCTGCCCCGGACAGCCCGAGCCAGCAGATCCCCTTCCCGCCCTACAGCACGGCCCACGACCCCCCCGACATGCACGACATGAACGTGTTTGACTTCAGCTTGCGTAGCGATGGGTATACATCATAATATATTATTATGTTTAATGCAAATAGGCAGAAATGACTGTCTGGAATGCATGTGTAGATGGGACTGTTAGCAGTTGTACATTTGAGCATTACATTGCCAAAGCTCTTCCTTACGTATGTACATCATAGTTATGTGATGATATATATAGCAAGTATTGTTATGAAGAGTGACAGTAGAACTATAGCAGTAAAACAACACAGCTTGTGTATTTGGTATTTTAATAAAATCATATTTCTTTTTACAGTGAGAACGAAGCTATCAACAACCAAGTGTCAGAGTCCGGTGTCTCCACACCAGACGGGATGTTCCACTCCTCCAACTCCCCCTTCGTCACGGCCATGAGCAATGGCAGCGCCACCAGCCGCTGGCTCAACGACCCGTGCCAACGCTTCCCCACCCGACTCGACCACCCCTGGACCCCATGCAACACCCGACCGGGCTGCTCCACCTCCTCCGACTTAGCCATACTCAACCAGAACAAACCGGACGCCAAGAGATCCGGTAGCACGTTCCGACCCATCAGAGTGGAAGCCAACATGTCTGATATCAACGACTCTGGAATCTCTGATCTTAATGCGTGCAGCATGATGCCTTTCTTAAATGGAAACCAAGATATCTCCAACCAAGATTTCAGCAATACGATATTGAGTGACGTTTCGTTCAATGCGTCAAATACTGGCTTCTCTGAACAATTCCACGAGTCTTCACAGCGTTCTGAATTTGACGCGGATATCCATGATGCTTCTTCCGACGGTTCGTTAATCTCCCGGATACATTCGTCGTCGCTGATGACGTCCCAACACAGTTTCACATCCCCGAATCTCATTTCCAACACGATCTCTCGAGTTTTAAAAACATCTGAAAGTCGAACGAGTATTATTAATATGAGTGCTTCCCGCGCAGACAAGTTCAATAATAAGCAAGGGGAGACGAAAACAGACTCTCCGCTTAACGGTAGTGCTATATCTCTCAGTACGCTATCTGTGAACAGTGCCGACACGTCTACTAGTGATCGTAGCTCCAGTCAGGATGTGAACTCTGAGAATTTGACTGAAAGGAGGGTCACCCCTCCGCTGGGGCATGTGTCTATCCTCAACTCTACAGACGTGAAGATGCAGAGAGGTTCCGTTGGGAATAATGGTGCCAATACACTGCCGAGGAATTCTACTCCGTTCACAGGATCCATGAAGCCGGGCGCCTCCACTGGGGCCATTCCTAAGAGCATTAGCTTCGATGCAACCGCTGAAAAAAGTCATAGGTACATATATTTCAAATGTAGCAGTTTCACTCGAGGCCTTTTGTTGACCCACTAACAACTCGTATGCTTGCTAAGAAGCTAGGGGTTTGTAGAGATTTATTTTTTCTTTTATAAAATAAAACAATAACTTTGTTTTACATCACTTTTATTTATACTTTAGCCGACCGGGTTTCGCTACTACCGTAGCTTCTTCAGGGCAGTATACAACTAAACTATGAACTAAGATGCACATGTGTTATGGAATGATACAAACAGGCTAGTGAAGGGCCAAGGGTGGGAGATCAGCAGGTAATAATGGTTTCTCCGAATTTGCTAACCATCTCTTAGAAACAGACCACACATCAGTCTGGCTATGTCAGAAGTCGGAATAACAGAAGAGAATGTATGAGACGATTTATATATATTGAGTGAGTGACTTCCCATGTTTCCGACTTACTATCTTAATGTGGCCACGGCGGTGTGACCGGCGGGCGGCGGCTAGTTTTAAGCGGATTAACTTGTTATTTTTATGGTCTTACAATAAAATAATGTTGACTTTGCAGAAACAGGTTCTATCCAGGTAGTCCAATTTTAGGTTTTGGCAATATTATCAAGTAGATTCAGCACGAAACTGAAGTAAAACCGGGGTAGAAATTAATTTAAATCGTAAATTGGGGGAAATATTATAATATGACAATGTATGGAAAAAAATGGGACCGCGGGTTTATTACGTAAAAAGCGGAAACACGAGAAATAGAGGTGACGTAAAACCGAAGTTTTACTGTAATACAGGGTGCGGCAGCATAACTTCCTTTTTTCAAAACTTAATAAAACCCATTGTATGAAGCAGAAAATTTTTATTTGTTTTTTATAATGTAGGCACATACCTAAAGTTCTGTTTTACTTAGTTTTAGAAGATCAAATCAGGTAGGTGACGTCCCCCATTCTCCATACACTGAGTAAACCGATTTCTGGCGTTTGTCATGACTCTTACCAGCATATCAGGTGTTATCCAGGCAATTTTTTCCTGGATATTTATCTTCAAATCTTGTAGGGTCCTTGGACGGTTCACATAAACACAGAATTTCAAAAAACTCCATAGAAAAAAAATCACAAGGGGACAAATCGGGAGAGCGAACCGGCTGCTCCAAATCGCCCCTAATTGAGATGAGGCGCTCTAGGAAGTGTTGTCTCGTTCAGAAAGTTCCTGCACAATCGCCATCTTGTATGGATGGAAATGAAGATCATCACGAAGAATTCTCCTCAAAGAACGATCGGAAAGTCCAAGGGCAGACGCATGTTTGCGTGCAGAACGCTGTGGTGATCGAAACATTGTAGCTCTTACTGCCTCAATATTCTCAGGTGATCTAATGGGACGAGGTATTCCAGTTCTTCATCTTGTCGCACTTGCAGTTTGTCTGAACGTAGTGGCCCACATAACAATTGATTTCCGGTCCGAGACATGGGCCAACGGGGCTAAATTAAAGCGATTCCGAAAGGCGCGCTGGGATGCGATCACAGAACATCCGTTCGAAAAGTAGGCCTCAACGGCAAACGCACACTCCTCACTGTTTCAACGCACGATGGCGACTAAACTGTGTTGGGACAAAACTTTATAGTTCTGCCTCTCGAACGAGACCACTAGCGCTCTGCTACGACGTCAACCGACTGGTGCACATTTTAAAAAAGGAAGTTATGCTGCTGCCCCCTGTATATATGCCAGATGTCAAAGTGAACCGACTTATCAGTATAACAGTCAGGGTGCAAAGTTTAACAAAATCAAACTATATATATATAGAAGTATAATTTTAATCTGAGAAGTAGATAATAATATCAAACATCAAACAAGATTAAGGTATGTTTGTTCAAGAATGCTTGGTTGTTCATTTTACGTAAACCTTATAAAGACCACCCTTGCGTATTATATATTTTATGTGATCCTTCCAACGCGTTTTTAATATGTTTTTTCCAACCTTCCCTCTTCGTGTTTACCTTCCTTGTTCTTAACACATTTAATTTAAAACTTCATAGTGATTTTTTCTATTATACGTCGGGTAGTTAGTATTTTTTTTAATGATTGATAAGCTGATTTTATTGTAAAATATTTGGATTCAGTAAAACAGTTAATGATGTTAGAACATTTAATGATCAATAAGATGGATATGTGAAAAAAAAAATTTATGAGATATCCTCGTTATCCTTATTCTCCTCTGCCATTCGTGTGGAATTGGCTGTTTTTTTAAAAAATGATTTTTGGATATTTAATTTTTTTTTTACACTCATGAATTACGTCCGATCTTCCCGGTTTATTAAAAAAAATGGTCCGATCTTGGAGATTGAAATTTTCAGAAAATCTCTACAGCTTCAAAAATATGTTTAAAATAATAAAAATGGTACAGAATGTCTTAGAATTTTAGCTTGAACTGAAAAAATAGACAATTCATTACACGTGTGAATTAATTTTCAATATAACATGTCGATGCAAAAACAAACAAAAAAAGTGATGCAAGTGGCCTCTTCTAAAAACCCAGTAAATGCATTTAAAGGCACTGACGTCAGAATTAATAGACTTGTGAACTCTTTCAATGCACCAATTGTTCATGTAGTGCCCGAATAATAGAATTCGACTTGTATAATAACCTCAGTGTTTGCGTGTTGTGAAATGAATATGAATTTCGTAGCCTAGAAGCTTGTATGCCCTGCTTACTAAATGGTTGATGTTTTGGTGAAAAGTTCTTTTACTGTCGTAGATGTATTTGTATGAAAGATAATTTGCTCTCAGAACTTATTAAAGGATATATTATCTCCCCCCAGGTACCATTCCGGCAGGAGAGTGCCCGAGGATTCAACGGAGGGCGGCGGCCTCAACTTTGGCGACTTGAAGAACAACATGAAGAGGTCCGGCGGCAACTTCCTCAACAAGATCAAGCAGTTCAGAAACAAGAGCAGGGGATTCACTGCATCTGCGGCCAGCTTTGGTTCGTCTTCTTCATTTATTCAATATGTGTATATATATATGTATGACAGAGTTTTCAAAACTTACAGTGCCCTTGAGGTGATTTTTCACAAAAATGGCGCTATATAAATCGTTCAAGTATTATTATTATTATTATTGACAATGCTACAAAACCAGCACCATTATTCGGTTTCAATAGAAAGATCGTTTTATTTGATTACTAGCTGGGGTACCCTGCTTCGCTCAGGACAACATTCCAGAATGTTCCGGGATGTTCTGGAATGTTGTGGAATGCTCTTGAATACTTTTTTTATAATATATTTTGATTAAAATTAAGATTATCGAACCTTTTAGAACTTTCTAGAACCTTATAGACTCACCGCAACACTCCGCCACTCATTTCTGAAAGCTTCTAGAACTTTCTCCTTCCATAACTTCCTAGAGCATTAGCGAACCATCCAGAACATTCTGAAACCTTCTTGGCTCACCAACATACTCCACCACCCCTTCCAGAACTTTTTACAGCTTTATCGAACCTTCTAGAACTTTCTGGAACCTTCTAGACTCACCGAGACACACTGCCACTTATTTCTCAAAGCTTTTAGAACTTTCTCCTTCCACAATTTTCTAAAGCGTTTGCGAACCATCCAGAACCTTCTATACTCACCGCCAAGAAAAGTACATATAAGTAGACATACTCCTTCCAGAGCTTTCTACAACTTTATCCAACCTCCTAGAACTTTCCGGAACCTTCTAGACCAGTGTTTCCCACGGTGGGGCGTACGCCTCAGAGGTGGGGCACCACGCTTCAGAGATGAGACACATCGGCATTCCACATATAAAGGGGAATACTCAGCCGGTGGGGCATCTGACTTTTGAAAAGACTATGGTGGGGCATAGCATAAAGAAGGCTGGGAAACACTGTTCTAGACTCACCGACATTCTCCGCCACTCCTTCCAGTACTTTCTACAGCATAATCGAACCTTCTAGAACTATGCTTTTCAAATGTCAAAGTTATAAATAACATCAACAGCCTAATTCGTTTTTCTTTTATCACCAAATTCTCAGTAAACAATAGTCTTCAATAACTTACCGTAGGAATATTTAATCCTCGCTAGACCATTATAGTATTTTTCACAAATATAATATCAGTGTTAAACAATTAGCATTTTTAATCTAGCAAGTAACAATAACCCATCCATGTAATAATAACAGCCTTTAATAACTTACTGTGATTACAATGGATCTATCAGTGACATGATTCTCGCAACAATGCATGTCTCTATAGTCAAGTGCAATATTGATAAATAATAACTGCTTTAACTTCTCTCGTTGCAGGTAAAAGAAGCAACCCACCGGGCTACATGGAGGACGTGTCCAAATCCGCGGTCGACTGCGAAATAGAAAGTATAGGAGTCATCGCCAGCAAGACTGAAAACATTGTCAACCTGCCTCACAAGACCAACGCTGGTGAGTAGCAACAGGGACTGTTCAAATGTCCAACATTCTAGATGGCGCTAATCGGCCCGATCCCCAAATATGACTGGACTACATTATGCTGTTTATAATAAAACCATTTTAATTAACAAGCCAACTAGTTTCAACATAACCGTCTTCATTAATAACCACCTCAACCCGGGTCAGGTCCGTGCCTGCGATAAGGTTGTGATGCTTCATTCAGATCATAGAATGCACCTAGATTTAAATGGAAGCTTGTGTGCCTTTGACTTGGTACCCTTTGGTTCTAGCCCTGAGAGAGCCAATGAAAACAGAAAACATAGCGCACTGTCTCTCTTACGCTGCCTGCATTGTATATCGCCATTCCATTTGATTGAGATGAAGATGAAATTATTTTTTGTATTAGAAATTTACAGCCCGAATGGACAGACTTTTGGATCACTAAACACGCCTACATCACATTTCTTATGTTCTTTCTTCTATGATCAGGAATATAAGTGTAAATAACAAGTTAATAATTTGCAAACTGCAAGACCAATCCCTGCAGGTTCCAATCATAATCTGAAGTTAGGATTCAAAGCCGTAATGTTGGTGTTCTTCTACTATCCCTTGCAAGGTAAATCTTTCTCTTACCAGTAAAGCCGGGTAATCTTGTATTCGCCACTCCTCAAACATGATGTGACCAAGATATTGGACTTTTTGTATGTAGCATGTTTACACAAAATAATTCACGGTTCTCTCGATACTACATTATGTCTTAGCAATATTGAAATAATTGTTCCTAATTCTTATTGTTTAAGAGGCCATAACACATTCCACCTTTTTTAAATATTTTTTTATATGAATACCTCACAAGAGCCCCAACTGCTCCCAACCCTCTGGAGCCAGTGAGACTATGGCATCCCCAATTGGGCAATGTTGTGAGGCTGAAGGTATTGGGGAGGGGAAGGAGAAGGGGAAGAGGAAGATGCGGAAATACCTGGCTATTCAGATCCGGAAACCAAACACGGCGAAAAGCCATTTCAAGCAACGTTTCAATTCTGAATGGTGGTCTTTACTGAGAGTATCTTCCACTCTGGAACGTGAGCAAATATACTATATATTATTTTTAAATAAATTAATTGTGAAACACCACAAATTGATTAAATAAAATTTATTTGCGCATGCCGGGATTTGAACCCTCGACCTTCGGATTCGTAGTCCAGAGCCTTACCCCTCGACCATGTAGGCCGATGGATACAATCAGAAATACCACCTGAATACATTCAGAAATAATATTGACTACCTTAGCCCTCTGTCTCAAATGTGTCGACTACAGTGAAACTCGCTTAAGATGTTTCCATTTAAGAAGTTTCATGCTTAAGAAGTTTATTTTTTTCCTTCCCTTGAAGACTGAATTTGAAAAATGGCCCAATATATCCCACGTGTATGCTATGATCACACAATCACCCAACATCCCAATTCCGAACTCGGTTCGCAGTTGGCACGTTGGCCGATCGTATAGAGACTATTAATCGGACAACTATATGATCGGCCAAAGTTCCAAATACGAACTCCAAACTAGTGATGCCATTTTAGCTAAAATCTGTCGATCTACCGATATTCATAGAAAATCTACCGAAATTTATAATATCATTGACACAATTTGTTTCTCATTAGGTACTCGTAGTACCGGAAATAAATAATAGGTATCAAATGAAATAATAATTATCGGGAATCACAAAATCACCCATCCTTTGTTTCTTGAACTTCACAATAAAAATATTTCCTCACAAATGTTAGAAAAATATGACGAATTAAAATTTTTTGCCCCCATCGCTTGTCGATAGCTGTTGCGGCTGTTTTACCTCCGTATTTAATTTTTGCGCATAACCTGAGTCAGATTGCAGTGCAATAAATATAACAACTAGCCCCAATTTTATACATCGGATTACATGCATTTCGCCATTGAGGTGATTTTTCATGAAAAACAATGCTATACAGATTGTCCAATTATTATTTACATAATATGTAAAATGCATATTTGGGCATTTATTTGTGAGTTAGTTGCATTTGTCAATATAAACATAGTTCAGTCATGTTTTATTCTTGACACATCACGTCTGTCGAGATCGTCTGCCGAATTTACGATTTAAGAAAATTTTGGCCTCAGGTTTTACGTCAGTTTTGCAAACAGACCCTACTTTTAATTATCCCTAAAACCCAAAACTCGACTATCTGGTTCGACATTTTTCTGCAAAGTTACATTTTATTATAATACAATCATAAAACTGAGTGATAATCGGCTTAAAACGAGGTATACCACCCATTGCAAAACCCGCCGCACCGTCAATATGGTAGTGGGGTGAAACTCAATCTCTCTCAGTTTATATAGAACTGCATGTGTGCAAATGAGACAGCAATACGGTACCTACCACCACCACCCTTCTATACTCTAACACAACCTGTTCTATATAAACATTTGCAAGTTTTAAAATGAGTTGAATTTTCGAAATAAAATCGGAAATTATTTCCTCTATGGAAAATATTGGAATACAGGAATGTATAGAGAAGAAAAGAGACAAAGATTTTTCAGATCAAAGTAATGACAAAAAATAAGGTTTCATGGTTATTCAAAGTAAGGAAGTTTTACAGTCTTGTTTCGACAGGTCTGATAGAATCCCAATTTTGAGTTGGCGGCGAAGTTAATCTGGAGAACCAGATTAGAAAAAAGGTGGTAGGAAGGACTGAAGAAACAGGAGAATGCCATGGAAATTGAATAGACCTACCTTTGTTCGTGGATATCCTCTAGCACCTACTTCATCTCACTGAAACTTCAATGTAATCCAGAATTAGCCAGTTGCTCCAGTCGTGGCGTTGAACACTTTTTTGTTCCTAATGAACGGTTTTGATTAGAACTGAATTCGAAAGACTACCATTCAGAATTGATACGTTGCTTGAAATGACTTTTAGCTGTGTTTGGTGACCAGATCTGAATAGCCAGGTATTTCCCCTTTTCCCCACCTTCCTCTCCCCCTTCTCTTTCCCCTGCCCAATTGGGAATGCCATAGTCTCACTGGCTCCAGACAGTTGGGAGCAGTTTGGGACTCTTGTGTGGTATTCGTATATAAAAAAAAAACAAGTCTATTAATATTTGGTATCGAAAATTGAGTAGGTACTTAACAATCCAATTTTTCCATACATTTTTCATTTTGCTCAGTTTTACACATTTTTCTATGGTTCCCTTGAAAAACGTAAAAATAAAGTTTTACTGTATTTGTATTATGTATTGGATTGAAATTTGTAATTTTATGTTTTATGTATCCCTTGTCTGAGTATTTGTAATTTTATGTAATTTATGTATAATAACTGAGTTTTTATAACTGGATCATTCTCACGTAAGTGTGAACATCTGTAAAAACCCAGTATAAATAAATACTACTGAAGAATTTCTAAATTGGTAACCCTATGTGTCCAGAGTATTTTAACTTTATCTCTTCGGCTGTCACATGTGTGATCCATCAGCAGCTAACCCCGAATGGGGACTTCGCATATGTGATCAGAAGTTTCACTAAAACATATTCTGTGATGAGATGGATTGTGTTGAAAAGGCCAGCGCTGTAAAGGTTAAGGTTACTGCTTTATAGTCGATCGAGGCTTTTTTTTAAATGTACTTGTAATTTTTAATTTAAATTTATTCTTGCAGAATTATCAGACGATATCCTGGCAAAGTACCGTAGAAAAGCGTCTTCCTCAAGCAGCGAGGCAGCCGCGTCGGATTCGGGCCACTGGGGCCCCCGGACACGCCCTGCCTCGTTGCTGGTGGGGCCCCCGGGAAACACCAACGACCAGGAGTCTGCCGTCAACAGGTAAAAAACAGATTATAATATCATTGCCATACTCTAAAATGGGTTTTTTTGTATAATTGAGTTCTAAATGATGTTCCGCATGTCTTCCAAAAATGTCTATTTTATATCAGCTAACTAAAGTTGAGTATTTTGGTTTTGATGTGCGCTGCCTTATTTTTCTTTTTGAAAATTATAAAAAATATGCAGTAAAACTTTGGTTTTACATCACCCCTATTTCACGTTTTCCCGCTTTTTAAGCTAAAAAACCGAAGACCCAATTTATTCCATAAATTATCATACACAATTTCCTTTTCTGTCCCTGTTTTTACGTCAGTTTCATACCGACTCCACCTGAAAATATCGCCAAAACCCTAAATAAGACTATTATTATACAACCATAATTATGAGTTAATCCACAATGAGGTACAAACATGCCAGCCACATTACGATAGCAAATCGGAAACACAGGGAAGTCACTTACTCAGTTTATATAGAACAATTATGTGTGAGAAAGAACCTCCAGTTGCCAAATTGTTTGTTGAGTTAGCGAGCACTCGCCAGCGGGGTTAAACCATCGCCTTTACGTAATTTTAAATTAGCTCCTAGTTATTAATTTTTTTATCATTCCTTTGAAAAACATTTTACTGTATATTGTTTTTAATAGATCGAAGGGAATTTGGTTACATATAATATGAAAATAATTTGTAATAATTCCTAATTTTAAATAAAAGTGTGTAGATGCGGTTCCCAGTAGTATGGGTGAACGATATTGGCTTTCATACTAATAATGGTTGATGGCCCAGCTCCCCTGTTTGTATTATGTACTCGTATGATGAATGTTGATAGTATTATTTGTGTTATTTTATAATTTCAGTGATTTTGCCACAAATGTAGAATTTGAGAGTTTGAAGAAGAAACTCCGTCAAGTTCTCTCCAACATGGACGTCAGCACCTTGGAATTAGCTTCAGGGGTGAGGATCCTCTCTTTCTTATTAACGTTGCTTTCCCGATGTATGCATAATTACTATTAACGGACGTGCCTGATATTCTTTTTCCTTATGCCTAAACTATCTCAACATCACTAAAGTGGATTAGAATATTTACCCAATTCAGTTGGTGGTTCTCAGATTGAGCAATACATGTGGAGGGCTATGAAGTTATGCTCAGTAAGAAGTTCTGTACTATTAATCTTATGGTTATACATATGATAACAGGTTTTGTGACAATCATACATTTTCTTTGAAAATGAACATATCGATCCGGTTCATTAGTCGAGCATCTCCAACTACAGTGAAACTCTCTTAAGAGGTTTTCCGAGGGACCGAAAACTTCTTAAGTTTGAAAACTTCTTAAGTTTGAAAACTTCTTAAGTTTGAAAACTTCTTAAGTTTGAAAACTTCTTAAGTTTGAAAACTTCTTAAGTTTGAAAACTTCTTAAGTTTGAAAACTTCTTAAGTTTGAAAACTTCTTAAGTTTGAAAACTTCTTAAGTTTGAAAACTTCTTAAGTTTAAAAACTTCTTAAGTGGGAACTTCTGTACAAAATTTTGAGATAATATGGAAAGAAATATTCTAATGATTACCATATTATTACTATGCACCTGTGATTATCATGGGATTTTGTACCATAAAAAAAATTGGTGTTTGATTCTTTACAAGTTTATCGGTATTGTAAATTGTTTGGATGCCTTAAGGGGGAGAGGGACGTCGGAGAGTTATTATTTATTAATTCAAAATAATGATAGTATTATTACGCAATACGATAAACATAATGTTTTTAAATAGAAAAATATTTGTTAAATATTTTATAAATTTACATAGGTTTAGCATTTATCAAAATCTAATCATAAATATTACTTTTTTCTGACCGTTCCATTGTATGTTTTACAAAATATTTAAAATACTAATATGATTTTTAAAGTGGAGAAAAGTATGTTTAATAATTTGTCGTTGCGTTTTTGTAAATAAACGTAACCAAAAATTTGTAATCCGCATTACAAAAATTAAAAAAATAATGTTTTTTATTTTTTTGTCTTTCTCTAACTTAATGAATTGAATGAATGAGGGCGCGGATTATTCACTCATAAGTCTGCGCTTAGCTGAGTATAGACTAAAAGTACATGTTTATATGATAATAGCCTGGACTCGCCGGAGTTAATTAACTTTATAAACATTCACATACCATCAAGACCAACACGACAAACCGATTTTTCTTATTTGCCCGCATGCAGGACCAATCATAGGATAAATACTCCAATTCAACGCACAATTTTACAATATCGACATTCTTCACTTCCCTTTCAAAATATTGAACCGCAGTAATACGTACAACCACAAATTGATGCACGAGAATAAAATGTATCGAGAGCATCTCCTGTCCCGATCCTATCTTCCTCTTCCTCTCCCCCTTCCTTCTTATTTTGTTTTTTCTAATAAAACAAATTTAATTAACCACTTTTAGCATAAGAAACTTTGTTGGCTTACCTTTTGTAAAACTTCCTTTTATATAAATCTGTATTAAAAGCTGTTTATTTCTTACGAATAAATAAATGATTATTGATTTTTAACCCTTCCAGCGCACAGGTGCCATCACCCTGGTGTGCGCCCTCCGGCTCGAGGGCAGCGGCGCGGCGGCCTCCGCCCTGGCCGGCCTGAGCTCGGCGCCCCTGGCCGCAGTGCGCGCCGATGCCCGGGCACGCTTGCCTTACCTCACCTATCTGGCGCGGTGCCGGCGGGCGCTGGTTGCTACCATAGCGGCGCTCGACAGGTTAACAGACATTAACTACACAAAATCAATGGGAAAATTTGTCCCAGTCATAGATAATAGAAAAAACAAAGGGAGATATGGCAGGGTGCCGCTGTGCATAGATGCGATTTGCAGTAAGTGGGTGAACGATGTTGGTGACACTTTTCTGTGTGTGTTTTCATACTAATAATTGTTCATGGCCCATCTCCCTTGTTTCTATTATATATAGTAGATATGCATGAAATAATCTCCAGTTTTACTGTACTGGTTGGAATGGAAGAAATTGGACAGGGAACCCGGAATGAGACAACCTAAGTGCACATAAACAGTCTAAACCTGAATAGCCAGATACCTCCCCATCTTTCTCTCCCCCATCCCCTTTCCCACCCTATTACCATCAGCTTCATTACATACCCTTACTGGGGATGCCATTGTCCCACTGGCTGCAGATGGTGGATCTGGTCACCAAACATGGATAAAGCCATTTCAAGTAACTTTTTGATTCTGAATGGTGCTCTTTCACCGGGGCGATGTAAGAGTATCTTCCATTCTGGTATATCTTCAACTTGTAAATATGTATTCTGATTCTTTACATTAAATTTGTATATTCATACTTAAACCCCTCCATCCCCAGTGAGACGGAGTGGCAGCGGGGCGAGGCGCTGCGACAAGCGGCGCTAGTGGCGGCAGGTCGTGCGCGGGTGTCGCTGGCGGCGCGGGAGTCCAGCCTAGCCAGCCTCCAGGAGCGGCTGCGCTCCGGCCTGGCTGACGAGAAGAGGGAGATGTTGGCGCAGACGCTACTCTCACTCAACGAGGAGATGGCGCGCGAGGATGCCTGGGCCGGTAAGACTTTTTTTTTAAATACCACACATGATTCCCAACTGTTTGGAGGCAGTGGAACCAGTGGCGGTTCGTGGCCTATCTCATAGGGAATTCAATAAAAATTTAATAAAGTAAGTCAAAAATACTATGTTGCTATTTTCCATATTATATATTTTTCTGTAGATCTAAAGGAATTTCATCATATCGCTACACCAGTAATTAGCGACCTAGCAGCAAGAAACAATTCGACATTTGTCGTTTTACATTCATTGTTTACACACTAGAAGTGGGTCGTTCCATTTATTTTACGAACGCGGTTCCAATTCTGAGTTCAGCCACACGGACTCGTTTCCTCCGACTCAGTTCTTCGGTCCACCCGGGTCCGCCGTTCCGCCTAATCCGGTGGAACAACAGGAGTCATCTTTCCGCCGTTTCTGTGGTATCTCTGATTCCGGATGCAATAGGGTCGCTTTTTGTTTATACCTTCGACTGCTCTGTGATGACTCCGATTCCGGAAGCTAAAATCGTACATATTGAACTATTGAATAGGATCACTTTTGTTTCTGACACTGACTGCTCTCGGTGTTTCTGCTTCTGGTAGCAAAAATCATTCATATTACACTATTAAATGATGTTAAAAAATCCCCAACTAATGAAGAAAAAATAGAAGAGAATGATTGTACTAACCCTGAAAATTTACTTAACTACTATTAACTTTAATCAGTAACAACAGAAGAAATAAAGAAAGTGATAAATTCTCTTAACTCAAACACCTCATCAGGTAATGATCTTATCACACCAAAACAATCAAACACCTACAAAACCAACTGATCTCGCCTCTGATATACCTTGTCAATCTTTCCATATCTAAATGTGTATTTCCTTCTTGCCTCAGAAAAGTCATTTCATTACACAAAAGTAAATCGGAATGACATAATGAATATTCTAAATTTAAAACTGCTTTTGGACAAAGGAATTATAAATATCTCTCCACTAAGCTATATAATTCACTTTCACCGGCCATAAAAAAAAAACAGAAAAGGTAAATGATTTCAAAAATCAAATCAAAATCTGTCTCAAAGAAGAGGAGTTATCCAGCATCTTGAAAAGAACTTCCTAGGAACTTAAAAACAATCAGTCTTTAGATAAAACCTAGTCCGCCTCAGCACAAAAACCCCTAGTGAGGAGGACTAAGAAAAACATTACAAATTGTCTTATTATCTTTGTAAAATTTTATTAACTAAATAAAAAAATATATATATTAAATTTTAAAAAAAAGGGCAGGTTTTCGTTTCTGACTCAGATCCAAAACCTTGTTCTTGAATGTGAGCCCGGAACGAGTGAATCCGGATTTATGATCTCGGAGTTCACCGCCTTCGGAATCGGGCTCATTAGACTCGGTCCAACCGGAACGACTCCTCTATTACGCATGCATATTATTTACTTTTGGTTTCATACCCCTAATCAGTCAATATGTTCTAGAGTAATAAGAGAAAACGTAAGACTTTGTCTTTGCGGCAGAAGATGGACATTTTAAATAGGTTAGATAAGGGCGAAAACATATGCAAGCTTGCTAAAGAATACAGCATCGGATGTACTATTTTGCATGATGTTAAAAAGACGAAATTGAAGAACTGAATTTTTACTCATTTTACCTACATTGCAGTAATCAGAATTTCCCTCTAATATGGCACTCTTGTGCCTGCATTAGTGCTGGATTAGTGAGATTGTACTGTACGTGTAGATTGTACACAAATCTATTTTTTTTAGAATTACACAAGCAAATTTTCGAGCTCAGACCGAAATCAATTTCAAATTACGATTTAACAAATTTGCTAATTAAAAAAGCATTTTTGTATAAAAAATAACTTCTGGAGATATTTTTTCAGCAAAAATTTCGAATTATGCATTTTTTCAAATTATCGGGGTTCGAATTAACGAGGTTCTACTGTATATGCATCTTTCAAATCGGTATAGGTCGTACTTGTAGGGATTTGCTGTTAGTGGTTATCCGCTACTGGAATTTCCTAGTTTACATCTCATACTTTTACAGATTACCTTGTGAGAAAATCTGTCACTTACACAGCGAAACTCTTGAGGTTTTCCACGAGAATGGAAAAAAAATTCTTATGGGGGATAATTTGTAGCAATTTTTTGTTTGTCTTTTTCCCTCGACGAGCCGAGAAAACAGATCTTCTTAAGTATGTAAAATTCTTATGTCAGAACCTTACCAAGGGTGTTAGTTGAAGTTTGCCGGTTTTTTCCATAAAGAAAACGCTTAATTCTCAAGGGAATCTCAAAATTTTTTTATTCAAAGTATTGACCATCGGATTCTATACATTTTGCCCATCTTTGAGGCAAATCATGGATACCATTCCAAAAAAAAAATTCTCTTTCGAGGCAAACCATTCGACGAGCCATTTTTCGACTTTTTCAAAATTGGCGCTGCTCTGCGAGTGAGTGTCCCATCGATGCGAAAAGGTGATAGTCGGACGAGGCAAGGTCTGGAGAGTACGGCGGGTGCGATAATATTTCCCAATTCAATGCTTTGAGACTGTTCTTCACTAATTTAGCTGTATGAAGCGGTTTGGCGGTTTTTTCGATTTGTCTCTCGTTCATTTGGTGTGGTACCCATTTTCCATACTTTTGGATCTTTCCCATGGCTTTTAAACGTTGGCAAATTGCTCCTCGGGTCACATTAACTGTTTGGGCCAATTGTTGTTGCGATTGGGCTGGGTCTTCATCCAATAACGCCTACAATTCCTCGTCTTCGAACTTTTTCGTTGCACCAGGATGTTCATTGTCTGTTAAATCGAAATCTCCACTTTTAAATTGACGAAACCATGTCTCACATGTTCTAATCACTGGAGCATGTTCACCATAAGTTTCTACCAGCAACCGATGAGCTTCAACTGCTTTTTTCTTTTGATGAAATAAGAAAAGCAACGAATGCCGCAAATGCGATTTACTTGGAACGAAACTCGACATATTCACTGAGGTAACCAACTATGACACTATTATTTTGGCAGAATGTAACTTGTGTATTTTTGAAGGTTAATGTCCATAGAAAAATATGACATAGATGCCAAATCATAGAAATGTATACATATCTCTAACGACATCTATGAGTAAAACCGGCAAACTTCAACTAACACCCCTGGTATAAGTGAGTTTCACTGTATTTCACACGAAGCATGTTTATGATGATATTATTTTGTGATTTCAGGAGCTACCGAGTGGGAGCTGGAACAAGCGGCTCTGACAGTAGAGAGGGCGGTTATGGGACGGGTCTACCTTCAGGCCATGTTCCCCAACGGAGATGGCGACATCCTGAGAGATCAGTGAGTTCTTCATACTTATTGAATTACCTTATTCACTGAAAGTTATAGTTAAAAGTGGAAGATACTCTTGATGATTCAGAATCGAAATGTTACTTGAAATTACTTTAGCTGTGTTTGGTGACTAGATCTGAATAGATAGGTACTCCCCTACCTTCCTCTTCCCCACATCTCCTTCCTCTCCCCACTCCCTTCACATGCCATAGTTCCGCTGGCTCCAGGCAGTTTGGGACTACTTGTGCGGTATTCACACTTAAAAAAAGATTATGAAACTTGGGGAAAAACTATAGTCCCTAACTGCAGTTCCTTCCAATCCTACTGAGCAACTGTTGAGCGGAAATGTTGCCTCAACACTGCTCAAATGCACAACTACACTTTTCCCAAAGCAACTCTTTATCAAATTTACAATCAAGTTATGGGATCGATTCAACTGGATTAAAGTTCCGTTCAACAAAGGACTAATTTTTTAAAAATCTCAACAGAGTGAAAACACGTCAGCGAGTTGTCAAATATCATTCGGTTCGCGAATTATTTTTCGCGATCCAAGTGACAATAATTTATTTAACTTTTTTCGAATTCATGTTTTTTCTATGTATATGTATTTAAATGAAATTGGAGAGTACCTAACTTATTCTACTTATTATTAGCTGAGTTTTGGCTTGAAACGTCAAATGTACGAAACGTTCGTGACATTAGCAAAAGCCAAGCTAACAACTTATCTTTCAATAAAACTTTAACACAAATGTTTGTAAAATATATAATGTTGTTTTATGTATTAAAGTATTTAAAACAAATGATGTGTATTCATAATAAATACAATATTAACTCGCCTATGTTCAAGCAATCCTTGTTTCATAACGGAGAATGTGAATTGATTGCAGACTACTGACCGAGCACATAGCACGGCTGAGTGCGGGGGGCGTGGGGCTGCCGGAGCGAGGACTGGCCGGGGCGCCCTGGCTGCCAGCGCAGAGGATCCTCGCTCACCTACCCGTCTACAAGACCCCCAGGGACAAGGTCAGTACCTCCTATCCTCACTCCTCAGACAGATCGTAATGTTATGTTCATTGTTCCCCCCTTGGTATATATTACCTATAGCGGGTGATATAAATTTAGCCACAGCCCCCGTAAATTTTATTTACTTTGTATGTGTGCAATACTCGCAGTATCGTCCTTTATTCAGAATTGAAACATCACTTAAAATGACTTTGGCCGTGTTTATTGACTAGATTTGAAGAGCCAGATGTTTCTAATCTTCCTTTTCCTTATTGGTTTATCTCTTCAGTGTTTTTTCTATCTGGAGCTAATAATATCTTAAAAATAATTGTCTTTTATCGTCTTATAAGCGGCCCTAATGCCTTGCTATCTATATGTAGTCTATTAACTTTCTTCTTTATATATATTTTGTATATGTATATTCACTATTTTTTCTTGTTCTTTTATTAATATAAAATCAAATTTCAACTAGATCGACCCCCCCCCCCCCCTTCTCTGCCCCCTTCCCTTCCAGACCCCATAACAAATTACATGTAACTTTTAAATTTATATTTATTTTTTATAATTATTTTTTTTAATTTTACTTGGCTTCTTCGAAAATCACTAGATTCGCTTATAAGTAATACCCATGTGGAAACCTGTAAATGGTCAAATTTATATCACCTATTCGTATTATACTTAATTTTTTATGTAAACTGTTGGTCTCCTAAATAAACAAAAATAAAATAAAATTAGGTAGTTTTAACTGTTGGAACTGTTATTAAATGCCACCGGGTAGAATCACTTGACACTGTGCGCTATGTGTCGGATAGGATAGGAAAATGCAGGTAAAAAATATCCAAAAGACCATTCCAAATTATGCATGATATTCATAAATTATAAACTTTACCGAAAAAACAACAGAAATTAAAAAGATTTCAGTCGCATCTGGGACTCAAACCCAGGATAAATAAACTTTACACCTTTTTATTTATTTCTGTGCAAAGACTGCTAAACAATACCTAGTCATAGACTGTTGCGTTGAATTATATTTATATGTATTTACTGATATTATCAATAATATTCAACAGCATTGGGCGTTGACAGCTAGTTACATTTTCATACAGTACTAGTACGAATAATTATGCATTTTTTGTTCCAGGTGGATTGCGTTGTTCGCTGCATGGTGTCCATCATGTCCCTGCTTAGCCTGGGCTCGGAAGGAGGTACTCCCGGGGCGGACCACCTAACCCCCGTGCTCATCTATGTCGTCATCAAGGTAAATCCCTCTTCAACCTCCCACTCACTGTAGCTAGACCGCTTCTTATTAGTAGTTCATTAGTGATCATTGATTACTTGCCACGCCGCACAACGCTTCATTCCAGACGACGCTAGGGAACGATCTTTTGTTTTTAGTCAAACTATAGTATGGGTACTATGTAATGGGTGTCCCGAACAATATGCTAACTTGTTTAACCCGATAGCCATTGCTGAATCATTTATGAAATTATTTCTTGCAAACTTAAATTATATCTCTCTTTATTTCAACCAACAGGCGAATCCTCCATCACTCCTATCCACCGTTCAGTTTGTGAGCACCTTCTTGAATGCACCCCTCGAAGGGGAGGTGCTGTATTGCTGGACACAGTTCTGCTCCAGCGTGGAGCACATCAAAACCATGGACTACACGCGAGGAGGACCCCGGCGGTAGAGGCAGTGGCAGACAACGGCTCGATGACAACTGTCAGTCAGGGCTTTGTGGCAACGGGTGTTAGACAATGGACATAAAAAGTGGACAACGGTCTGGGGACAAGCTCCAAAACATGAACTACATCAAGCCTGTGGCATCGGATGTTAGACACAATGGGCATCAACGACACACGGTCTGGGGGCATCAGACAATGGCCATCAACAGCAAATGGTGAACAACGGTCTGGGGACAACAGATGTTAAACAATTTCCATTAACAATAGACTGTGGACAATGGTTTGGAGACAACAGTCTGGGGACCATTAACAAAACGGTGGACAACAGTTCGGTGACAAGCTTCAATCCGTGACCTGCGTTAGTGGGCAATTTGCTGTCTGACAGACCTTTGTTTGATTGCGAACGATAGTACGGTGACAGACGGTGATGGATTGTTTGTTGGTAAGTTCCGGTGACTGATTGTAGTACCTATATATAATATATGAGTATTGTTCATAGATCGGAATTTATTTTTGTATGGACTATTTTTCCACGAGTGATGATATTGCAGTACTTATTACATGGATGCATAGGATGTTACTGTACTGCAAAACTATTATTCTCTAGTCGGAATAATTTACCTGTATTTGTAACTCGGTAATTTGAATCCATAATGTTTTGTTTGTCGGTGTTGAAATGTTTTATTCCATTATACATATGCTCACTATTGTAAAAGACACTATATCTATTCAAAGCTAACTGTAGCCACAAATGATTCTATTTATGGAGAGAGCAACCCAAGTTCACACTAATTTCTAACTACGATCTGATGGTATTTTTATCCCCCCATAGTCCTACTTGAGTGTGGAGATTGTGATAGTGATGTTGGCCACTTTTGACTTTGTGTTCGCGAAGAGGAGATACCTAGCATGGCTCTTTATGTGAGTTTGGTCCATCCGGATGTTCTTCTCTCGTTGTTTTGTTGCTGTATTTGCAGGAATACTGGGGTTGTTCTCTCTAGTCAACCGAAAGATAGATAGAAATAAATTTATTAACTGTCTTTGAAGCTTATAAATGTGTGTTGTTCAATCAAATGGGAAACTAAAATTATTGGAAGAAGATATTGCTTTTGATATTTCGTATTTAGGAACAATTTCAGAATACCTATTGATTAACACGGCGCGAGTACTCGGCTTTAATATCAAGTTTAATAATTAAATCTACTTTGCCGCTATGTTTGACATTAATGTAACAAATCCATACATTTTTTCAGAGCGAAACATCCCTTGAAGTCTCGAATATTTTAATTTTTAACATTGCCTTTATACAAATGATTGATTTATTCACATTATCTTTGCATTCGGTATTAATTAATCATACATATTAGAAAACAAGTTATTGCCGCAACCGGGATTTCAACTCATGATAACCTTAACCTTAAAACCAGCTGAAGATAAAAACAAATCTGAAAAACTATTTTTAGAGTTATATATTACTGTCGCAGAGATATTGTGCTAAATTATGGAATAATAACTTTTTTTTGCTGGTGAAGGTTCTAGAAAGGAACGAATCAATCTCAATTCCACTTATTTGGGTTTGACATTGTTTTATCCGCTACACCAGTGATAACCATCTTTTTATTATTTACTATGGAAATGTATGCGGGGCGGTATAATGAAATTAAATATAATTATGTCAACACAAAATGAACCGCTGTGAGTTCCTACAAATAATATTATATACGGTAAAACTTCGTTTTTACGTTTTTCAAGGGAACGATAAAAAAAATGTGTAAAACTGAGGAAATGAAAAATGTACGGAAGAATTGAATTAAAAAGTACCTACTCAATTTTCAAGCCATTTAATATGAATAAACCGTAGTACTTCCTTACTTCGAAAAACCATGAAATTTCATTTTTTTGTCATTATGTTGATCGTTTTAACACTCGCAAATAAATTTAGTGACGAAATTATCACAACCTACAACTAGTTTCGTAACTTTAACTAGATAAAACTTTTTCTAATAGTCAAATATCCTACACAACATTATTTTGATAAGAGATTTACGACAAATTTTACATGTTCCCGTGGAAATCGCAACTTATTACAAAAACATGAAAATTATTATTTATTTTTAATAGCACATTATTTAAATATTCCCACGTAAATTATTGAGATTGCGATGGTCACCGATACGTCTGCCAATTTCCGATTTACTAAGTAATATTTCACAATGGATTTTTATTCAGTTGACATTGCTTGAATCGCGTTCCGAAAAACAAACCGGCAAAGCCTGTGACCTGTCAAACTTGACATAGATGCAGTTAAAAACCTAAATAAATGGAAATTACATGTTGTTGAAATTACAAAAACAACGTGATTTCACAGGAAAAATAGAACAATTAATGATTTAAATACTATTAAAAACGTAAATGAAAGGGATGGCGATTTATAAAAACGTTAATAATAACATTTGAATATCGACCAAATTCGAACATTTAGAGTATTTGTTATTACATTTTTGTTCAAAAACGCGCATTTCGATAAAATTAACGTTTTCGAAAAAATTAACTAGGAGTTGATTTCAAATTTACTTTAAGGCAATGGTTTAACCCCGCTGGTGAGTACTCACTAACTTAACTAATAACTTAACAGCTGGAGGTGGTGCCTCGTCGTCTCTTTCTCACACATTATTGTTCTATATAAACTGAGTGAGCGAGAGAGTGACTTCCCTGTTTCCGACTTACTCTCGCGGCGGTTAGTTTTAAGCGGATCATATCATACTTTATGGTGGTATAATAAAATAATGTTGACTTGCAGAAAACAGTTCGATCCAGGTAGTCTAATAATTTTGGGTTTAGGCGATATTTTCATGTAGTCTGCATGAAACAGGCGTATAACCGAGGGCAGAAATTTTTCAAATCGTAGATTGGGGGAAACATTTATATGAGGATATAGCGGGACCGCAGGTTTTAGACGTAAAAATTGAGAAAACGTGAAATAGGTGTGATCTAAAACCGAAGTTTTACTGTACATATATTTTTAGAGTATTTTATTCTAATTTTAAGGATAGTGCGAGAATAATTCATTTCGTGATGGTTATTATTATAAGAGCATTAACACATATTTTAATGATAAGGGAAGCTGGTCTTCGTGTTTCACACATTTGTGATCAGAATCCTCCTTGCAAGAAGTCAAGTTATGTCAACAATTACTGTAATGTTATTGCGTGAACTTGCTGTATGTTGCTAAGCTGTCGTCAAATTTTGAAATTTCTGATATTTTTTTCAAGCAAATGTCATCAAATGTAGATGCATAGTTTTCACCTATTCTAAAATCAGCTGTTCTAAAACAGTTCCCATAGATAATAGAAACAAGAAAGATGGACCATTAATAGTATGAAACCATCATCATTCACCCAAACTACTGCAAATCGCGCCTATGTACAATGGCTCCCTGCCTTTGTCTCTACTTACACAGCAAATGCATAACTTTCATTGGGCTCCGCCGCTTTGATAGTCCATGCAGTTTGGTTGTAACTCGGTGACAGTCAGCACGCTTCAATGCCACATCTACCTCTGTTTCTATTATCTATGGAGTATCACAATGGAAGAAAAAGAGATGCACGTTGAAGTCAATTCGAGATTTAATTTGATGCATTGAGGATTTTGTCTTTGCTACATTCCCTAATTCTTATTTTTGAATTAAGCAATAATTTATTTTATAGTTTGTACTTTGTTTGTTATTCTATGTATTTCTTGCCACATGCATAATATTATAGGGTAACTCGTACTTGATGCGACACTTTGAAGCGGATGATTCTAAAAGGCATTATCGGACATATTCTCGCTGGCCCAGAAGGAAACATCCATACTTGAAAAAACCAAACTACTTATTTGCTAAAATAATTTTTTAAATCTAGTTCCGTTTGCGATTGGCAATGAGGAGTTGTGACGTTTTTTCTTGACAAGAAATACTTCCCTATTCTGTCAAGAAAAATGTCAAATGTCGCATATGTTATCCATCGGCGGCTATTCCCGTATGCGGGTGTTGCATATCTATAAAATTTCACTAAAACCATTGACATCAGAATTAATAGACCTGCCCTAACGTACCGTTTCGACGGCTGGATGCAAATTTCACGTGACATCAATTTTGTCACCAGTCTAGTTCGCTGCTGTCCACATTTGTTTCGTATGATTTTGACTGTAGTAAACAAATTATACAACATTTATAAAAGGGTCAAACTAAATACTGCTTTTGCTGATCCTTTTTGCTTAAATTGGCAGCACGCCTAACTCTCGCCCTCCTTATTTTGGTTTCTTCCCCTCGCTTGTTAGGGCATCTCTATGTATCATTTGCTCTGTGACTAAAACACATTGTGTCAAAGCGTGCCGCACCATGAATGGTTGCGTTGAAAAGGATTGTATAAAGGTTAATGTTTAATGCAACAAAACCGAAACACAGTTAGAAATATTACACTTTTCATGCAAATAAATTGTCGCATCAAGTCTAGAATTGATGAATATATTTATCTTTAATAGCTAAACCGAGTACTCATTTTGTAAAATTGGTTGAAGTTACATTTACTGCGGCAAGTTGATGTATAAAGCTCAGGCAGAGCTCCCTCATTGGTCACTTAGGAATCAACATAAACCGGTTGCTATAAGAATGCACGATACCGAGAGTGCTCCGTTGGATATATCATTATTGGCGCTCGTACACAGTGCGGGAGGCTGTTGCGCACTTCAAGTATCCGAACAAGCGGTACATGGTTTCGGTAACTTTTCGATAGTATCGTTAAGTTAAGGAACTTTTTTATCAATAACATTTCTTTTAGTTAAACGCTCGAATTTATTAATTAGGCACATTAATAATTTCACAAAAATTTCGTCGACACTCGTCTCGTTCAACGACATACTAAATGCCGGATGGTATAACGGAAATCTGCAATACTGACAGTTTACTGGCTACAAATATATTTGAGTCCACGCAGTGCAACATCGTGTTATGTTTCCCGCATTTTTGCTGCATGCAGGCATTGTTGATTTCACACCGACCCGTGAGGGAGCCATCTTAGAGGTCAAATCGCACTACAGTGGCACTGCGCATCAAAATATTCTCAACTGTAGGCAACTCTACCGTGCCGCATAGTCTGGTGCGGTTTATTTCATACAAAACAGTGAAAAGAATATTTCATGTTGACATGACGCGTACATGACATGTACAGTACAGTACAGTACAGTGCATTGCAGTGCAGCATTGCTCTAGTGCGTTTTGACTTTAAAGAAATTTTAACTGGAAAAATGAGAGTTTTTGATTTTTGTTGTATTTCTTCCGGACCAGCGATGTGTGTAATATTTGGCATCAAGTGCCAGTCAGCTATGATTAGTACTAATGTAGCAGTGGGTGGAAATTTATCTTTAAAGCGTACATATGTCACTGATATAGAATATCATTGCGGTCTCCATGGCCACCCATCACAAATTATTATTTCATCTCTTAGCTTTACTTGAAATGAATGTTCAGTGACTAGATCTGTATAGCCTAATATACTTCCCAACCTCCCTCTCTCCCATCTCCTTTCCTCTCCACTCTCTTCAGTCTCACTATCGCATTATATTCTTTGAGGACCAATCTTTGTTTTCTATATCAGTGACGTAAATATAATAATTCTTGCTAGTCAATACTTGTACACCTATCTGCGTGATTTTCTGCTCATAGTTTAGTGTGCTTCTCACCAAAAGACTGCGTTAAACTTGTTGAGCGGTCATTGGTGGCACCCATTATTGTGTAATTTCATTTTCTGCACTCAATCTCAAAACTTAAGCTTTAATTCAATTACTTATTTTTATGTATTCTTTTATTGTGTCATCACATTAATAACACTGCATGTACATAAATATATTATTATTATTGTCTTGTCTATTAATTAAGGGTTGATGGTATTAGTAATTGTTATTTTATAATACGTAATAATATAATGTTATTTTGAGAATTGTTTGTGAAACATCCTCTCGCTTTTAACTTCCAATTAAGTTGATCTTATAAAAATATTTAATAAAGTACTTATATCCAATAATTAAGTTGTTTCTTATTTCCCGTGAGCTAAAAGGATGGCATCCATGTGTCAAGAAAGTGAGGTTATACTCTACTCCCGAATTTTACAGTATTACATTTACAGGAAAAATGGCATAACTCTTTTTTGTAACTGCTTTTATTACGTTTTTTTTGTTGATAAAAGTTTTTTTTTTATTTACATGAATACCGCACAAGAGTCTCAACTGCTCCCAACCGTCTGGAGCCAGTGAGACTATGGCATCCCCAATTGGGGAATGTTGTGAGGCTGAAGGTATTGGGGATGGGAAGGAGAAGAGGAAGGTGGGGAAATACCTGGCTATTCAGATCTGGTCACCAAATCTGGTCATCACGGCTAAAAGCCATTTCAAGCAACGTTTCAATTCTGAATGGTGGTCTTTCACCAGGGTGATACTGAGAGTATCTTCCACTTTGGAACGTGCGCAAATAAACTAAAATTTACTCACCCACGCCCACCCACACCCACGCGGTAAACCCGCGACCTTCGGATTCGTAGTCGAGAGCCTTACCCCTCGACCATGGAGGCCGTCAAAAGTGCATGTTTATTTCATGTACCCCCCCCCGCAATCTCGAGTGAAAATTTTAAGGGCGCCAAATACTTTTTGAGGGGGGAAGCATTAAACCAACATTATACGAAGAGGACAATTATTAATAACAAACACGATATACAGGACAATTTCCAAAAAAAAACTATTTATACTAATGTTCCTCCTTTTTGCGTTATTTGTTATCTCAGGGTTTCGTGAGTCGGAAATCTAAACTCAGATTTCTACTTGCCAAAAGCAAGCAAGCCCCACGTTTGGGCCGCCAATTGATATGACGGTGAGTTGAGCAGTGGGTATTATTCTAGGAATAGCGCAAAAAGGTGAGGAACAGAAAAGCAATCTTAGGTAGTTACACGTAATTTATTTTTATAGTCGTGGGGTTAGTCTTAAAACTAGAGTTAATCTTAATTAGACATAATAAATTCACTAAAACTAGATAGGCAATTACTTAACTCTACTTGTAAAGTCTTTGTACTTAAAATTAACTAATTACTTCGTTAAATCTACACAAAAAGGTTGTATTCTTAAAATTAGAGGTTCACTGGCTTATTTGTATGAAAAAGTTGTTGTTTAAAGTTAGAGATTCACTTGGCTGACAGGGTGGAGGAATTATCATTAGAGTCAGAGGCTCTTCCCTTTTTGTGATGGCTGTCCAGGGTTCAGTGGCTGCTTTGTATGCAGAGTCCTCGCGTTCGCACTAGGTATTCATGTACCTCCGGATCGGGCGTAGGTACAACGCGGCGATAATCAGAGGCCTGGGCGGTCTCCGATGTTTGATCTCCGAAGGGCGAAGATCAGTTACTTCCTTCTGGGATGGAAGCGTAAGATTGACTCGTCGTCAGAGGACCTGGGCGGCCTCTCCAAGGAGCGAGAATAGGAACCTTCCTGGGCGGAAGGTTCAAACCAACTGTCTGTCCTGGGCGGACTACTGCAACCGACTCGTGCTTCCTCGGTGGAAGACTGCTCCCGACTGTCTCCTCCTCCGGGCGGCTTAATTCCTTTGAGGTGTTTATTGCCGTCCCATAAAATCTCAGAAGAATTGCCGACTTTCCAAAATAGCAATTAAGATTATTTTATTTTACGACGTAGTAGTTACAATTTTTCTAACAATAGGTTCGGCTAGCCTTTGGGTTAAATTATTTTAATGCCGGCCTAGTCTGGGAATTTTTATTACCTAAAATGCACATTTTAAAGCTAAGTATTTCTGTGAATTTGGTAATTTATTTTAGTATTACAAAAGGATATATCAACCGTGACAAGATTTAGCTTTTTTGCTTTTTCTCTGCTTTAAAGATTGTGGTGGCAACTGGCAACACTGATCTTTATTTATTTTCTGTGCTCTCCCGCCTCCAGCCTTGTTCTTTCGCTTTACCGCGTTTCGGGTGTTTGTTGATTTTCCGTTATTTTCGCCCAGATAACATTGGTTTACGCGTGATGTGCGACCTGGAAAGCGAAATAAACTGCGAAGTTGTGAATAAAGAGCACGAGAACGGTGACACCCTCCAGAAGCCGAGGTAAATGCTAAAATAATAACCTAAAATTAAAATGGCGTGTTGATTGCTGTCGACTGTTTACCACACGTCGTCGGTCTAATGTCAAAGTCGCGAATCTGCAAAAACATCACCTCGAGATATTGAAGTTTAAAGTCTCAAACTGGCATCAAAGATCGATAAATATTGTTAATAAACCAATTTCACACGTATCACCGGAGAAGCAAAATCACGCAGATTAATTAATTCAAACCTTAGTAAACTTTCAAGTTTTTGTATGGGTTTTAGGTTAGTTTTTTATTTTTTTTATTTACGCAAAAACCCAACCTAAGAACCTATTTTATGTCTAATTAATATATTGTATTATGTATAAAATAGGTTTTAGGTTATTAGTTTGTTTTTTTTTTAATAATAAAAAAAACTGACCAGAAAAATACGTGAACCTTTAAGGGTGGTCCAACAAGATCATGCACACTCAAATAAAAAAAATCAAGTGCTTCGCTGGACCGTACATTATTACAGTTACAGTCCAAAAATCACGATTGTGCAGGGATAGTATTTAACGTTGAGGATAGCTAGTATTTTTCTATTATTTTTCACACATGCCTTTTAGGGTCCTCTTCTAAGATCAACACAAAAAATTCAGGCCTGAAAGGGTTAAGCGTATTTACCAAAAATATTTGTATATGTGAAAATGCTAAATAATTCATTTAAATTTCAATTATAAAAATATTTATATTCAGTTGGCGAATTGGGTGCTATGTTGAATATTAAACGATATTGATGGAAGCAATCTTCCCAACAACCCCTCCATTGATATGCTTGGTATAACCCTAAGTGACCAGCTCAGGTATGGGGACTATCGAAGCCAGAGTAGAGTTAGCCTCTCGGAAGCTGGGCGTATTGCACATAGCCCGCAGATACTTTAATAGTACACAACTGCTGACCCTGTACAAATCGCGCCCAAAAAGTGCGCCCCACTATAGAATTTGGCAGCCACCTCTGGCCCCAAAATATCTTTAAAAAATCCTTGACTCTGCGTAAATGGGCGGTCTGTTTGATAGATTTGCCTTTCTTAACAAACAGATTGCAATCTTTGGAGCACAGTTGTTAATGTTGTCCTTGTTGTACCGGTATTTCAATGGAAGATAGTCTGAGGAATTAGCGTCATTGATTCCTTCGGCACCGGTGCACAGTCGGGAAACACGCCAAACACGCACCCAACATTTGTACATGGCTGACATTTGCCACATGAGAATGTGTCCCTTCTATGACTCAATTCTTGTATTCAACAGCTCGGGTGTGGAATGATTTACCGGCCTCCGTATTTCCTCCCTCCTACAACATGGGTCTCTTCAAGACCCAAGTTCACTCCATCCTATCCTCTAAAAGACCCCCCACACAGCATCCCCAAAGATGACATAGGCCTTGAGTGAAATTATATCCCTCAGGACCTCCTGTGGAGTGGAGTTACTGTAAAAAAAAATGAAGTTAGATCAAGACGTTAAAAAAAAATGATTGCCAGGTAGTTAAAAAATATCTATTCATACTAGTTGGTACTTATTCTGGGAAAAGTGATATAGAGTCAATCAAGGTGATAAAAACACATAATGAATATATTGTATTAAACATAAAATAGGTTTTCTATATTTATTTAATGGGTTATTGAATAATAAATGTTTCGGTAACTGAAAACGACACATATATAAATAAAATTTAGATGCATTGTTTTGCATTATCGCAAAATAACTTTTTCCAATTTTTAGTAATCTGAAACGAAGTTTCATTTTAAAAACTTGTGAATATTAACAGTGAAGCGGAATTCTTGAATTTTACCAAAAAAATTCATGAATAGTCCTCTGTATTTCAAGATCTCACCGCAGTTTGTTACAATACGTTCGCTGAAATGTATGTGTAATAGGCTTTCCACACGAGCAGGCGGCCCGATACTAAAAAGGCATAATATAATACATTTTGTATAGCCCCCCCCCCCACCGCCTTCTAATCCTCTCTAATAATATAATCTAAGTCTGTATTTGTAATTTAGTTTGGTAAATATTTCCATTTTGAACTGGTAGATAATTATAATTGTTTTTGTGTTTAATTCGTAGAACTCCATTTAATTTTTTTTTAGTTTAATGTAAATCAAATTTACTAATGTTATTAAGTTCTGCAAATATTTTTAGTTTTTATTATTAAATAAAAAAATAAAAAAGTGCTATTCTTTTGAATAAATTATGAGTTTTTCGACTGATCCCAACTGGAAATATTTACCTTGAAATGAATTGAGTGTCTTTGAATGTTTATCAGATTGTCATCATGCGAAGTGTGCAACGCTACGGACGCCAAATACACTTGTCCCAAGTGCGGAGTCAAGACATGCAGTTTGAATTGTGTAAATATACACAAGAAAGAGCTTGAATGCGATGGAATTCGGGACCGGACGAAATTCGTCAGTATAAGAGACTTCTCCAGCTCAGACCTGTACAACGATTATGCGTTCCTCGAAGAGTGTTCGAGATTCGTCTACGGCAAACAGAGGAATATCGCTAAACGTTATACGCACATCGATAAGCCACTACCACATGTGAGTAGCCTTCACATTAATAATACACTTTAATTTCATTAATCTTTTACTGCTTCATTAGAGTACCAATAGTTGCTATTGCGATCGGTTTGTGAACTTCATAATGACATCCTCGATTTGGAGCTCATTGTTTTTTTTAACCCTAGAATGGAAGCGAGGAGTCAAATTTTAGAGGAGCAGAATTTTTCAGTAACTAACCAACTAACCATCACGCTGTTTCTCCGTAGGGGTAGGCAGAGAGGACGGACCGCCAAACAACTCGATCTTGGCATACACTTCTTGCTTCATTCACATTCATACAACGCCTCATACATTCTCTTCTGTTGACATGGCCCGACTCGAGTATTTGATTCACTTGATTGTGCCATGTCTTCCTCGGGAGTCCCGGCTTCTTCCATTCACATTTGCGTCATATATTCTCCTTACACTCCTCTCTTTGTTCATTCGCTCTACATGCCCAAACCATCAAAGCGTCCCTTTCGTAATCTTGCTCACTACGCTTACATCAGCCTTGCATTCTTTACGAATCTCAACATTTTTCACTCGATCATACATGGTTTTACCACACATTCGTCTCAGAGATCTCATTTTTACAGCATTCAGTCAACTTTCATCCTACCTCTGCCAGTTCCATGCCTCACTGCCATACATCAAGGTTGGTATCAGCACTCCATGGTGGACTGCGAGCTTCGCTTCCTAGGACAACTTTTTGTTGGCGCCAACCGCGTTCAGTCCTCCGTTAATTGATTTTCCTGCATTCACCCTTCTTTCAATATCCCTATCAGTCTTTCCATCTTCAGTATTAAAATAAATATACTAATATCTATTAGAAACTTATGCAAACAGATTGTTTGAAAAATGTCTGTTTTATATCACCTAAATGTATCTGGTACTTAATGTATCTGTAAAAATTAGGAGATGTAGACATTTTCAACTGCACCTTGAAAACATACGAGGTGTGTTCAAAAGAAATTTAATTTCGAATTTTTTCGAAAAGTGTTTATTTATTCATCAATATCCATTTTCACCCCTTCAAAGTAATCCCCCTCGGATATAATGCACTTATGCCAGCGCTTCTTCCTCGAAGCACTTCTGGAATGCGCTTTTCGGTATGGCCATCAGCTCGTTATGACCCTTTTGAGCAAATCTGGATCGTCGTTGACGTCATTCAACAGCGATACTAGTGCGACGTTGCTTTTGCTTAAAATTTAGCAATTTCGGAACAAACTTCGCTGCCACACGTTTCATGCTCAAAACATCCGAGAAAATTGCATGGCATGAGCTGATTGATATGCCAACATCCTCTGCAACTTCCCTAATAGTGATTCGACGATTTTCCAAAACCATTTTCTTCACTGTTTCGATGTTTTCTTCGTTTGTTGACGTGGTTGCAACTCCAGGACGCTCATCATCATTAACATCTTCTCGGCCTTCTGTAAAGCGCTTGTACCACTTATAAACACTTTTTGCGACAAAGTAGACTCGCCGAATGCCTCAGTCAACATTTTAAGTGCGTTGGAGCACTTTATTCCATTTTTAACGCAAAATTTAATACATATTCTTTGATCCATTTTTTTCAAAAGTAAAAAATCGAAGAACACACAAAAACGTGACTAACCTTTCCAGTTGTCAAAAACAAACCACTAATCCAAAATGGCTGATAAGGCTAACATATGATAAACATATGTGTACCAATATAACAAAAAAAAATCGATAATCGAATGTACACAGCCTGCGAAAATTCTAAATTCACATTCTCTTTTGAACACACCTCGTACAACTAATTTCTGAACACCATTTGGTTAAAGTAAAACATAATGCACTTGGACCACTACCAACTACCACACATACATACATCATCACACGTCATACCATCACATGGACACCTACCAGCCATCTTTATGTCGCCATTTAAAACATTTTAATCGATCCGCAGTGCCCTCAATTTTTGTCTGCTTTTAAATGTCGGACTGTATCTATGAATTTGTTTTTGGTTTCCTAGGGTAGGCACCGCTTTTCAGCCATTATGGAGTGCATGCTACTGATTAACAGTGTAAGTGTAATATTTCACAGCCTTTAGTGAAAGCAGTATGCACATGGATGACTTTGCGATAATTCATAATTCACCTATTCTTTTGAACACACCTCGTATATGTAAAGTCAAACTAGCTGAATTTTTCCTATTACATTTTAACTGATTTTAGAGTATCGATTGTTTATTTTATTTATTTTTTTATAATTATAGTATGTATAATTGCTTGTAACTGCTCGATTGATGAAAATCAATTGGTTTATCTTATGCTCATTTCATAATTTGATTATCATATTTTAGAACTGTTTGATTCCTAAATATAATAAAAAAACAATAAATATCAATTTTGTAATTTATTGAGCCAGTGTCCTGGTCGTGGTATAGCCGATAATTGACTACAATCGACTGATCGGTATTTGTCGATCCGACGATCGCCAAAACCATGTATTGTTACATTCCTAATTGTAGTGATTTAATTTGCACAGTGACATTAATTGCTTAATGTGTATTTCAGTATCTAAACAGATTGAAACGAACCGCTCGGGAGCGTGGAACTGTGCTGCTATTCCTTCCGGAACATTTTGTCTGCCGGAAGAACAACACCACTCGCATAGCCAAGGGGCAGCAGATATTATGGAGAGTCGACTGGCTCTTTGCAGACTACCTCGTGCCAAATAAGTAAGTCAAAACATTATACCATTTCACCACAAGCAATTGAATTTCCCCTTAACCTCTCGGAAGCTGAATTTTCTGCCGACAAATTGCTAAAACCCGGAGCGATTTCCGTGTTTGCCGTGCGCCACTGATGGGAATTACTGACATTTTTTTGTAAATTGTACTGTCTTACCAGATAATGTTTTTGTGTTTATAAAAATTGTATGTATATACATATGATATATATCATAAGTCGTTTCCCCAGAATATGTTTACAGAAATGTTTTTTTTATATACGAGCTTTGTTCAAAAGAAAAGGTGAATTTCGAATTTACGAATCTACGGTGTATGAACTATTTCTTAGAACAGAAAGTCTGATAAGTGCTGAATTCTAAACGCATGTATGGGATTCATTTCGGACTGGCCCTCGAGCAGTATTAATAGGGATGGGTGGATTTTTTAGCACAGAATTTGAATAGTGCGGTTTTTGTAAAGTGTGGTAAAATTATAATATAGCTTTGTCTTATTATATTATCTTTTTTATGGGAGTTTATTGTACAAACGCAGTTTAGAGAAAACCTCCACTGCTGAACACTGTCTGTTTTCTGATTATCGAGTTTTAAAAAATATGTTGCCTTTTTGACCTTAAAGTTATGCTTTGACCCTTTTCAGGGGTGGTCCACTGCCGGAAACGACGGTGCTTGGACGTGTGCTGCAGGAGCGCTTGGAGGAAGAGGACCCTCGGCTGGACTGCTACCGGGCTGCAGGGGTGCCGAACGTCAGGTTGTTCCTTAAAGGTAATTTGTTTGTGATATCGTTGCCGGCACTGACATCAGAATGAATAGACTTGCCTTAACGTACCATTTCGATGGCTGGAAGCAAAGTCATGTGACAACCATTTTGGCACCAGCCTAGTTCACTGCCGTCCACGTTTGATTTGTGTGATTTTGATTGTGGTAAGCAAATTTATAAAATGGTCAAACTAAATACCTTAACAAAATATTCGGTTTTTGTAAATAAGCCGAACCTTTTTAAAACAACTTATTTGCTTTTTTACTTAAATTGACACCTAACTCGTCCCCTTGCGTGTTAGGTCATCTCTATGTATTATTTGATCTGCAACATTAAATACATATTCATGACTTTGGTATTAATTTGCATCTCTGCTTTACCTTTCCAGCCGAGCGCATCCCCGGCTGCTCCGGCAAGTATTACGAGCTGGACCCAGAGTTGACCATCCAGCAGAACCTGACGGGCAAGTGCCTGGTGGAGTACCCAACGGTGCACGTCCTGCTGAAGGACCACGCCTATGCCCTGGACCTGGTTAACTCTGGTGAGTTTCACTTTTATGTGAATACCGCACAAGAGTCCCTACTGTTGTGAGGCTGAGAGTAGTGGGGAGAGGAAGGAGGAGATATATGTATATATATATATATATTTTTTTTTACAATAACTCCACACAGGGAAATAATTTCCCCCATGGCCTGTCATCTTTAAGGATGTTGTGTGGAGGGTCTTTTAGGGGATTGGAAAATGTGAACCTGGGTCTTCAACAGACCCATGTTGTAGGAGGGAGGAAACACAAGCCGGCGGAAAATCCTTCCACAGCCGAGCTGTTGAACACAAGAACAAGTCGTAGAAGCGACCCGTTATTATGTGACAAATGTCAACCGTGTACAAATGTTTTACTTTAATCAAACGGTGTTCAGAAATTATTGGTTCTTTCCTAAAGGAGATGTAGGTACATGCATGTACAGTCTAAATTTTATAGTAGACAAAAAATGAGGACGCTGCGATCGTTTAAAACGCTTTTAATGACAACACCAAGATGGCTCATAGGAATATTATTGTAAGTTTAAAAAGCACAATGGTCTAAGTGCATCCTTTTTACTTTAAAACAGTATCCCGATATTAGTGGTACTTTCTGAAAGAAGATGATTCTACATCACATTTTAAGACAATTTTATATTTAAATGTTTTTTTATTATTTGAGGAAGGCAATTAGACGGATAAGGCCTTTTTGTCCATGTTTCTGAAATTTATGTATCCAAATAACCATGTATTTAATATTAATAAAAAATGTATTTACACTTTATTAAATGTCTACATTTTATTGCCAAGCGTAGGTGGCTTACCACCTTTTCTTTTTCCATGCCTTAAAATGACAATTTAATAATTAAGGCATAGATATGGGTCAAGTCGTATATTTGGATTCCCCTTGAATTTAAAATTTTTAAACTGAATTTATTTTACTAAAAATTAGATTTTTATGGCCTGATTCCCCTTTAGAGGATTTTTATTGGATGGTCAACGTAATAATTATGTAAAAGTCATTTTTCCAAAACTTTAGGGTTACCGCCTTTTTCCTAAACACCAGTCACACCAGTCAATTTCCAAGTTTAATTTCCCCTGTATTCTAATTGTCCCGTGTATTTTTCACAGATGATGATGAATTGGAGAATAAGGTTGAGCCAATCTGCCAACCCTCACCCACGAAAATCCACACAGTAGAAGAAAGTGATGTCAATGCCAAGAGAAAGGAGCTGACTACTGTGCGGGTAGCGCGCGAGGAGCGCAACAAGATAAAGCAGCAGGTGGAGCAGGAGCTGAAACAGAAGCCTCGGAACCTGCTCTTCGTCACTGGCTACTCCTCGGACGAGATCTCTGATGACGAAGAAGAAGACAACACCTCCAAGGTTCTGTAAATATGGTTGAATGCTGACTTTATTTCTAGTATTGTGGTGTTATTGTGTTGGGGTATGTTGTGAGGCTGAAGGGTGTATGTAAGAGCAAGGTTGGGAAGTGTCCGACTTGCGATTTGTGCATGGTCAGCAGTTGGTACTATTATCTACATAGTACGCCCAGCTTCTGGGAAGCTAACTTTACTCTGGCTTCGATGGAGTCCCCATACCTGAGCTGGTCACTTAGGGTTACACCAAGCATATTAATGGAGGGCTTGTTGGGAAGATCGCTTTCATTAAAGGAGACTAGATTGTCATTTCGATCCCTTTTCAACGTAGTCAGACATGATTGGATCTTTGAAACATTAAATTCAACGAGGTTATTCTTACCACAAGAAGAAACCCCCTCGAGTTAAGTGTCCATTCTCTGTTTCAAAGCCGTTGGAGTTTGTGTGCCCTCTAGGGGCTTGACATGTGCACTGCAAACTTTCCCAATTTGAGAATTTACTGTGAAGTCATTGTTTACTTTAAATATTGAATTTTTAATAATGTGTCAATATCAGAGGCGGTTCTAGAGGTCCAGAAGTGTAAGGTCAATTGAAAAAAAGTTAATTTTGCTAATGCACAATGAATGTTATATATATCATGTAATTAATTTGTCTATTCTGAAGCCAGTAGCATAATATTGTTTTATTTTATTTTTATCTTGTATATGAATACGAATATCAATTGTTCCAATACTGCGGTTTTTTTTATACTTCTTTATCTCATCCCTTAAGTGCATGTTACAGGTCCAGCAAAGTTCCTCAACTTTCAAAATGTCTTAATTTTTTTGTCGCTAGCCGGCGTTAATGTGCGTTCTTGTGAATTACGAAAATATAAGGTCAAACATGCGTTATTACCACGATGAATGCACACAGTTGCTAATTGGAAATATTAAGTAAAACAACCAACTAATAAAACAGGTATCGCTTCTCTACAGAAACTACTATTTTGGTAGAGCATTTAGTTAGGCTGTTTTTTTTTTTTAATTTTTTATCATTTACTTAATCATTTTAAAATCACAAAAGATTTGTAGGCAGCAATCGTAGTCTCCGAAACGTATATTCACATTTCATTATACACGGTTTCCGGACACTCCAGGAGCGCTATTCTGGTTCTTTTTAAGGAAAATTCCTTATCTTTTTCCTTAGGCTTAATGATTTCTTACCTCACTGCGGAATTCCATAGAGATATAGTAAAAATCTGAAATTTTTATATTTGATTTTTGAATATTTAAAAAATATACATTAAAAGAAAGAAAAAAAGTGTTTGAATGTGGATGAAGCAAGAAGTGTGTGCCAACACTTTGCTTTTGTTCGTTGCAGGAAACTAATTGATTTGCGAATAAACAATGTGTTTGAAAAAAATTTACCCATGAATTATTGAAAAAAATCCTCAAACAAATTTATGTGCTACAGGTAGGAAAGATTATTATTTTATATGCAAGTTATCACCCATTTAGAGACAAAAAGAAGAAGGAAAAATTATGCCAACCTCGAAACAAAAACACTATTCATATCGATAAAAAACAACAAATTAAGAATGAAGATTCTCTCTGGCGCAACTGCAAATCCACTGGGTCAAATCCAATGAAATCACCACCAACCTGAATCAGAGATCTCATCTGCCAGTCCAGAAGGTCCACTTCTCAAGGTTTGGTCGATTTTCTATTATAAGAGTTCACAGTACAGATAATATTTGAGAGAGTAAACTCTTCTTTCCATTACTTGGAGTACAATACTAATCAAGTTTTGCCAATTTTAAGCTAACTAACAATCTTTTCACATATATGCAAAAAAGGGGCACGTCACTGCCCTCTGTTGTGCATTCAGAGAACACTAACTCGATTAGGGCAAGTTCCAATGCACAGAGCCAGACATATTACATCGCTTACCAGAGAAAAATATCTAATAAAATGTATATAATTGTATATATACATTTAAAAGTTTCGTTTTGAACGCCACAAAGGTGACAACTGCGCCGGCGCATTGTCATGTGCGCGTCCAATCACGGCACAGATAGCTAAAATTGAAAGTGGGCGGCCAATCACGGCGTTTCGCGCCGTACGGCCGACCAATCACGGCACGACAGATAAACATGTGTCTTCTGCGCCGACTCATTGTCAAGCGCGCGTAAATCACACATTTTGAATATTTTCGACGTAAATTGCGGGAAAAAAACGTAAAAATCGGGTAATAAATGTACTAAAATACATCGGGACTGAAATAATAACACGTAATTGGCGAGAAAACGTTAAATCCGGGGACTTAAAATACGGGTTTCACTGTATTATTCTAAAAATATTTAACATGACTCTAATCTATATAAATAAACAATATGGTGCTCAACCATGCTCCCCGCATTGAAAGTTTACAGAACTTTCAAAAGAAAACAATAAAAATAAGTTAAAGTTATAAAATTAACAGAACATAATAAAATAATTTTACCTACCAATAAAATTTATATTTTATTGGCAACACTGTAGTGACGCGCATTTCAGGTCACGTGATGTTTATATTCATATGACTTGTAATGCACAAGGTAGGGATTACCTGGATTGCAGGCATAGATGGAAACAAAATATAAATTTTATTGGTAGGTAAAATTCTTTTATTTTGTGTTCCGTATCGATGCCTGGAATCCATTATGAGATGTGTCTGCTCTCACCTGGTGACCTGAAAGCTTAGCGTTATATGTGCTACTATTTATACTGGAGTAAAGAATGGATCCATGGAGCGCTGGAGGTGCTCACTACTGGAGTGCACTATCTCCCTTCGGTAGAACTTCTGCTCAGACTTCCAATTCCTTCTTGCAAGTATCTCCTCTATGGGATAGTCTTCCAACCAGTTCAAGGTTACGGCCGAACGTATGCTTCCCGGGGTCGCATGGACTCCTGCTTCCCTGAGGACTGATTTAATCCACCCCCTATTATCGTCTGCGTGGCCGGTTTTGTTTCTCCTGATGTGGACACAAACAGGTTCTTCAGAAATGGGCCTCTTCTGACTGTAGAGAGAGCAATGACTTTCCCCAGCCATTGCAGTGGGTTGATGTTGTCATCCTCTGAACCCGTCAGTTTCCAGCCTGACTGCTTGGGTGTATCGGTCTTTGCTCCGAAAATTGGCCTAAGGGTGATAGTATTCCCCTTGTCGATAAAGTGGTCCGGGGTGATACTGGCAGTTTTAAATTATGAAATCTCCTGCCTGACGCTGGGACAAGAAGTATTGCTGCCCTTCGTGATGCTTCAAAGAGTGAATCTTCTGCAGGTGAATTATTGATGAGCCAGTCTACCACGTGTCTTGGGTCCCAGATGGGGGCTTTCTCCTTGCTTTCTCTGGCCATTGAGATTGCCTTGAGAACATGTCTCACCAGGAAATCGGAGCTGATTTTTATCACATTCGGAGCTGGGCCGCAGAATGTGACGATGGCTGACTTGTGGACCTGAATGGTCTTAGGGGCCAGACCCTCTTGAACAAATAGGTGAGCTAAATACCTGACGACCATTGTTGGTCATTTCCCCATTTACGCCACCGGTCCCATGCAGGTTTGTAGGTCTTCAGTGTAGACTCTCCAGGATGAGTTAAAGGAGTTGTCGCTCCTCCTGACTCCATGTTGTGAGGCTTTGTTCCCATCCGCAATTCTCCAAACCTCTAGTTCCAGATCCTGGATCCTGGGAGGAGGTAGTCCTGTCGATGTGTCTACTAGAATTTTCTCTAGACTGCAGGTGCATTGGGTTTCGTCTGTTCTAGGTCGCTTCTCCAGAAGGTCTTCTCCCATTTCGGGACAACTAAAAGAAATATGCCCCTTGCCCGATTTATGTGTGCGAGTACCCTTGGAATGAGGTTTGGCGGAGGGAATACCCAAGCTAGATTGTAGTCCCAAGGTCGGCTGAACACGTTGGGATAGCAGGCTAAGCAGTCACTTGAGTCTATGGAGAAGTAGGTTGGTACCACGTGAGCAATGGCCGAAGCGAACAGGTCTATCTGGGGGCGACCCCATCTTCCAAATATATTTTCTGTCTCTGCACTTAGTAAATACCATTCTCGGAGCGCACAGCTGTGCGCCCCGAGAGAGACGATCCGCAATTCCGTTGTATCTCCCTGGAATGTATTGGGCTGTCAGAGATATCTCCATCTGGTCTACAAAGTGTAGTAGTTCTGAAGTGCACTGGCCCGCAACTGTGGTGTCGTCTACCTGTCCTCCCCATCCGGTGTCCGCTGTGTCTGTTAAGTCTTGGAAAGCGAGAGGTTGTATGGGACTCGTCCTTCCGATGGCCGCTAGCCACCACTGTATGTCCTGCAGTGCTGTGGTGGGCAGAGCTACAAGCCATGATGGCTTCAGGTGCTGTATGCGGCGGCTGAACCTCTGCAGTCTGCGGCAATGCAAACGACCACGAGGGATCACAAAATTTGCAAAGTTGAGTTTTCCCAGTAGACCGAGAGCCTACCTGGGAGAGCAACTGCCGACTTCCAGGGGAACCTGCAAGGCTTGGCGTAGACCAGAGCACTTGGGGTCGGAGAGACTTTTGGTCTGCTCTCGTGTCCCATGTTATGCCCGGGAACTTCAACTTCTGTGTGGGTATCAGGATGCATTTCTCTGTGTTTAAACACCAACCCAACTGTTGAAGTATGCGTATTACGGCAACCACTTGGGAGGCCAGAAGTTTTCTGGACTGATTGGCTACCAAGAAGTCGTCCAGGTAGACCACCGTTCTGAGCCCTTTCTTCCTTAGCAGTTCTGCTACCCAGCTGGAGAGTAGTGAAAACATCCTTGGCGCTGATGACAGGCCGAAGGGCAAACATGTCATCTGAAGGAGTTCTCCGTTGTAGACGAGGTGTATGCCTGGGATAGATCGATTTTTATTAGCCAATCGTCGGGTTGGAGAAATTCCGGAACCCGAAAGTGGCTGAAGAACTTGAAGGGCTTTTTTTATATGAATACCACACAAGAGTCCCAAACTGCTCCCAACCGTCTGGAGCCAGTGAGACTATGGCATTCCCAATTAGGGAATGTTGTGAGGCTGAAGGTATTGGGGAGGGGAAGGAGAAGGGGAGAGGAAGGTGGTGAAAAGGGGAAAAGGCTTGGAGTCTATTAAGACGTTCAAGGCCTTCAGATTGAAAATGGGTCTGAAGGTGTGGTTCGATTTGGAGGTAAGGAACATACCTGAAAGGAAACTCAGGGAGTCGTCCGCTACCTCCAGGATCTTTGACGCTTTCATCTTTTCGATGTGCGCGGTCATGTCTGAAGACACCTTTGTTCTGAAGTTCCGCTTGAGGTCGGCTGTTGGGGGAACCAGAGGAGGTTTTGATACAAAGTGTATCCTCGCTCTCTTCAGAATATTCAGAATCAGTGGCGATGCCTCCAAATTTTTCCACACCTCCTGATATTCCTTCAAACGCCCCCCCCCAGAACGGCTCCGGTCTCCAGTCACCTTCATCGCCTCCTACCCTGATTGCTGCTTGCCTTATAAGAGGACTCGGGCTTTTAGGACGCGGATGCACCACCGAATATCTTCTCTCGTCCCCCATTCGCTAAGATATAGGCTGCCAGTTCCTCTTTGTTGAAGAGGGAACTGGAGCTCGGGGGGATCCTGGTAAGGGCTTCCCTGATAAATGGGTCCCTTACTCCTTCCAGCAGAGCCTTCTGCCTATTTTGAAGGCACTCCGTTCGCCTTCCACAAACGATCTGTAGGATGTCATCCGTGGTCCTACTGTATGGATTCCCTTGCAAACACCCCCTGAATCTTTTCCAACTGGGTCGAAGGGGTCAAGTAGGTGTCAGGCTCGGCTGTCCAGTTTACTAGCGCCTGCATATTATCTTTTAGGTACTCTCTTTGGGACAGGGTGGCATTAGATAGGGCACCCAGGGAACGATCCAGGGCTGGTGCGAAAGGGGTCTTCTTATCTAGTCTCTTCAGCTCTTCATTCACTTCCAGTTCTATGAAGGCGGGCGTGGCAGTATAAATTTTCTGCGTTTCCATATAACGCACCCGTTACCATTCCTCCGAATTAAAATGTTGAAGAGCCGAAATAACCTCCACCCTCCTGGCGTCTGCTTTAGGAGTTAGTGATTCCTTTACCATGGTACTCGGATTTCCGAACTCCAAGACGTTCTTTTGGATAGCTAGGCTTGGGGGTAGTTCAATGAACCCCGGTACCTCCTACAGCGCCGAGAACCTCTGAATAACGCTCTCAGGGGGGGTATCATCCCAACCAATGTTGCACAGCCGTAGCTCTTTAATGAGCAATTTGGCATATAAGATGACAGGAGCTATCAATCCGAGGACATCGAATAAGCGGGCGACTATTGAGAGAATGTTCCGCTTTGTACACTTTCCTGGACATAAGAAGTGGTGAAAAAGAAGCTGTCCTCGACTGGTTCCCCAGAGAGACCTAACACCTTCGAGGCATTCTTTGAACTGACAGTGAAGTCCACCGTGCTGCGATGAAACTCTGGAAGGTTCTCCAGTAAAATTTGAGAATTGCTAGTCCATTTTACCAGATCAAAAGCCCCGGACTTGAACAACGAGATTAGTTCTTGGGAGAGACGGATAGCGCTGGGCTCATCTGCAATAGAATGGACCAGGTCATCCATGTACATTTTGAACTCTGCTACATTAGCAGCATCCGGGAAATGTGGCCTCATATCATTTGCCAACTGGCGAACAGTCTGCATTGCCATGTATGGACTTGCCTTTAGTCCGAAAGGGACTCGATTAAATTGAAAAGTCTGTATTAAATCATCATTCGAGAATCGAAACAAGATTGTCAGATATCTACGATGCTTGCTAGGAATCTCAATCTGTAAATACGTTTGTTTTAGATCTGCAGTCATAGCGATGGGAAAAAAACGAAAATCAAATAAAAGCAGAAATAAACCGACCTGCAAGTTGAAATCAGTATGAAGGATGTCATTTAGTGACAGCCCTGTATGTGTTTTCGCACTAACATCGAGCACAATCCGAGACATCGGTTTGTCAGGGCGCGTGATGTTGTGATGTAATATCCATCATACGTAATATCAGGCTCTGCGACTTTCGACAGGTAATTTTTCTCTCAATATGTTCCCTGACAATTTTGTAATAATTCTCCGATAAATCAGGGTAATGTTTGAATTTCCCCCCCAAAGTTGGGAGTGCATTAGTCCCGGATTCAACCCTGTTCCCGAAATAAAGATACGAGAAAAGCTGGGCACCGATGAATATTTCTATATTTCCAGGAATATTCCTCGTTAAATCAGTTAGAGGTACTCCCTCTAAGTAGTGGAGTAAGTATCACCCTTGGCTATATAGTGATTGGGTAACCGATTGGTGATAATCTCGACGACGAGTGCGTGAACATTGTATTTATTATTTGGGTATATGCGGGACTCAATGTCCAAGTAAATATACCCTAAAATTGATCTTGATGATAATCCAATTGCTTTGACAAAAGAATTACTCAAAGGATTATCGGAAAATTAAGCACTTCACAGCAATCGATCGTAATCAAATTATTTTGGGAACCATTATCAATTAGACATTGACTAATTATTTTCTTTCCATTTTTCAGTTTCGCATAAATTTGAGCAGTTGGTAATAAAAGTACAGAATTGCTTTCCACTTCTGCACTCAGCGATACTGAAAGTCACAATCACTATGGTCACTATACAGGCGGGAGTTTTATGATGCATTTATCAGAAAGGCATGTGTTCTTTTTCGAAGATACTGATGATTGTTTAGTTCGAATAATCTTATTTCGAGCACGTAAAACGTAGACATATAAATCTTCAAACGCGTTTAGTGGTTGGAAATCTGGTTCCGACTCTGGCCTTAATGTCAACTGAAGGTCATTTAATTCATCTATCATTCTTTCGAATTGACTATGCTAAGTTTCCACAAACTCTGACTTAACCATGAACTCCTTATTATTTCTCGATTCAAAATTGGATATATTATTAGCAAGCTTGAACATTTCATCCAACCTTGAAAAAAGACGTTCCTTTTTTACTGTTACGGCGATTCAATGGGAAGTAATGCAAAATCGTGTGTTTTGGTTTGAGAATTTGTTGGCCTAGAAATATCGTAGATGATTTAATTAAATACTGCAAGTAGATCACACCTTGGCCTTTCATTTAACCGGACATTTTTTGTTTTTTTAGCTTAGAAAAAAATAAAGTATCAGACATTAAAAAAATGTTTAAGTGCAAAATCTCCTACTTATGAACTCCTTGTCCCATATTTTCGTATTGTTCATTGTGATAAATTAAGTTTTTTAGAATATGACCATAAAACATTTTAATAATTATGTCTCAGCTTTACAGAATAGAATAAAACACGCATTTTGGTGATGTTTTTTTTGCGTAAATCGAAACATGCGGCCGATGTACACCGGGATTTTCAACCTTGTCGCCACCTGCATAAGGAGCGCGTGATTTCGTTAAAATTTTAGCCGGTGAATTGCCTTAAAAGGACAAATTTTTTATTAAATAGTGGAACAAATTATGTGGGTAGGTAGATCAGTAAATCTACAACATTACAATTATTTAATTACGGATAAATTATGTGGGTAGGTAGACCAGTAAATTTACAACTTTACAATTATTTAATTACTGATAAATTATGTGGGTAGGTAGATCAGTAAATCTACAACTTTACAATTATTTGATTACGGATAAATTATGTGGGTAGGCAGACGAGAATTTGCCAAAAAATTATGTAAATCTTATAACTTTCCTATTTATTATAATTAACTATGCCAGAATTACATCCGAGCTCCGAAAAGACCAAAAAATGATGTGGCGTGTAAATAGCCACATCGAATAATGGGCTTTATACCCTGATAAAAAACAACAAATTAAGAATGAAGATTCTCGCTCTGGCGCAACTGCAATAACTGGGTCAAATACAATGAAATCACCACCAACCTGAATCAGAGATCTCATCTGCCAGTCCAGAAGGTCCACTTCTCAGGGTTTGGTCGATTTTCTATTATAAGAGTTCACAGTACAGATAATATTCGAGAGAGCAAATTCTCCTTTCTATTACTTGGAGTACAATACTAATCAAGTTTTGTCAATTTTAAGCTAACCACCAATCTTTTCGCATATATGCAAAAAAAGGGCACGTCACTGCCCTCTGTTGTGCATTCAGAGAACACTAACTCGATTAGGGCGAGTTCCAATGCACAGAGCCAGACATTACCAGATAAAAATATCTAATAAAATGTTGTTGATGTAAAAGATACAAATATTATTCTAAAAATATTTAACATGACTCTAATCTAAATAAATAAACAATATTGTGCTCAACCAATATCTCTTGAAATAACACAAAAAGGTAGGAACTAAAAATCACTTTATTTATTTATACATATATATACGCCATAAAAAATGGCTTTTACATTACAGTGATTTGAACATTTTATTACAAGTACAACAACAAATTTGCTCTCTGATTTTTTCTATTATATCAGAGAGAAAGGAATTAGCTTTGATCCCAAAACATATAAATATTTGAAAATAAGTATATTAGATAACGTAATAAATAAAAAGAATGTAATAAGCGTTGTTGAAGTGGCCAGCCTCAAATCTGGCCTTTATCAGGGAATTATTAAATATGGTTTGATCGTGGCTTGATCCAGGCCACCGAGCAACAATGTCTCTAATAATTAAACCCGCGTCGCAGATGACTTGTACATTCATGGAAAATACACCCTTCCTGTTGCGGTAGACTTCGGCATTTTCCCCATCTGTAACAAGTCAAGTAATTACATTTTCAGAAAAGTTGTATGGGTACATAGTGAGGTTGTCTAATTTACAAACAAGTGCGATGGCGATGGTATCAGCCAACAAACACAAGGCAACACACAGCTTGTCGCTTTACCGTCCAAAGTTCTGTGAATGAACGTTAGAAGGAGACAACTATATATTATGAAGTTACACCTTATAATCGTAGATTTTAAATATTCACCGGTTTGAAAATGTTGCAATGTATGCCTACCCGAACTTGTAACTATCTGAAATGAAACTATCTCTTTTGAATTTAAAATAAACTGATATTATGTAGGTAATCTTTATTGAATTTGCGTGACTGTAATTCCGAAGCAAACCATTATGTAAATGTAATATTTCCGACTCGTATGGACCAAAAATGGGGTTATGTTAGGAATTTGCAGGTTGGAAAGAGGATGGCACAAAAAATATAAGTTGTCACTCACCACCGTCTTCCACTGCACTTTGCACGTCACGTTTCTCAATAATATCAGTTCTTTTACTTGAATACATGCACTTGTAACTTAGTTTAACGGACCGGCGATGTTTCTCATAGGAGGTTATTATTTGCACTTTGAATAAAGTTTATGGGACCGGTGATGCTTCTCATAGGAGGTTATTATTTGCACTGAACTGTTTGTTGAGATGACACTTCAAGTTCTTCGTGACAACACTTTTTAGATAATTGTGCCAATAATTAAGAGAAAGGTAAGAAGGGAAGGAAAATAAAGGAAAGGAATAGTCTCTAACAAACGTCAACTTGTTATTTTTGAATAGTCTTAATATATTTATAATTGTAACGACTATAGTACCATAGTATGATATTGACATAGCGTAGGTACTTACTAGGTGACATAGCAACATGCGTGCAGTCAATAGCCCCAATGACCCTTGGGAACCGAGCCAAATTATAAAATGCCCCTTTTAGGGGAGCCAGATCTTGAGGAAATCTAATATATATTGGGCGAAGGTGCGCAATAGCCTCCGAGCACTCCTTTATTATCCGGCAGGTGGATGACCTGCTGACACCAACAAAGTCTCCAGCAGACATCGGATATGACCCAGTTGCGAAGTACTGCAAGGTCAATAAAAGCTTGACGATTGTTGGTACAGCATGATTTCTGAAAAGAATTATTATGGTGAACTTGGGTATGCACATTGTTTACTATGATTCAAGTACAAATATTCCGTGATATATTTTAAGGGCGTATATTATTACATACCGGGTGGTTCTTGGACAGATTTTGCCTTTTATCTGACGGATAATATTAACAGCATTTTTCGTGAGCCGAAATCGCGATCTAAAGTCAAGATCATCTAAAACCTCCAAGAAATTTATGCGAGCTCTTAACATTCGTGGTCTACGCATAACCGCTCTGTTGTGTGCTTCTGCATCTTCTAATTCTTCGATTAGGGCCAAATCTTTAATAATATCCATAATCGGCTCACTTCACTAGCAGCTGTCAGAATGTTTTGAGTGTTTTGACTTTTGACGCCATCTTTAAAATCTGATAAATAGCCGCTATATATCGGATCGAGCTCTCGTTAAGTTGGGTCGAGTTATGTCGAACTTTATATGACACATAGTACTATTGAGAGTATGTGAAATGCAAATATATTTTTATACTACACATATCGCCTATTGAGATGATGGTGAAATAGCCCCTCAGAAACAAAAATAATAATTTCGATAGACTACAGATTAGACAACTTTTGTTTTAACCATCTTTTATATGATAATAGACTGTCAGCGTGATCGATATTGGAATATTCATTGCCTAATCTGTGCAAACGATGTATTATCGAATTTTGTTCTGCATTCATTCCAGTATTGTTACAATAGTAAGGTGATTTGAGTCGAGTCGGTCTTCTGGGTACATGATAATTTATTAACGATGTCAGTTCAGGGAAGTCAAACCAGTGATGGTTTATTTTAAATAAAAAAATTACATCAATAAGTATTCTTCTATCTTTTAAAGATAAGGGATGCATTAATTGTAACAAAGAAACGTAATTAATGTCATCTAAGGGAATTCCTAATTTGAAGTTAATTGTTCTGAGAAATTTATGTTAGATTCTTTCAATGGAATTTGTGTGATTTTTGTAGGAAGGGTTCCATATAGAGGAATTATATTCCAGTTGACTTCGGACTAGAGGTATATAAAGTAATTTTATTGTATGGATGTTTTTGAAATCCTTAGATATTCTAGTAATGAAGCCCAACATTTTCAAAGCTTTACTAGTAATGGCATTAATGTGATTAGTAAATGATAATTTTCTATCAAAGATTATTCCGAGGTCCCTTATTTCAGGTAGAGATAATAAACTATGGTTGTGCAGTGTATAATTATATTTGATGGGGTTTTTATTTCTGAAAAAACTCATGAATTGACATTTTTTAATGTTAAGTGTGAGTTTATTAATGGAACACCACTCTGCAAATTTTATGAAGTTGGATTGTAGGGACAAAAAATCATAGATATTTTAAATATTTTCATATCATCAGCAAATAATAGTATGTTAACATCAGAGAAAATGGAAGTGACATCATTTATAAATAGTATGAATAATATTGGTCCAAGGTGTGAACCCTGAGGCACACCGCTAATGGCTTCAAATTCGTAAGACAAATGTTCTTTAATACATACGGTCAGTATACGTTTTGATAAATAATCCTCAATCCAGTATAATAGTTTACCACTTATTCCAAGTTTTGACAATTTCTTTATAAGGATTTTATGGCAAACCTTATCGAAGGCTTTACTGAAATCCGTATAAGTTGAGTCAACTTGTTGTCTGTTAGCAAGGGCACCTGAGATGAAGTTTTCGTAAAGTGTAAGATTTGTTAGAGTAGATCGGCCAGAGACAAAATCGTGTTGAAATGAAGAAATATTAAATTTTACACAAGAACATATTTTTTGAAGAATTAACTTTTCGAACAAGTCAGTTAAGTTAAAGTTAATCAGGTCCTTGTTGAACCAGCTAGGGAAATTAGAGAGTAATTTAAAACTAATTGGGACAAAAGTTTCTATGGTCTTATACAAGTGATCATAAAAGGCTTTAATATTTCCATCAAGGTCACCTCCCTCTAGTATAGACCAGTCAACGTTATATAGATAATCACGTATTGCGACATAATTGGCTTTATTAAAGTTGGGATGGGTCTTAGTTTTAATTTGGTATTTCATAGGGTTACATAGTATAGCAATATCTAAAGGTGGGTGACGAGAGTCGGGAGCAAGAATTGAATCAAGTGACTCATTAATCTTAGCTGCCATGTCGGTACAAAAAACAAGATCTAGTAATCTATTATTGACATTTTTTACATTGTTTAATTGAGTTAGGTTCAGGAAATCACATAGTTCAACAATTTCTTTTTCTGTTTCAGATAAGATAGAGTTTAGAGAATCAGTAGAATTGTCGCGTGTGCCCCAGTAGATTTTGGGTAAATTGTAGTCACCGATGATAGTGATTTTACTGTTTGGAAATTTGTACGACAATTGTTCTATATCCTCAAAATGACTTTTGTATACACTTACATCCGGCAATGGCGGAATGTAAACACTGCCGACGATATTTTTTTGATTTTTACCATTTAATAAGATGAAAACTTGTTCCACATTACAGTTTTTGGTTTTCAGGAGTTAAGAAGGATGTAGCTTGTTGACGGCAATGATGACGCCTCCGCCTCTAGACTTAGAGCTGGTATGTTGACTTCTGTCAGCCCGGTAGACATGACGGTGGGGAAGTCCAAGTTCAGCAGTGTTGATGGATGGTTCCAGCCAGGTTTCTGTTAGTATAATAATGTCGTGTTGCAGAGTCGGGGCATGTATTTTGAAGTCCTTTAGTTTAGTTTTCATTCCTCTCACATTTTGGTAGTAGCATTTCAATTGGTATTGGTTGAGTCGTTTTTTGGAAGAGTTGTAACAATGGTTGGTTTGGAATTAATGTATTTAATGGTGAGGTTGGGTTCACCATTTTCTTGCCGGGACAACAACTCTTTTCTTAGTTCCACCAATTGATTCCTTTGCAGAATGGTTAAGTCATTGCCTGCTTTAATGCTGTCTCTGAATTTGGTGCTGTAACTTATTATGTATTACGATAAGTCGTTTATTCTTCCAGACGGAACATTCAAGGGGTTAGTCTTAACTTAGATCATTAAAATTAGAGGGTCAAGTACTTAATTCTACGTGAAAGTCTTTATTCTTAAAATTAGCGATTCACTTGGCTTATTCTACGTAAAAGTCTGTATCCTTAAAATTAATTTCACTGAGCGATGGGAGGATTACAACAAGAGTTCAAAAGCACTTCCCTGTTACGGTGACTATCCAGAGTCCTCACGTCTCTGTGGCTGGTCTCCGAAGGGCGAAGATCTGTAACTTCCTGGGCGGAAGTCTGCAGCAACTCGTCAGAGGGCCTGGGCGGCCTCTCCAAGGGGTGAGGGTAGGTACCTTCCTAGGCTGAAGCGTACAGTCAACTTGTCCCATGGCCTGGGCAGCCTCTCTGAAGGGCAGAGATGGGACAACCTTCTGAGCTGGAGTAGTGGACTTATATCTAGTTAATTGATTCTAAACTCAATATTAATATTGAAAGAATTGCCTAACGTTTAATATATTAATTTAAAAAATAAAACAATAATTTTGTTTACATCACTTTTATTTATTATACTTTTGCCGACCGGGTTTTGCCACTACCGTAGCTTCTTCAGGGCAGTATAATACTATGAACATGAACTATGAACTAAGATACACATGTGTTATAGATTGATAAAAACAGGCGACTGAAGGGCCAAGGGTGTGAGGTACCTGACCGGGAAGAGTGTGCACTTTGTTTATTGGGAATAATTTAAAAATTGGACTTTTATTTAAATTTATTTGATTATTTATGAGTATGATATAATTGTTTAATATATTTACCAATGCCACGAGATATTGTCCCACGGTTTGTGCGAGATCGTTTAGTCCCTTCGAAGGTCATTTTTATGGCCCGCTTTGTCTGGCGGGCCGCTAAGGTCCTTTTAGTTTATTTCTGTCCTCGGGTGGAAGAGTATTTTGTCACATTATTCTGAAATGATGGTCACCTCTCTAAGCTTTATGATGGTTTCCAATCCATCAATAATGAAAAGTGCTAGCCTATTGTGCAATTTATTCAAGGCCTATCTAGTCAGGGAAATTATTAGTAATTAAGATGCAAATATTTTAAAGTAAGTTTTTTTTTTTTTTAAAGAATGTTGCATTTTTTAAATTAGTGTAGAATAATAATGAATTACAAATGAGATGTAAAAGTTTAAAATATAAAGTATGAAAGTTTAAAGAATATAAGTTAAAGGTATGATATGCATTTTTTAGTTTACTGTAAAGAAATAATAAATTACATATGAGATGTAAAAGTGTATAGTGAGAGTAAATGTTTAAAGTATAAGATACTAAAGTATGATATGCATTTTTAAATTAGTGTAGAGTAATAATGAATTACAATTATGATGTACAAGTATAAAATATAAAGTATAATATTTTGAAAAATAAATGATTAAGTATGATATGCTTTTTTTTACAATAAATTTAGTGTGTAGTAATAACGAATTACATATGAGATGTAAAAGTTTAAAGTATAGAGTATAAAAGTTTAAAGTATGATATGCATTTTTTTTTTGATTTAGTGTATAGTAGTGATGAATTACATAAGAAGGTTTTATTAAAATTGTACATACATATTAATGAGCATATGTTCGCTTTTGACCCTCCCTAAATCGAGAAGCCATACATTGATCAGTTTACGCAGGACATTTGTACTTTTCATTTTCCATGTATCGGGTATTATGTTGAACAATTTTGGTCCTAAGTATGAAAATTGTCTTTGAGCATGGGATGTCATGGTTTTTGTTGAAACTATTGGATTACTTCTTGAGTGTCTGGTGTCGTGATAGTGCTCGATAGATGGGTAGTGGTGACGTTGTTTATGTGTGTGTAATACAATTTTCCTGATATACAGTTGTCTGACATCAAGAACTTGCATTTCTTTAAATAATTCATCACTGGGGTACCTGAAGGGTTTATTAAGGATGACTCTTATTAGGGATTTTTGCGCTTTTGCCAGGGGGTCCAAAATTGTTTTGGCACAACCGCCCCATCCTAAGGATGCATATTCAAGTAAAGAATTACACATGACATAATATATTGATTTTAGATCTTTTACGTTTAGAATGTTTCTAATAGTTATGAAAAGGTGAGTGAGTTTTCTGACTTTTGTGACAATTGAGATGACGTGTTCTTCCCATCTTAGGAATTTATCAATAATGATTCCTAAATATTTTACACTATCCACGCATTCTAAGTTATTGCAAGTAGTAGTATTTATTTCATTGCAAAGGTGAGCAGTAATATTTAGCACATCTTTGGGTTGTCCCACTTGCGTTGCACTGAAACGTATGAATTTAGTTTTATCCGTATTGAGAGTAAGGAGGTTATTGTCTAACCATTGCATAATAATAATAATAATTGGATTACTTCTATAGCGCCGTTTTCGTGAGAAAATCACCTCAAGGGCGCATAACCTTGTTTATACCAATTTCTGCTTTACTATGAACTTCATTCCAGGTTTTGCCTTCATAAATCAATACTGTATCATCAGCAAAGGTGATGATGTGATCGGCAAGGTTACTGTTACATAGGTCATTGATGTATATATTGAACAAAATAGGCCCTAGAGTACTTCCTTGGGGTACACCAAATCCAATATTGGCTGGTTCGCTTAGAATATCATTGATGTTAACTCTTTGGCTTCTGTTTTCTAAGTAGCTACCCAGCCATTTAAATAGTTGTCCGTGTATACCGATTAGCTGTAGTTTTTTCAAAAGAATTTTATGCGAGATGGTGTCAAAAGCTTTAGCTAAATCCAGAAAGATCGCGATGCATTTAATTCCTCCGTCAATATTATTGGAGATGATTTTCGTCAGTTTAGCAATAGCATTTTCGGTACCTAATCCTGTTCGGAAGCCATATTGTCTCTTAGAAAGTATGTTATTATGTTCAAGGTAAAGGGTGAGACGGTTCTTAACAATTTTTTCAATGATTTTTGAGACCGAGTTTAGCAGAGATATTAGCCGGTAATTTTGAATCTGCGACTTATCTCCGTTTTTGTGAATCAATGTAATAATTGAGTGTTTTAAATGATCAGGGAATATGCCCGATTGGAAGCTTAGATTAGAAATGAACGCAATCGGAGGTGCTATGGATGATTTTATTACTTTAAGCAGATTTGTTGAGACTTTATCTGGTCCACAAGCATTCGATGTCTTTAGGTCGTCGATTAGTTTTAAAACTTCGTTTGATGTTGTTTGGATATTTTCTAGTTTATGCTCGAGATTAGAGGTGATTACGTTGGCTAGTTCGGTTTCAGTTTTATTACATTTTAAAATAATGTTTTTTGCAAGCGTGGCTCCCACTGACGTGTAATACTCATTAGCAAAATTCGCCATATTTTTGGGATTGGAAGAGTCTATGTTATTGATGTTCAATGTTTTAATTTCGGAAGACTTACTGTTTTTTGTTTTACTAATATCACGAAATGCTTCCCACAAACGTTTTGGAGAGTATGTATTTTCGTAAATGAACTTTTTATAGTAATTTTCCTTCGTAAATTTAATTAATTTTTTACATAAATTCCTGTATTTTTTGTAATGAGCTAGTACTAAAATATTATCTGGATACCTTTTCGCCTTTTCATGAAGTTGGTTTCTTCTGTGGATAGATTTAACAAGGCCAGGAGAGATCCAGGGGGTGAGTTTAAATTGGCTGTTTGATATGCGTTTCTTGCTAGTATTTTTAGATATATATGAATGTAGTTTACTAGTGAATTCCTTCATCGCAATGTTCGTGTCAATTTGGTCAAACACGTTTTGCCAGTTTTCTGAACGCAAGTCCTCAAGTAAATTAGTGTAGTTTGTTCGAGGGACGTATTTAATTTTAGCAGTTGGGGGAGGTTTAACTTTGAGGCAGAGGGCTGTAGTATAGTGATCCGAAATCGATGTGTGGATAACAAATGAGTCAATGAAGTTAATATTTTTTACATTTATATGGTCTAAACAGGATTTAGTCGCACCCTGTTCACGAGTGGCAGTGTTGATTGTCTGAACAAAACCGTTTTCAGTAAGAAGACATAAATAATCGTTTGCTTGTTGGTGATATTGAGGAATAGTATTAATATTGAGATCGCCTATAATGATTTGACGTGTAAATTTTTTAGAACTATTGATGGTTGATTGAAGCGAATTCAAAAAAGTGTCGATGTTTTGAAAAGATGGTGATCTATAAATTGCAAAAACACATAAATAATTATTAAGTACAATTTTTAGACAGTTTGCTTGCGATAATACAATTTCGTCGACTTGCGCTTGAATTCCGTCCCTTATGTAAACGACAATCCCGCTAGATTTATTAATATTTATAGTTGTGTGATATTCTGTGTAGGTGTTTATAATTTTAGAGGTATAATCTTTATGGATCCAACATACCGATAATATTATGACATCGAAAGTACAAGTAAATTGATCAAGAAATATCAAGAAATCATCAATGTTTGATGAAATACTTCTGATATTTTGATGAATTATTTTAAAATTATAAGAATTCCAACAATAATTATTTAAGCTTTTAAGATCGTCTATCACATTCATGGTACAAGTTATATCGGTATCATTATAAATATCACATGGTAATTGGATCATAAAAATATTCAATTGAACGTTGACTCAATAAATGTTGCAGAATTTGTGGATTCACTTCCAAAGCAAGTACGAGTATAACACAGGATATAGCAGTGTATACAAAAACAGATATTCGCATAGTAGTCCCACATACGTGATTGCAAAAAGAATAAGTATAGGAGTTGGAATTGCAGAAACGGTAGCATTTACAAATTTATAAAGATAATATGCTAAACAAAACTGCACCATTTAAAAATAATAGAAATCTTAGACAAACATCATTTCTTCCAATTCCAAAATGCAAAAAAACAATGGGACAATTTAATTATAAATATCTTGGAGTTAAATTTTTTAATTCATTACCAGAAAAAAGTAGAAACATTAATAATGATTTAAAAAATTTTAAAACACAACTTAAAAAACACACTGAAAATATACACTGAATAATATAACATAGAAATAAACAAAGAACAAAAAAATAACACACCCCCATACACACAAGCTCAGCTTCATTATAGGGGTACATCTTATATAAATATAGAACTTTTGAAAAATATTGTAACCTTGTTTAATTATTAATTATGTATCTTTTTTTTAATAAAAAAAATATTATAATAACACATGCAGATGAGCGAGACAAGACATACCTCGAGAGTGTATTTAGTTCGAATAATACAAACTTATAGCGATGCCAAATTGGATTCATTCGATATCGTAATTGCCTTTGTTCCTTCATCCTTCCGAACATATATTTGTACCGCTTTAATCCAGGTAAATCCGTATTTTTTGTCTTTAGCCACTTGCCGGGTTTTGAAATATAGGTGGTTAGTACGAAATGTCAGTTGTTCTGAAACATAGATTGCCAAGCGGGGGCCGGCGATACCGACGTTCGACATGTTGAGTTTGTCTTCTCTGTTGGGATTATTTTTGTGGAATGTTTTCACATCAGACAAAAGTTGATTTCTTGCGAGATTAGACTTTAATTTCATGATAATTGATCTCGGTTTCTTCTGGTTATTTTTTTTTGCTGATTGATAAACAGCATCGAGGTCATTTAGTCGAATGGGAGAATCGGTTGTTTGACAAATGTTAAAAACAATGTCTTTCAAAATTTCGCCTTCGGTTTCTGGGATACCTCTAATCTCCAAATTATTGGCCTTGAGGGTTCGTTCTTGGAATTCTGCGCCATTTTCGAGCACCACAATTCTGGCTTCCAAAGCTGAGTTCTTTGTTGATAGCTCATCATTGCGGAGCTCAACCTCGCGGATTCGGGCCAGTAAGTCCTCGTACTGCGCACTCATGAATTGAATACTTTCAAGTATTTTATTATTTTGTTCCATGACGTCATCTTGTTTTTTTTCCAAGTTGTTAGTTTTGTTCCTGACTAAATCCTGAAGGTCTTCTAGATTAGTCGGCGTCTGAGCGGCGGACGAAGACGATGGTGTTTTGTTGGCCATATTATTTTTGAACGGCTCCAAAGGTGTATTATCGCTGGATGTCTCCGTCGATATAGTAGTGCCAATAGCGGTCGATTTCGTGTCCCTTTTACATTGCTTGCACTTCTGTTGTGTTCGACGTTCTTGAGAATGTCTACGGTAGGTATTCTCCGTTATCCCTCCACAGGCTAGATGGTAGGTGCCTTTGCATGCCGAGCACACAAATATCGAGTCGTCAGAGAGAATCACTTCGGGGCATACGCGGCAATGCATTCTGGATAGTATTTATTTACTACCGACCTTGATACACGTTAAAACTTTCAAATTTATATTTACTTTTAAAATTTTACTAGTAAACTATGTAAGATCACTTTTTTGTGAATTTTAAATATGTTAGGACTTATACCCAAACAGGACACACTAAAGGTAGCTTCCCGATTTTTTTGTTTAATCACTTTAAATAAACTTTTAGGCGGAGCTTAAATAATATGAACTAGTCAGTGAGTTGTTGTATTGTTGTCTCAAATACAACTTGTCTGTTCATCGCTCAAAACAAACATTATTATTCCAAATCAATGGTTTTTGGATGGAATACACTGTTTAAACTTAAGACATCCTTTGAACTCCATAATGCTCTCATCAATCTTTAGATTTTCATATGACACCATTGTTTTCTTGAATATTTTTCTAAATTAACTATCTATTATTGTTATAAGGAATTACCTTAATTATTCTTTTAAATCTTATGCCCTAGGCATTGTCCCGTGTTAACAATAAACCAATGAAATTTCTATATGAAGATAGTAGATATATTGCGAGATTCGAACTCTGTTCGAATTTATTCCTATTACGATTATTTTTGGTTTACTTAAAAGTGGCTAAAATATGCTTTGAGAGGTTGTTAAAGTCTGTAGGTGCCTATAACCTTTATCAATTTTGATAAAAATGTTCGCTTCAATTGTTCCAAAGTCAATTGAATATATATTATTATAATATTTAGACAACATTCTAATATTTAAAAGTTCTCAGACGAGATTAACCGCTATTTATTAAACCTTACGGCTTATTGTTTGTACCTAGTTTCTCAGACAAATCAATAACAACAACAAAGAAACTTTAAGTGCATTCCAGTTAATCCTTTGCGACGAGGGTCATAAAATATCTTTCCATCCCAGAATTTTATTGTTGGCTTTCTTTTGTTACTGTCGGCAATTTTTCTGTAGGAAGCAATTAACCCTTTGAACCCTATATAGGGTGAAGTAATTTTCAGAATTTTATTATTTAAACACTTTTAGGAATTATATTTGGGATATCTTATTATTGGGTGGTACAATAAAAAAAAACTCAAAAGTCCAGTTTAACTGTAAGTGCTGCACACGCTTCGTTTAGAAAAATAATCCTGTAAACGCGGTTCAGCGGTTAATTCCAGAAAAAAATTAAAGAAAGAAGTTCCAAAAAAAAAACTCAAAAGTCCAGTTTAACTGTAAGTGCTGCACATGCTTCGTTTAGAAAAATAATCCTGTAAACGCGGTTCAGCGGTTAATTCTTAAAACCCGTTTTTTATCTGTTCGATTTCTACTGTCCATATTTGCAACAATCTACCTAACTAAAAATCACGGCTTAAAACGTTATTTTACCAAGGCTTTTTAAAAGTACTCTAGAAATATGCATAATATTAAATTGATACAATGTTGTTTCGTGCATTAAGAGGACACAATACCCTAAAAAAAATCCTTTTAGGGCGTTCCTAAAGACCGGTGGGAGGAGTTCTCGGGCGTGCCAATTGATGTTTCACGGCGAACTTTTCGTTCGCAGCTAAAAATTATTGCACAGTGTGACATGTCGCGATTTTATTTGGACAAATATAAATGAATTTCTGTATGATATTTAAATGCATTTATGAAAATTAAGTTTATTGTTAGCAATAGTTAGGTAATAATATAATTTACATTGTTTGTGGAAACTCATGGTTCCGTACAGTGGTAAATTATTAATCATAAATCACACATCCTTTCTTTGGTTATTCATTTTTGTTGGGTGGAAATTTCCGAGGCCAATATAAACTCAAAATCAAACGATTTTCGTTTTTAATTAATTTATTCACGTCAAATATTTGGTCACCTATTTTTGAAACTTTTATTTAAATACAAAGTTTTAAAAAATCTTAAAAATAATTTGGTTACATAAACAAAGAATGTTTACGTAGGATACATGTAATCTGAAAAAATATAGTAAAAAATATTGAGGGTGCTACTTAACATATGAATATAAAGCGACAAAATTAGAATCATCAGATGAAAAATGAAACATATATAAATTACCTATCTAATATTTATTTCAAATAATCGACTGTGTTTAGGAAAAAGTTAAAATTTTACAGAAGAAACGAAAGACGTTACAAGAGTGAGTTTTTCATAACAATAAACAATATATATCAGCGTAAAGGGAGCGCCGTAATAATAATTGTTTTCAATTTAAATAAAGGAGAAAAGAAATCCTTAATACATTTTTTTTCAGTATTGGTATGTTTTGTTTTGTTAGGAGATTTCTGCATAGAACCAGCCAGTAAGAATATAATTCCACGATTGTATCAATTTCTGACGGCCTCCATGGTAAGGCTCTCGACTACGAATCCGAAGGTCGCGGGTTCAAATCCCGGCGTGCGCAAATACATTTTATTTAATTAAGTATTTTATTTTCATGTCAATACCGCACCAGAGTTTTGACTGTCCGGAGCCAGTGGGACGATAGGATTTCTATTCGGGATATGTTGTGACGGTAAAGGAAGTCGGGAAGGGAGAGAGACTGGGAAGAGGAAGTTTGGAAAGTACCTGGCTATTCGGATCTAGTCATCAAACATGGCTAAAGCCAAATCAAGAAACGTTTTGATCATGAATGTTGTTTTTTCACCGGGGCGATACTTAGAGTATCTACCACTCTGGAACGTGCCGCAAATAAAATTTCAACTTCGGACTCAAGCTTCTCTAAAACGACTCCTAGATTTAGCATTTTCCTCTTGTTCCAATAATTTCCGGACATCACGGATAAATAATTAATATGCGAAAAAAAATCGTATGTATAGTTACGTTAATTTAAAAAGAAATACAAAAAAAATCTGCGTATATTTGTTTTTACTCGTGACAGCTGTTTGACATTCCAAAATTATGCCTCCACACACATAAAAAAATTCTGTGCCGCAAAACTTTTTTAAATATTTAAATTTAAATAATAAATATTAAAAATAAAAATATACTTTAAAACAGTAAAATATATACATACATGTACATATTTCTATGTCCGCATTTCATTAAAACTAGCACACTGTGCGCTTTAAAAATATAAATTTTGTGCTAGAAAGTAACATGTTTTATTAAATTGCGGAAAAATTCAAAATACCTTTACTTACTTGTAGAAGAAGTTTAGTACAAAAAAACATAAAATTTCAATATTAGATTTCAAGTATTCGTAAGAATAAAAAAAAAATGTGAGGAAATAAGTTAATGTAGCATCGAGCCGTAACACGTCCTCACTCGCCGAATGTTGATCGGCAACTAAGCATTTAAATGCCGTAAGTGACTGACACGTAAAACACTATTCGGCGCGCCCGCGGCCTGGGTTTTTGAGGAGCATAGGGTCGAGACGGCTTAAAAAATGATAGTTCCCGAGGGATGTATTTTAATTAATTCCGATGAATATTTTCCTAAAAGAACAGATGTTTTCAGGTTGATGTCTCGGGAAGTTACTAATTCATCTTTTAGAAAAATAAAATTTGATCGCTACCGCTAATGTTATAGTTGTAAAACGCTTTTCAAATTTTTAAAAACGTTTTACGTGAAAAAATTTAATGTTAAAGCACATTTTTTATTAATCTAAAATATAAATAACATGCATTCCCAGTGTTACCTTAGAAAAAAAAACTTGCTATAGTTACGAAGTCGTCGGAATTAATTAAAATGCGAGTCTCGGGCAAACCCCCGTCATAGGCGGTGATATCAACTCTTAATTTTGAGTGTGATTTTGTAACGCATTTTTCAAAAGAAATATCTTGAAATTTATTCATGACATTTTATAGGCTTTCGGTCTGTGAGGGAATAAAGTTCTCCACGGGGACGAGAGTTCTGATTTCGTTTATTTCCGGAGGCTGATAAGAGGTTTTAGTTAGACCAATGATATTAGGGGCCACGTTAAAAAATCTCCGAAAATCGGTACCCAGGACAAATTTTTGCGATAATGACGGTATTACTAAAAAGTCTATAGTAGCGGTGTGCCTGCTGTAGGTAACGGGTAAAGGTAGCACACCTAATACCGGTTGGTGATTATTTATTTATTTATACATATATATACGCCATAGTAGTCTAGGCACCCTCGTGGCTGCCAGCTGCGTTTTATAGTCGCTCCTGATTTATCTTTGAAGTATTGTGAAGTTATTAATTTTCCCGGTGTAAAAATAGCATAAAATAACCGCAATAATTTTTAGGTTCTTTTTATAAAAATTACATAATTTTAGTGCTGTCGTTTCGAGCTTAAATCAAGTTTATAATAAAAACCCAAATATTTTAAGTTGAAATCTGCTTCGTTCTGCCGAATTAACGCATGATGTGACCGATGTCCGGGTCACATCTGGCGGTCGGTCGAAGACCCTTAGCACATGTACTAGTGAAGTTCGAGCTACGGTGGTTGTAAAAAATATTACAACCGAGAATTGGGCTGCTGGGACCCCAATAAGGACACCGCCAACTGGGGCGAGAACGAGCCTTTACCTTCGTCATTGAGATAGTGGCCAAGTTCCTCAACAAGCACGACTTTGACCTGATCTGCCGGGTGCATAGGGTGGTAGAGGACGGGTATGAGTTCTTTGCCAAGAAGCAACTGGTACTGCGGGGAATTCGATAATGCAGGAGCAATGATGTCAGTGGACGACACTCTGAAGTGCTCCTTCCGGATCCTGAAGCCAGCTGACAAGCGACTGGCGGACGTGCAGACCAACACCAACCGTCCCGTCACGCCGCCCAGGGACGTCACCAAGACAAAGAACATTTTGAGGGCCCTCTGGATCAATCTCACCGGCCACCATCCTCCCCCGCCGCTCCACCCTTTTAAGAGTATTCTGCGTTATTTATCCTAAAAATATGGATAATAATTCTTTGTCTTAGCTTAAATACACTCTTGAAACAATCACTCTATCATTTGTATTAGCGTCTTTATTTTATTTTTATTTTATTTATTATATTATATACGCCCTATATGGGCTTTTACATATTTAGTTAGTTATAATATTCACACAGGTGCAAAACACATTACAGTAACTGCACCAAAAACTAATAATACACAGTAACAGAAAAAATAAAAAATAACGGGTGCAATATCCACCAAGTCAATACTGACATTGATAACAAATAAGTAAATAATTTAAAAAGTTGTAGCTAACAATAATTTATAAACCAGGCAGAAACAAATCACTCATCCTCCTTTTGAAATTTGCCAAGTTTAGATTATTGTCAAATACATCCATATCATTTAAGTATTTGTTACCAAGACTGTGTAAGCGTTGAATTGGTGAATTCAAATTATAGTTAGAACGGGATAAAGATATGTAGAAAGTTAATGTCTGTCTTGTAGTTCGATTGGGTATGTACAAGTTTATTAAATGCAGGAGTTCAGAACAATTTAATTTACAGTTTAACAATTTTAGTAAAAAGGTTAGGTCGTTAATTTTCCGTCTGTTTTCTAATGTTGGAATATTTAAAATATTCATTAACGATGGGTAATTTATGTGCTCTAAAGGTATGTTTACTTTAAAATTTATGAAACGCAAAAATTTTCTTTGAATTCTTTCAACATTGTGAATATGTATTTTGTAGAAAGGCGACCACACTATGGAATTATGTTCAATTAAACTTCTAACTAGGGATATGTACAATAATTTTATTACTTGTAACGATTGAAATTTTTTTATTGTTCTTAATATAAATCCTAAAGTTTTCATACCTTTATTTACAATTTGTTGAATGTGAGCAGTGAAATTTAGTTTCTCATCCATTATAATGCCGAGCTGTCTCATTTCTGTAACTCTTTGTAGATTTATTTGATTTATTGAATAGTCAAAAAAGAGGGACGTTTTCTTTCTGGAAAAGGTTAGAGTTTTACATTGTTTTGTGAGCACCAGTTATTTAGCATGTCAGTATTAAACTGAAGAATTTGACAGTGGTTTGAATCAGTTATTTCTCTATATAATTTAATATCGTCGGCGAATAGCAAAACTTTGACACCTTTAAAGCCGTTGACTATGTCGTTTATAAAGACAAGAAATAAAACCGGACCAAGGTGACTACCTTGCGGTACGCCACTAGTAGCGGAAAACGATTTGGATATAAAAGATTTTATTTTAACAAACAAGGTTCTATCTGATAAGTAACTACTTAACCACTTTAAAATATTTCCTCCAATTCCCAGGGCATGAAGTTTCCGGATCAGTACTTTGTGAGATACTTTATCAAAAGCCTTCGAGAAATCAGTGTATATACAGTCAACTTGTTTATTTTTTGCAAATGCCTCCAATATATAGTTTTGAAAAAGTAATAAATTTGTTGTAGTTGATCTACCTTTGATGAAGACATGTTGTTGGTCATTTATTACTTCTATTAGTGTGGGATATATTTCATCCAGAACCAGAGATTCAAAGATTTTGGGTAATACAGATTGTATGCATATTGGCCGATAGTTTGAAATGTCAGTCTCGTCACCTTTTTTAAATATAGGGATAATAAAGCTGGATTTCCAGTAGATGGGAAAATATCCAGACGACAGGAGATGGTTAAATAGAATGCTCAGTGGCTTAGACAATACAGAGGAGCATTTTTTTAGGAAAATTGGCGGAATGGTGTCCGGGCCTGCTGATTTGTTTATATCTAGGGAACATAATTTCCTTTTAACAGATTCTTCCGTGATGAAGCAATTGGTTAAATGTGTGGTTTTTTTAAAAGTGTATGAGGGTATATGCAATATATCGTAAGGGATTGGTCTTGCAATATATCGTAAGGAATAAATGCAGTTAGCTTCTATTTTCCAATTTAACTTTAAATTTAGTTTTAATAATTTAACTGCATCTCTTTATATGATCTATAAATAATGTATAATGATAGCCTGTCCAAAAAGAGAAAATAAATGTAAAAATAAAAATAAATTATAATAATAATAAATTCGTAGAATAGATGTAATATAAGAATAGGAAGTAATATTTATACAGCGCCCCTGAGGTGATTTCTCACAAAAGCGGCGCTATAGAAATGGTCCAATTATTATTATTATTATAAAAAATGGCTTTTACATTACAGTGATTTGAACAATTTATGAACATTTTATTACAAGTACAACAACAAATTTGCTCTCTGATTTTTTCTATTATATCAGATAGAAAGGAATTAGATTTGATCCCAAAACATATAAATATTTGAAAATAAGTATATTAGATAACGTAATAAATAAAAAGAAAGTAATTTATTTATTTGCAAAAACAGTATAAACAAATACATTGCAATATGGGTAAGTAAAAATTACAAAAAGTGAATAGTTAACAAGTGAGACAAAAAAGAAAAATTTCAAATGTAGGTTTGATGATATTTCACGTTTAAATACGTTGTAGGACATGTGGAAAATATCCACATTCCCTGCGAGGCAGTTAATTAACCTAGTGATTCTTCCCAAGGGCATCACTATTGGTACGTTAGTTCTGCACCTAGGAAGAATCAAAAGCCTGTGTTGGCGGCCTCGCGCAAAATTATCCGGGACATAGAATCTTATTTTAGCCAGAATATCTGGTATTGAGATTATACCGTTTGGAAGCTTATACGCCATCTGTAGTAATGCAACATCCCTTCTGGAACTAAGGCTGCATATACCCAGCATTCCCGAGATAAATGCTGTGAAACTAGTTTTTTGGATTCTGCAATTTTGGCGGTGGTTTGGAGAAATCGATCCCCATTGGGAGATTATATTCTAATTGTTCCCGCGGCAACGGAGTGCCATAGGCACCAATGTTGCTGTTCCTGCTTTTCATATACAGGGCGCAAGTATTACGAAAATGTCCGGCCTGTTTGCAGTACTAACACACGTGGCCTGAGGTTTTTTTGTAAAGTTACGATCCCTTAATGGACCGGCCTGGCTTAATGAGGCAACACTATTAAGGTAATTGGTCCCTGGTCTTGGTTCTCGGAGTGGACGTGCTACTGACTTCTGGTAACGCTCAAAACTGGTGCACACATTCTCTAGTTCTATAGCAGAACTATTCGGTTGTGAGGATAGGACACTAGCTTACTGAGGAAGTAGGCCGTTCTTAAAAACCTCTACAATTTCCTGTTCGGATATCGAATTTTCTAGGTTACGACTTCTAAGACGTGTATCGGTAAAAAAATCTTGAGCTGACTTTCCGTGAATTTGTTTGGCGGTTAGCACCTCCATTCTACGCTCGAATTTTATATTTTGCGGTTCAAACTTGTTATGAGAAGGGTGGTAAGTGGTGTGGCGTGCAAATAGCCACATCGAATTAATGGGCTTTATAATACCCTGATATTTAAAAATCATACGGTTGTTTTGAACGGGCCATTCGCATACGGGTAATGTAGTCCGAAGGGGAATAAATTAGCATCTTGAAGAAGTGCTCCAACACAGAGTGTACCTTATCAATTGTGTGCCCCTTTTCAAGAATAATTTGCTCCTCAGTGACTGATGCAGTTTTGGCATGGTCACCGAGAGCACTTGCGAACGCTCTGTTCCGGTTTTGATAATTGCGACCATCAGATATCAGTATTTTTTCAGCGTAATTTACTGGTAAGCTTTGTACATAATCCATTATGCAGCTAGTGAATTTGTTAGCTGTCCTCCACTGTCTGCTTCATGCCACGTATACAGCGTAACATCTGCATTATTTAACACATAAATAGTGAAATTATGTAGTTGTAGCTTTTGTTTGTAGTAAACTGCAGACACTAACAATTTAGGACATAGAAGAACACTTTGTAAGTCCATTGTGAAAAACCAATGTACAATTGCTGGCACTGTCTGCTACTTTTTTTTGCCTCTTTTAAGAGATTTTTTTTTCTACATTATGTTCGTATTCTACTTTGTTACTGCTACTACATTGGTAGCTTACACATGTATCGCACTGGTCTCTCCGAGGCTTGTGAATTGACACCTTTCCACATTTCAATACTTCTGTAAACAAATAGCCAAATTGTTATCAGTGCACCATGTATTGTGTACTGACAGCGTGTGTTGCAGAAACAGGAACGAAGACTCAACATACTGCCTGTTTGAGTTGGCCTTGCAATAGTGGCTCGGGACCATTGGAAGAAGATTGAGCCATGTCCTTTTGTTTCCCTCTGTTGCATTCATCTTCTCAATTTTCTTTGATAGAACCGCAAGCGCAGGATTAATATTTTCATCATTGTCCGATGCTTCTTCTATTTTAGGCGTATTCTACCTTTTAAAAATGTTATCCCCAATACACAAAGTATTAAAGAAAAATTTTTTTGCACTCTGTACTTTTCTCCGACATTATTTAAAAGGAACACATCCTGTCCAGCTTTTTTCGTAGTGTCGTTTACTGGCATGTTCTTATGACGCTTCCTTATATGACGAGTTGACACGAGACTCTGAACGTAAACTCTATTCTCTGACCATGTTTTAATGCCCAAAAGTAGGTAAACATTTCGTAACGATCTGCTTCTGTAATTAATCTGCATAAGTACGAGTTTTTATCTTTGGCAGCTCATGCACACATCTGCTACCCAAAGCCTTATAAGGCTGACTTTTTCTCATCGTGAACATAATTATTGCGTGCGTTATTTGATTTCTTGTAACCGATGTACATTTTCCCTAGGGTGCTTCGGTTTTTATTAAGTTTTATTTTTTGATTGACTGATATTCAGGCTCACTTATTAACCCTTACCACTCCTTTGTCGGGTGCCAGCCGACATCACTATTTGTACGCTACAACTCAGTTGTCGGCTGGCGGCCGACAAGATAAGACGTGTACGCGTGGTATATTTTCGCGCCCAAAACTTGACACGTGACGTTGTTTCTTATGATTATTCGATAAAAAACATTTAAATTTAAGTTTCAATAAGATTTTGACTGTTTTCCGTTTTTGTTTGACTATAAAATAACCTTTTTGTAACTGCCTATCAGTACATAAGTACTAAACAATACTTGCATCGCATGTGGGGTGATATCGGAAAAAATATAGTGATAAATCGAGCAAAGCAAACTACATGAACTGACAGTAGCATAGATAATAGATACCCATAGATAAACCATTTTCGAACAAATTTGGCGTAACATTGAAAAAATCAATTATTGACATCCGTCGTATTTAAAAAAAAAAACTCTAGTTCAAATTTGTACCGCGTGGAATATTAGCAGCACTTTACGGCCAAATAATTAATTGTTGTATAAACCAGCCTTTCTGAATTAAATGGTGGCTTATAAATCTCAAAATACTTTTAAAAACTGGAGAAAAATAATTGCCATCATCTCCGGTTGAGTTTTTTTTAATAAACTTTTTTAATCCGCATTAAAAAAAACATGAAGGTTAGTGTTCATAAAAAATTTAAACTGCACCCAACATTTGTTTTTTATTTGAATTTTTATGACAGCATGTTGAAGAAAAACGTTTAAAAATATTTTGTAAAATATACGTAGAACGGTTAGAAAAAGATTATATTTTATATATTTGATTTTGATGAATGCTAAACCTATGTAAATTTTAAAGATATATAACTCATATTTTTCTCTTTATAAACATCATGTTTATCGTATTGCGTAATAATATTATCACTATTTCAGAGTAATAAATTATTCCACTCACCCTTAACCGTCTGCAGTAAGACATTTGTTTCCCTGCCAAGGCATTTTCATTTCATTTCATTGCCGGCAATCAAAGCATTTATTAGCATAAAATTTTAAACATTTACATGTACTTTACATGTTTCACTAGACGATGTCTGTTCTGAGACGGGTAACAGTAAAAAATAAATATATGGATATACAAATGAATAAAAATCCTTAAAAATTTGAGACTTTCCAGGAATCAGGAAATATACCAGTTTCTAAAGAGAGGTTAAATATGAAGCATAAAAAATCAACACATCTTTTCAGAAAAAAAGACTGGTAGAAAATCAGGACCAAGTGAATGTGTATGTTCCAGTTTTGTAATGGCAGATTTTACATCTGATTCGTCTATATGACTTATATCAATGTTCTGGACTCCCTTCACATTCATCTTGGCAGCGGTATTGGGATTTAGTAATGGAGGTTCATTACTATACACGGATTGGAAATGTGTCGCAAACGCATCCGCTCCTCTAACTTCTCGATCATGAGAGATAGTGTCAAAGGCTAGATCTAGAAAAACTCCAATTACTTTAAATCCATCATCTAAATTTTTTACAACGTATTTATGTAGTTAATTCCGATATAGCATATTCCATATTCTGTGCCCATTCTTGCTCGAAAACCGAATTGGCGGCTTGAAAGTAATTTATGTTTATTGAGGTAATATAGAAGTATTTTCTTCATTGCCTTTTCCTGGAGTTTTGATGAATTTAATAGTGAGATACGTCTGTGGTTGGAAGTTAGAGTTTTGTCTCCCGATTTGTGAATTGAGCAACAATTCTCAGTTTATCTGGGACAATCCCTTGGCAGAAACTTTCATTGAATAATAATAATAATAATAAATGGATTATTTCTATAGCTCCATTTTTGTGAGAAAATCACCTCATAGGCGCTTATAATGTGTAGAAGAGGTATAACGATATATTCTGGCAGATTTATCAGCATTTGGTAAGAGATGTTGTCTGAGCCCGGAGCGCAAAATGGTTTGAGTGATAGAATAAGCTCCGATATTTCTGTTTAATTTAATTTTTATGTATTAAAAGAGTGTATTGGACGTCCGGTAGAGCAATGTTTTGCTAGTAATTCTTCAGTTGTGAGATTTTTTGAGCTAAATTTATAACAGCATTAATAAAATGAGAATTTATGTGATTCGCTAGTTTGTTGGATAAATTTTTTTGTTTAAAAGATTTCCCCATTAATTAACAATTCATTAATATTCGTAATTTTCCTGGGGTTAAATAAGCTACATCTTTGCATGCAACCTCCCTGTCTGACCCCACTTTTCAAGTAAAATGGTTCGGACAGTCCGTCTTTCCACCTTACAAGGTTTTCCTGCTGCCGGTGCCAAATGTTGAGAATCTGAACGATCTTCTCTCTTTGATCTTGAGTTCAGCCCATATAAAGGATGAGAAAATCTGTTGAAGGCCTTACTGAGGTCCAAAAAACAGGCATACATTGTGGTTCTTCTCTTTTGTAATATTCCAAGGTTCTTTTCACACTAAATATCGCTGTATTGGTAGATCACTCTTTTTTAAATCCCATCTGATTATAGCTAGTTGCTAGGTGGGGTCCGACCTGATCCAGTATCACGCGTTCAAATATTCGAGCTATAATTGCGGCAATGGATATTGGAGGGTAATTTTCTTGCGCGGTAATGTCCGACAATTTGGATTTAACAATGGGGTATTATTATGGTTTTTGTCATGTCTCTAGGCAGAAATCCATTTTTTATCATGACGGTAAACAGCAATGCCAGTAGTCGCACAATAGCTTCTCCAGCGTGTTTGACGTGTTCGATGCTCAATCCACTGTGTCCTGCTGAAGTTCCAGATTTAATGTGGCCAATGGCCGCTATGACCATGTTCACTGTAGTTTCTAGTTTTAAAACCAGATAAGTTGATGTTGGTATAAGCATCATCTGTCCAACATTCACTTAAAAGGATGATATCAAAATGAGTATTTAAAAGGAGTGCGAAGTTGTCAAAAATTTTTCGAATGCTTCTAATATTTTGTGATATTATAATTACGGAGGAATTATCGCTGATGGACAGATTAAAATCTGTCGTATTGGAAAATAGATGTTCTACATTAGAGGATTGTGGTACAAAAGCAATATTTACTGCTGAAGTCATTTGTTAATGGATGAGTGCACAAGTTTATCATAGAAAATATCAGTAGATGTGATCTACAATGATTTCTTATGTATGTAAAGTTTGGAAAGTCAGTTGTTATTATATTACTATCCATCTTCGCAGTGATAGTATATATCTTATGCACATGTATGTTTTTAAATTAAATAGTTTTTTTTAATATCATCAACGTGTCTTAGGTACTCGTATATAATTTTTTCATTTGGGATACGTCTTGTCATAACTCTCCCATCTTTATACCAGACAAATACATAATTTTTAGCAATTTGTTTTGTTTTCCACAGTAATTCCTTGTGGTACAGGCTAATTTTTTCACCAATGTATATAGTTTCTGCGGAGATCTCATTTAATTTCGCATAATCAATATTTCGTTTTTTTTGCAATGAGATTATCTCTTCTTTTTTTCCGCAAAGTGCACAAGTTGTTTAGGGTGTGCATTTGTCCTCCTGTCCTGTATTCTTTTAACATCAATTATGTCGCTGTGTTTGATGTCCAGGCCGGCAGCCGCGGCTACTCTTTTCACAATTTCGGATGTTTGTTCACCATTTTATGGGCTCCCGCAATCCCTAGGTAATTACTGCGGGATTTATATTCCAAATCGATTATTTTTATTTCTAGTTGCTTAATGATTATATTTTCTCCTGGTGTTCTTTTTTATAATTTTTAGTTCATTTTCAATTTTATTATTTTGTAATAAAGATTGATCAAGTTTTTTGACCATTTCATCGTATTGATTACTAATGAACTTGGTCTTTGATGACTGCCAACACAGTGTATGCTTCCTTCCGGTTTGAGTGCCACGGTGCCTGTTCTGAAGTCCACTGGCCCGCAACTGGTGTCATCTACCTGTCCTCCCCATCCGGTGTCCGCTGCGTCCGTCGTTAGAAAGTGTTAGAATGCGAGAGATTGTATGGGGCTCGTCCTTCTGATGGCCGCTAGCCACCACTGTATGTCCTGCAGGTGGGCAGAGCAATAATCCTGGATCGCTTCGGGGGCTGAATGCAGCGGCTGAACCTCTCCAGTCTGCGGCAATCCAAGCGATCACTAGAGATCACAAAATTTGCAAAGTTGAGTCTTCCCAGTAGACCGAGAGCCTACCTGGGAGAGCAATTGCCGACTTCCAAGGGAACCTGCAAGGCTTGACGTAGACCAGAGCACTTGTGGTCAGAAAAGAGAGACTTTTGGTCTGCTCTCGTGTCCCATGTTATTCCCAGGAACTTCAACTTCTGTATGGATATCTGGATGCACTTCTCTAGGTTTAAACACCAACCCAACTGTTGAAGTATGTGTGCAACTTGGGATGCCAAAAGTTTTCTATACTGATTGGCTACTAAGAAGTCATCCAGGTACACCACCGTCCTGAGCCCTTCCTTAGCAGTTCTGCTACCCAGTTGGAGAGTAGTGAAAACATCCTTGGCGTTGATGACAGGCCGAAGGGCAAACATGTCATCTGAAGGAGTTCTCCGTTGTAGACGAAGTGTATGCCTGGGATAGATCGATTTTTATTAGCCAATCGTCGGGTTGGAGAAATTCCGGAACCCGAAAGTGGCTGAAGAGTTTGAAGGGCTTGGAGTCTAAGTCTATTCAGGTTGAATATGGGTCTGAAGGTGTGATCCGATTTGAAGGCAAGGAACATACCTGAAAGGTCTTGGCACAAAGTGTATCCTCGCTCCCTTCAGAATGTTCAGAATTAGTGGCGATGCCCACAACTTCTTCCACATCTGATATGGCTTCAAGCGCCCCCCCCCCCCAAATCGGCTCCGGTCTCTAGTCACTTCCATTGCCTCCTACCCCGATTACTGCTTGTCTTGTGAGGAGGCTTTTTGGCGGGCTGCCTATGCTTTTCTTTCTCTGGCCAAGGAGCGGGCTGAAAGGGCTTCCTAAGGAGTGTGAGTGGAGCGTCTCATATCGGCCTTGCCACTTGCGAAATAGAGGGTTGAGGTCGACGGGGGATGTAGGATGAGGATACACCACCGAATACCTTCTCTCGTCCCCTATTCACTATGATTTAGGCTGCCAGTTCCTCTTTGTTGAAGAGGGTATTGGAGTTTGGGGGGATCCTGGCAAGGGCTTCCCTGATAAACGGGTCCCTTACTCCTTCCAACAGGGCCTTCCGCCGATTTTGAAGGCACTTCGTTCGCCTTCCACAAATGATCTGTAGGACATCATCCGTAGTCCTACTGTATGTGGATTCCCTTGCAAACATCCCCTGAATCTTTTCAAACAGGGTCGAAGAGGTCAAGCAGGTGCCAGGCTCGGCTGCCCAGTTTACCAGCGCCTGCACAGTCTCTTTTAGGAACTCCCTTTGAGACAGGATGGCATTAGAGAGGGCCCCCAGGGAACGATCCAGGGCTGGTGCGAAAGGGGTCTTATCTAGCCTCTTCAGCTCTTCATTCACTTCCAGTTCTATGAAGGTGGGTGTGGCAGTATAAATTTTCTGCGTTTCCATGTAACACACCTGCGACCATTCCTCCGAATTAAAGTGTTGAAGGGCCGAAATAACTTCCACCCTCCTGGCGTCTATTTTAGGAGTTGGCGATTCCTTCACCACGGTACTTGGATTCCCGAACTCCAAGACCCTCTTCTGGATGGCTTGGCTGGGCGGTAGTTTGATGAACCCTGATACCTCCCGTTGGGTATCTCCCACAGAGTTTTCTTTTTCCGAGACCTCTGTTTCGACTCTATTGCCTATCAAGGCATCTGTTAGAGCAGATATCTGTTGCATCAGTAGTTCGACCCACGGGTCAAGATATATGTATTTTTTCCGTTTTTGTTCTCAGAAGACTCAGAATTGGATACCTCGCGTAATAGTCAGCGTTATTTCGCACTCGTATGCCTGATTGACGTCGCGTCATTATTTTAAATGTCACTCAATATAATACGGAAACAACAAAAACAGTATTTTTACACAATTTCTCGGAACGTCTCTGTCGCACTATAAAACTACACCTCTATAATCCGAACGCCGAAAATTTACCCTCTGTTCGGACTAGTGGAGCGTTCAGATTACAGTGCCGAGAATCTGTAATAATAATAATAATAATAATCGGATGATTTTTATACCGCCGCTTTTGTGAGAAATCACCTCAGGGGCGCTGTACAAATATTACTTCCTATTCTTATATTATTCTAGGGTATTTTTATCAAATAAAACAAATATGTATTGTGAAATTTAAAGAAATCAAATATTTTATTTTGTCGAGATTTATTTAATGACAAGTAAAAAGCCTTATCTCGCAATTTACATAAAAGCATCTTCTCTGGCACAGGAATATCCACTTGGTCAGCCCATTCTCGGCATGTATTTAAGGCAGATACCGCGCTTGAATGGGGAATAATAATACTGCTTCAGCGTCAAACATTTCTTCACTTTCGCCGTCACATTCTTGTGTTACTTGCCTTATTATTTCTCGTCAGTAACGGGTTCAGTTCCATTTAGGTCATTGTTGCTTAATAGGAAGTCATTCATTTCAGTCTCAGGATAACCTCTATTAACGAAAACGCTAAAGGAACGTCATCCTCGGGTTCAAAATCTTTGTCATTATATTCTAAAGTTCTTTGTCCATATTTGTTTTTATGCTCAGGAACCATTAATCCTTCATTAAAATTGAGACGAGTATTGTAATTGTGCTAGCTAAGCAATTTACAGGTGAATTTCTTCAATTTATGAATACGATTGTCTGAAAAGATGTGTTTTAAGTTTAGTTCTGAATTCTGTTGAGTCTTTGATAATTCTTAAGTCATGCGGCAGTTCATTCCAGGCTTTAGGTCCTGACACTCCGAAAGCACGATCCCCGAACTTAGTATTAGGTGTGCGGTTTGATTCCTTTAACCTGCCGATAGCTGATGACGATGCTGACCTAAGGGTGGACTGCCGTGAGTTGGTATTTTCGGGAATACACAGTTCTGATAAGTAAGCCGGAGCATTCCGTTAAGTGACTTAAATACCATCCAGCAGAGCTTGAACTGGATTCTTTCAGGACATTTGAGCCAGTAGAGATTTTTGAGATGCTCTGAAATGTGAGAATATTTGGATACGCCGGTGATAAGTCTTGCTGCAGTGTTGAATACTGATTGCAATTTGTTAATTTGGTATTTGGGGAGACTCGCATATATTCCATTGCAGTAATCTAGACGTGACACAACGTACGAATTGACAAGCAGTTTGTTGGCAAGTTTCTCCGTGCTGCCTTTATTTGCCTCAATTGAAAGAACCCTGTACTTACAGTTCTGTTTACTTGACTTTTAAGGGAAAAGTCTGCATCCAGATTGACACCGAGTAATTTAACACACGTCTTCAGAGTAATGTCACTTCCTGAAATATTTATTGGGGAGTTATCAATGATATGCTGACGTCTGCTTGTGGCGGTTTAGAGAAACTCAGTTTTTGACAGATTCAGCTTCAGTCTATTTGAGGTCATCCAGCCAGTTATTGCTTCTAGACACTAACTATATATCACATAACTATGAGAATTGAACTGAGTATCGTCATTTATATTTATAACCAAAAAACTATAATATTCTTAGTAAAAATATACTTCCTTGATAATTGGATTATTACAGATGTCAAAAAGTTAATATTCAATATTTTGTTGAGCAATTGCGAGCATTTTTTATATACCTTACAATTGTTTTTATGGTTTGCTCTATGATTGACTGGAAATATCAGTTTATATTTTTCATTTTGTTGACAACAATTTTTGCAACTCGGCTGATTGTTCTTGTTCCCACAATAGTTGTAGGTGTGTTTTTCATCTCTCTCTCTCTCTCTGAAGACATCTTGCGGCGCCACGACCGAAGTGTAAACAGTGGTAACATTGCATTACTGGGTTTGCATCTTCAACATAAATTTTTTGGTACCCTATGTTGATTTTTTCTTTATTTACTAATTTTTTCCTTATTTCACTATCCACTTCCACAATATAGTTGGATGTATTATTAAATTTATTTTTAATTATTTTCTTTACGTTAAAGATAGGTTTAGTTTCCTTATTTCCGACCATAATCTTTATTTCATGATTTTGTTCTAGGAGATCGTCCGCGAATTCTTCTTCATCATAATCATTGAATATCCATTTGAAGATTAAAGTTGGTTTTTTTTTGGACAATTCTTTAGCATCGACATCCTTTATTTCCTTTGAGATCGCTAGTTTCAATTTTTCTGCATCCTCTTTTTTTGTGCATTCATGATACTATTTCTGGAAATTTTTTGTATACCTTCTACACATATTCCAAGTTTGCTAATCTTTATATGTTTTTGGATTCTTTTTAATATTGCGTCAGAAGTGTCATTGTTGGTTCTAGGATCAATCATAACACAATATTTGGTGTTTTTATGTTTATCTTGAGGGTAGTCATAGGTTTTATCTCTGTTTGCGAATCCTGATTTATTTTTTTCTTCTGTCAGTTCAATAGCAACGTGACTTAAAAATGCGAGTATATTCATGGCTTTATTTGTAACAATATTTTGTTGTTCTTTGCTAAATTTCTTGGAGGGCTCTTGTACTGCCATCATCAGTTCGGTAACTGCCGCCTTTGCTTCTTCCATAAATTTATGGAGATTTGCCATGTTCACTCTTGCGCAACGCTTACCCCACTTTACACTAAAACTTATAATCGAGCAACAAAATATTGTTGTCATCAATTTGACAGTTTAATTTAGGGCTAATTTAGTTTAATTTAGGGCTCGTAAAGGATATATTTCTTTATGCAACTTATCCTGATCAAAACTGCGCACTTTGTTTCACTTAATATCAACATCACTCTTTCTCTTCGCTAAAACTATCCACTTTTACGGAGTACTTAAGTTGAGAGCAAAAAATATGGGACCTATCACTGTAACCGTGTTGAACTTAATGATGTAATTCATCTTTACGTTTTAAAATAACGTTTTGGTCCATTGGCTGGATAAGAGCTGTGCAATTGGGAGGCATGTATAAAACTGTCAAATTTTCATCAATGGATTGCAGATCTTCATCAAGCGGATGTGCCGGCGCATTATAGAGAAGCAACAACGTTTTCAGTGGTGGATTCTTTTTGGATACGAATTTTTTTACTTCAGGGATAAAGTATCCTTTAAGCCACTCAATAAATATAGGTCTCGTAACCCGTGCATTTCGTTGCCCCTTGTAATTTACTGGCAGTTTTCGAAGAGAAGCAAAGGCACACGGCTTTTGGGCTTTGCCAATGACCAACAAAGGCAGTTTGTGCGTCCCAGCAGCATTCGCACAAGGCATAAATGTTATTGGTTCTTTGAATACTTTGGAACCTGGTGCTCTAACTTCTAATTCAGATGCCAGCGTTTTTTCTGGTATTGTTTTCCAATACAATCCAGACTCATCCGCATTATAGATTTGCTTTGCAGTTAAATCTTTCTCCTTGATAATATCTATGAATTTGCCTTGAAAAGGCTTCACAGCGTCCTCGTTGTTTGACAACTTCTCGCCAGATATTTTGAGGCATATTCCGTGTCTTTTTTTAAATTTTTCTAACCAACCTTTACTGGCAGAAAACTCTCCTCGCCCAAGCCTTCCATGAAAGTATTTCGCCTTCTCCATCAAAATTTCAGCATGTAAACAATGCGTCTTCGAGTTGTAGATTTTCGGGCGCTTTTAATGTCTTTCGAACACCTGCACCCTTTTCCGTTCTCACAACATAAGATTGTATCTTCTCTTCCTTACTTTTAATATCAAAAATGGTAAATTTGCCCACACCATACTTCTGCGTAAGAGAACTCTACCGCCCGACCTTTGGGTTATTTTTCAAAAGTAAGTAAAAAACATAGTTTTTTTTTTTTCATTAGATTTCGCAATAACAATACGTTTGACTAGTGACGTAACTTGTATGGGAGAGACGAAAATACACCAACACATCCGTTAGCTTCGGCTGACCTCTAAATACTAAACGAGATGACGCAGAAACAAACTTGACGTATACAAATGTTTTGTGGGTTTTGGGTATAGCTTTTTTTGTACCTGAACGTATGGGATACGGCTTCTTGCGTGCGGGCGATAATATAGCGGCCGTATCACGTACGTTCGTATGGGTAGGGCGGTTAGTGACACCATCCTTTAGTTTTTCTAAAATCTCGCATTTCTGAGAAATAGTCAGGGTCGTATGTTTCCTCTTTTTTGATGTCAAAGCCATGATTTAAAACCACAAATATGTAACTGTTAAAATGTGCGAGCGACGCAATGGCAAAAAAAATGGCGGAACGAGTAATGAAAAACAAATGCGCGCATGACATGCACTTGACATTTGGTATGCAACTGGCGCAATGTTGGTGGTAGCACAGATTTCTGTTTTTAAGAAGCGCGGGAGGGATGAGTGGGCGTTCGGATTACAGAGCTGTTCAGATTAGCGGGGGTTCAGATTGTAGAGGTCCAGTTATATATATTTTTGGAAAAGGGGAGGAATAAATATATTATTCTTTGACTAAAAAGTGATTTAGCAACGAACAGATGCAAAACGATCTTTAGACGTGAAAAACAGAATGATCTTAGACATCTACAGGTATTAGGCTCATTACACTCCAGGAATAAATATTCCTAATGTTGTAATTTTTTTTTGCCAACAAATACCACCAGCATCCTCCAGCCCCCTGATCAGGGCATTATCCGAAACTTCAAATGCTTCTCCAGAAAAAGTTAGCTTGTTAGCTTTTATTATTATTAAAAGAAAAACACAATCTAAGAACCTAAAACCTATTTTATATATAATACAATATATTAATTAGACATAAAATAGGTTCTTAAATTAGGTTTTTTTATGTAAATATAAAAAAAACCAACCTGAAGCCATACAAAAACATTAAATTAATTAAGATGCGTGATTTTGGTTCTCCTGTGACTGAAATAGTTGTTCCTCATTGTAATTTAACTAATTAAAAGGGTTTTTCATTAATTTTGTGCGTATTGAAAAAGTCATGCTTATATGCATATTTAATCATTGTGGTAAACACATTCATTGACTATATTACAGTGGTTTACACAAAATATTTCTTATTAATTTTACATCAATTTTTATTTTTTTTTATTCAAACAATGATATTTTATTCCAACCTATAAAAGTATGTACATTCAAAAGATTATTCTTGAACTCATCTTGTCGTCTACGCAAAATTTTTTGTTTTTAAGCAAAACAAAACATTTTAGCAGGAGACGGAATGTGTAATGAAAAACAAATGTTTTTGTGTATGGTTTTTTGTGTAATGTTTTGGAAAAAAGTTTGCAGGAGACGCGGCTTTACTGAAACTTTTTAAAACATTGTTTAACATCACCTTATGGTTTAAAAACTTTATGTACTTATAATTTTCGATAGCTCATTGTATTCTGTTTTAAAAATCTATGTAAAATCCCAAATGGGCTATAATCAAGTAAAATAATGACAATTAAAATGAATTCCTTTAGTCAAGTATAACCTAAGAAATTGGCTATTAGATCCATATCATTCATATTAATTCCCTGCTGATCAAATTGATAATTGTCAAATTAAATTTACATTACAATATATAATTTTATTATTGCTCAATCTATTATAGTATTACTATGTTTGTTTTTATCTTCCCCTTTTAATGCAAATGTAATTACACTTTATTGTACTCCAATACCTACTTAAATGTAGGTATATAGATTATAATTAACTTCCTCTGTTTTCTGTCATCATAAATGTGAATCTCTATACCTGTTATTTTGCCATCATAACTATGTATACCATTGTAATATGTACCTGCTGACAAACTACAAAAGTAGTTTAGTAAGATTTAAATGTTAATAAAGAAAAAAAAGTATTTTTGTCTGTTTTAATTTTATCCCGAGGAAGCTCGAGTAAAGCATATCTTGTTGGTTATAAAGTAAAAATAAATTTGGGTAATATGTTTTCAACCCTGTGGCAAAACTTAGTACCTATGTTTTTTTAAATATTTCAGAGCATCTCAAAAATCTTCACTGGCTCAAATGTCCCCAAATAATCCAGCTCAAGCTTTGCTGGATGGTATTTAAGTCAATTAACAGAATGGCTCCGGCCTACTTTTCAGAACTGTGCATTCCTGAAAATGCCAGTTCACAACAGTCAACTCTTAGGTCAGCAGTGAATCAGTTATCGGGAGGTTGAAGGAACCGATACTGAGTTCGTTGAGCGTGCTTTTGAAGTGTCAGGACCTTAAAGCCTGGAATAAACTGCCTCAAGATTTAAGAATGATTAAAGACTTGACAGAATTCAGACTTAAATTTAAAACACATATAAATGGTACAGTTGTGTACCTAATTTAGATAGCCAGGCTAGCCGTTTAGTACCTACCTAAAGTCACTTACAGAATTTATTTATTTTTCTTGGTCTCAATAAGACAATTGGTTATTCATCAATTTTTTTTACAGAGAATACAATATTACAAAAAAAGTACAGGAATACGAAAGATCCTAGGTCCCTCGTGTCTAGGATGAACAAAGTATGTATGAAGAATGAGCTAATGATGAATAAGTCTAAAGTTTGAAAAAGAGAGTATGAAAACAGTGTGCAATACTTATTTATGTATTTATTTGTAAGAATCAAACAGCTTTTAATACAGATTTATATAAAAGGAAGTTTAACAAAAGGTAAGCCAACACAGTTTCTTATGCTACTAGTGGTTAAGTACAGATGTTTTATTAGAAAAAAAAACAAATAGGAAGGAAGGAAGAGAGGAAGAGGAAGATAGGATAGGGACAGGAGATGCTATCAATACATTTTATAATCGTGCATTGTGGTCGTACGTATTACTTCGGTTTGATATTTTGAAAGCGTTTTGTGAAGAATGTCGATATTGTGAAATTGTGCTTTATATTGCGCACAAATACGGGAAATTGGAGAATTTATCCTAAGATTGGTCCTGCATGCGTGCAAATAAAAAAAATCGGTTTGTCGGGTTGGTCTTGATGGTATGTGAATGTTTATAAAGTTAATGAGCTCTGGCGAGTCCAGGCCATTATTCATTATTTTAAATAACAAGATTTGATCAAATATTAAGTGTCGCATTTGAAGCGTGATGAAGTTATGGAATTTAAGGATTCGGTATTATTTGCAAAGTGTAAATTAAATTTATAATTTATATGCTTAAAGAATTTACATTGAATGCTTTCGATTCTTTCAATATGGGCTTGGTATAAAGGTGTCCATATCGGTGTGCAATATTCTAAGTGAGGGCGGATATACGCTGTGTAAAGGGAGTATAGAGTCTTTATGTTGCGAAAAGGTTTTGTAATACGAATTATGAACCAAGCATTTTATTGGCTTTAGTGATAACCTCGTTAGATTGTTCAATAAAATTTAGTTTCACATCCAGTTTTACCCCAAGGTCTCGAATTAATTCTACTTCTGTGATATGTGTTTCGTTTAAAGTGTAATTAAAATGAATTTTCTTTTTGTTACGTGTGAATGATAATTTGTTACACTTTGAAATATTAATAACTAATTTGTTTATTTTGCAAAACACAAAAAGACGATTGAGGTCATCTTGAAGTTTGATGCAGTCATTGATTGATTTGACAACTAAATATATTTTTTTATCATCTGCGTATGCTAGATAATTGGCATGTAAAAAACATTTGTGGATATCATAAATATAAACTTTAAATAATAGTGGCCCTAGGTGAGAACCTTGAGGTACACCGGAGGGCACGATAAAAAGCTAGACTTAGTTCCCTCTATTGATACACATTGAAGTCTGCTCTGGAGATATGAAGTGAGCCATCGAAGTAAGTCACCGTGAATGCCTATTTGATATAATTTTTTAATAAGAATGGAATGGTTAACCTTATCGAAAGCCTTAGAGTAATCTGTGTAGATTACATCGACTTGATTTCTACTGTCCATATTGCTCGTTAGATATTCCGTAAAGTTTACTAAATTTGTTAGTACCGATCTTTTTCGTAGAAATCCATGTTGTTGGTTTTGTATGTTACAAACAATGGTTGTATAGATTTGATCGTAGATAATGCGTTCAAAAAGTTTACTAAATACGGAGAGTATTGAGATTGGGCGGTAATTCTTAACGTTACTTTTTGAACCTGTTTTATGAATGGGGATTATGATTGCTTCCTTAAACGTTTTTGGAAATTTTCCTACCTTTAGAGACATTGTAAATATATTAGTTAAAGGGTAAGTAAGATTTTGGGCACATTTTGAAACAAAGTATGGCGAGATACCATCACTGCCAGCACCCTTATTAACGTCCAAATTCTTCAGGTATTTGTAGATTAGTGAATTGTGAATTTGTATGTCCCGATCGGGTTACGATTATTCTCACAAGTACAACTATCCGTTACGCTGATACGAACCAAACCATGCAAAGCGCTCAAGAAAGAGCTGATTGTTGAAAATTGTTACATTTAAAAAAAAAATCGAGTTCAGCTAAAAAATTGATGTGAACATTAAAAATGTCTATGGGTTCGTTCCTGTTGAACTGTAGATTTCACATAAAACAATTTGAATCAAACCGTCCAAAGTGCTCAAGAATGAAGCGTTTCTGAAATTTAAAAAAAAAAAATCTTTCAAAATCTTGATCAGACGACAAATTTGGGAAATTTTCCAACAAATCAATAGAATCGAACAGCTAGACAAGGCGATTTTACCAAAACAATTCGAACCAAACTGCGCAAAATTCTCATGAAATAGAAATTTAATCGATTTTTTAATAAATTCTTCTGGAATCGAGTTCAGTTAAAAAATTGAGATAAAAAATTTAAAATGTCTAGGAATTCCCTCCTGTTAAACCATAAATTTCATTTAAAACAATATGAGCCAAAAATGTTCCATTTTTTTTAAATTCTTTCTAATCTTGATCAGAACATAAATTTGAAAAATTATCTACCAAATCAATAGAATCGAACGGCGAGATACGATGACTTTAGCAAAATAATTCGAACCCAACCGTGCAAAATGCTCACGAAATAGATGTTTCCTGGAAATTGTTTGGTTTTTGGATCATTTCTTGTGAAATCCAGTTCAGTTAAAAAATTAGCGTAAACATCAAAAAATGTCTATGGATTCGCTCCTGTAGATTTCACGTAAAACAATTTGAACCAATCCGTGCAAAATGCTCAAGAAAGAAGCGTTTATCGAAAAATGTTCCATTTATTAAAAAAATCTTTAAAAATCTAGATCAGAACACAATTTTGTGAAATTATTCACCAAACCAATAGAATCGAACGGCTAGACACGATGATTTTAGCAAAATAATTCGAACCCAACGTTGCAAAATTCTCACGATATAGAAATTTGTTGAAATTTGATCGAATTTAGAATAAATTTTTCTGGAATCGAGTTCAGCTAAAATATTGACGTAAACATAAAAAATGTCTATGGATTCGCTCATGTTGAACTGTAGATTTCATGTAAAACAATATGAATAGATTATGATAGATTTTTTAATAATTTCGTCTGGTATCGAGTTAAGCTAAAAAATTGACATAAAAAATTTAAAATGCCCAAGAATTCGCTCCTGTTGAACCGTAGATTTCACTTAAAAAAATTAATCAAACCGTGCAAAGTGCTCAAGAAGCCTTTACCGAAAAATGTTTCTTTTTTTTTAATTATTTCAAATCTTGATCAGAACATACAGAAAAAATTACCTACCAAGTCAATAGAATCGAACAGTTAGGCAAGATGATTTTAGCTAATCAAATTGCGCAACATTCGGCCGAATTAGGTAATGGGGACGCTAGCGCTAGGGAACCGTCGCAAATTTTCTGCGAGCCGGAACAAGGGAGAACTATATTTTTGAGAACTTTTATTAAAAGCGTGTCGTTTTTTTTCTTCTTAGTATTTGAGTGGCACTACCAAATATGTATTATGAACTGTTTCTTTAAAGTCTCTTCCACATCGCATTGTTACTTAGAACTATATCCCTACGAGACAGATGACCACCAGCTACAAGAGAAGCTGGTCCTCGAGACAGTTGAGTTCAGAGCTCCGGCTTTGGAGGTCGTTTCATCTCTGCCCTTCGGAGAGGGCGCCCAGGCCGCGGGACCAGTGGAGTTGCGAACACAGGCTACAGGGAGAATAACGTCAGGACTCCGGCGCAGGAGGTTTTCCCACCTCCGCCCTTCGGATAGGCCGCCCAGACCACGGGACAAGTTGACGGTACGCTTCCGCTCAGGAAGGTACCCATCCCCGCCCCTCGGAGAAGCCGCCCAGGCCCTCTGACCGCAGTTGCTGCCGACATCCGGCCAGGAAGTTACTGGTCTCCGCCCTTCGGAGACCAGCCACAGAACTCTGGATGGTCATCGTATCACGGGAGTGCTTTTGAACTCTTGCTGTAATCCTCCCATCTTCCAGTGAAGTTAGTTTTAAGAATACAGACTTTTCGTAGACTTAAGAAAAGTGAATCGCTAATTTTAAGAACAATATTTTCAAGTAGAATTAAGTACTTGACTCTCTAATTTTAATGATATTTTGTACCTAGTTAAGATCAACTTTAGTTTAAGACTAACCCCACGAATAGAACAATTAGTTAATTAATTAACAACAATAGACTTGTAGTAATTACTTAAAGCGAGTTTTAGTTCCTACCCTTTTGCGTTATTTCTAGAGATATAATTACCCAGCTAATTAAGAGCATCTTATCACTCTCGCTGAACTCCGAGCGATTCATTCGATCATTTTGATTTTTCGAATTAACACATTTCGATTATCATAAAATCTCGTTTATATCCATCACTAATTTTCATAAATCAGTTTTGTTATTTTTCTATGGTTGTGATATGTCAAAAATAAATCATCTAGGTTAGGTAATGGAACTTTTGTAATTCTGGTGGAAAAGCCCGTCAAATGTTGTTTTGAACTAAATTATATTATAAATTTTACCAGACAGCTAAAATTAGTCACCAACATGGGCGATAGGGGCAACCTAACAGAGGATGCCGCCATTAATCCTGGCGGGCAAAGAAAACAGTACCAGTTTACGCAGGAAGAAATGAGAGTTCTGACAGAGTGCAATAGGGAGAGTTTCTATCAAAGATCGTTACCTTTCGCCGCTATTTTAAGTGCAATGACGTATTTTGGTGTGAAGAAGGGAGCATTGAAGGCCAGCCCTCGTTTTGGCGTCGTTCCGAAGATTTTAGCGTCCACCGCCTGCGGATATTTCTTAGGGAAACTGTCGTACCAACGTCAATGCGCCGAGAAATTGATGCAGCTTCCAGATAGCTACGTCGGGGAAATGTTAAGAAAGAAGCGGAATAAGGAACCATTGTCGAGTGGCGGCGGTAGCGGTCTGGGATTGTATGGAGCAGCAGCTCCCGATGTTTACTCGGATTCCCGGCCGCAAGAGTCGCAGGGATCTTCTCTGGACTTGGACACGGACAGGCCGACATTCCAAGGCCTCGCAGAGAACAAGCAGCCCAACCTGGACTCCGGGGCGAGCCCGAGTGAGGAGTCATTGATGCCCCGTTCCCCGGGGTTGAGCTACGACGAGCTGCGGAAGAAGAACCGCGGAGAGCCGGCCCCCAACAGTGTGCAGCCCTACAAACTGGATGATCCTGTGCCCCCCGTCTCCCGAGCCCGCGTAGAGCAACCCGCCAGGAACAAGTACGGGGATATCATCAACTAGTGATGGGACGTGCGTCGTAGTATTTTAGTCCTTGTTAAAACTTAAGTTCTGAAAACAGTTTCCATTCAACACACTCATAATCCTTTTATAAACCACAAAATGCAATATTATATATATCTTATTTTGACTGGACAAGTTGTGGAATTCTTTGTTTCGATTGCTCATCACAATTAGTAGATAAAAGAATTCAATTCATCCGTATTATGCAGTGCTGTCTGCCCATTTTCAGAAACCCCTCATTTCTGGAAATCTGTTTTAAATTACTTACGATAGTGACATTGTGTCTTTGAATGATTGTTACCTATTTTTAATATTTTTTTTTGAGAAATGGTAAATACCTACAAGATAAATAATAATTTCCAGGGATATTTAAATAGTATAATGGCTTTAATCTAGAACTTTTATTCTAATTCCATGGGTTTATATGCCTGAAAGGGTTTTTGTAACAAATTTTTTTTTAAATTTAAAATCCGTCTTTGTGGAAATATGTGTGGAAAGTATTTAGTATGGAAATTTTTTTGAGAACTTTTATTAAAAGCGTGTCGTTTTTTTTCTTCTTAGTATTTGAGTGGCACTACCAAACATGTATTGTGAACTGTTTCTTTAAAGTCTCTTCCACATCACATTGTTACTTACACTATATTATCACTCCGTAATGTTTATTGTGATCGCTATGTATTGCCCGGTTCCCACCTCATCTATTTCATAGAACCAACCTTTCTGTTAGAAAGGAATTGTAGCGCGTTCACGCTTGCTTTATTTTTATTCTATTTCAATAAATTTGTATTCGCGGAGCTCAAAGTGACGCACCAAATCTTCGAAATAAAAAGTATTTTTGGTTAAGAAATACCACTGTAATCAAGTTTTGTCAGCTGGTATTACAGGAAGAACTAAGAAATATGAGTTGATGTGTCATTCGTACCAGCACCGGGCCTCGTAGATTTATTTCATTCTACGCCGTAAAGTTGTACGAATATTCTTAATTTTCATTTTTATGTCATCGACTTCAAGTCCACGATCGAAAACAATTCATCAAGCCAATTTAGTTTGTTTCTGTCCTTGTACTAAGTTGATTTAAGGTTCCAGAGGCATTCCTAATTTATATAATGCTATGTTGGAATTGCGCCATTTTTACCCCATTTTTCTATTGGACATGACTACTGGTGCTATACACCACAAAGGGCGGCTTTCGTGTAGCAACTGCCGTTCACACGGTTCTGTTTGCTGATCGATTCTATATAGAACAGAACAAATGTTGGAAGTCGATGCAACATCGGTGTTCTCTTTCTATCGGACATTTTTTCACTTCTATGAAATACATCATAGAATAGATGAGGTGGGAACGCACCTTAAAATAAACGTTAAACTAGTAAACCTAAAACAATTGGTCGACTAGACGGCCACCAGAGTTTTCTAAATTATCCGAAACAGAAAATATGATGTTATTGCACCTTGTTAATATTTTTTATTTATTGTATAAACTTGATTGTTTTAGCACAGTAAAGGATTGTTTTTTTTTACATGAATTGAATAAAAATGGTATAGTCCAGGTTTACCTGTGAACGAATTATTACTTTTGTATTTCTATTAATTAAATATTATAATAACCACATAAATGGACCATCCTAAATTTAACTACACCAACTCAATCTAGGAAATGGATTTTTGTTGTGAAATCGAAACCATCTTGGCGTTGCCTTTATGAATCTTGTTAACTTTACTTACATTGTCTCTTATTTATTTCAAACATGTATTTCGGCAACGTTCAGTTTTATCATGAGCCTCGGGAATCTGATTTCAATTATTGTCTTCAAAACAAATTGATGTTTTAGATAAGGTCTCACTTGTGTTTGCTTGTGCTTAGATAAGAATTTATCTCGAATTTTGAACAATAGAGTGATGCAATTAAATTTGCATTGGCATTTAATAATGAAATTTTATTGTTTCTACCATGATAAAATTTGTTATCTTATCAATGTGGCCGGTGATACATTCCTCGTTCGGCCAGTTGCACGGGGAAGCTGGTAGATGTATACAAGAAGCGCACTTGAGGTGAACCTTCACAAAACTGCGCTATAGAAATTTACTCTTATTATTATTAACAAGGGGTTCCGAACCCAAGGATTTAAATTCGCTCGTAAGCTTACGTAATATAAATTAACTTATTAGACTTATACTGCTGTAGTAAGTAAAAACACAGTAATTACCAAAAAAGAACATAATTTATTATTACTCATTTTTAGTATTAAAAAAAGACAGTGTTGTTTTTAATATTATCCCAATTTCATCGCTGTTGGTAAGTAAAAACGCAGTATCTCCGTTTCTACAAGTAAAAACACAGTTCCTACGTTATAAATAAACTTTAAAAGTCAACAAATTTTCTGGTTAAATACGGGTGTTTTATTTATGAAGCTAATAAGAGAAAAAAACAAAGGAAGATAGGATGGGGATAGGAGATTCTCTCGATACATTTTATACTCAAACATCAATTTGTGGTTGTACGCATTACTTCGGTTCGGTATTTTGAAAGGGTATTGTAAAGAATGTCGATGTTGTTAAATTGTGCGTCATATTGCAATATATACAATATACAACAATAACCTTTATTAAATATGCATTGCAAAAAATTAATTAAAAACACTTTTTATTAGTTTAATAACTTGGGGAACAACTATTTAAGTCACCAAAGAAGCAAAATCGCATATTTTAGTTAATTTAAAGTTTCACATTTGGCTTTTAAAAGGGTTAGGTTTTTTTATTTACGAAAAAAACCCAAACTGAGAGCCAAAAAGTCTATTTTATGTCTAATTAATATATTGTATTATATACGAAATAGGTTTTAGGTTATTTGTTGTTTTTTTTTTTAATAATAATAAAAAAAAACTAACATGAAAAATAGGTGCTTATATGGATATTTACTACTACAGTTAATCTACACTAAAACAATACCAAATAGTAGCAAACAGTTTGTTTTCTCGCAATAAAGTTTAAAAAACCTACGTTTTTAGGGTCTACGTCAACAGAGTAAAAAGAATATCATTAAATTAAGTTTTGACAGCTGTGGCAATAACTTTTTTTTAATAAACAATATACAAGGTGATTTTCTCACGAAGGCGGCGCTATAGAAGTAATCCAATTATTATTATTATATTAAAAAAATAAATACAATAGTATAGCGCCTTTCAGACGAGCAGGTGGCCAGTAGTGGGGCCGACGGAAAAAATATATTAACCGAGTTTTTATTTCTTGACTTTGCAATAATGACAATACTTCTTGGCTTCGCTGAGCGAAGCGGTCTTAAATTTTAAATTTCGCTTTGGAAATCCCGCTTTATTTATCCCCACACTACTGGGCCACCCGCTCGTCTGGAAGGCACTTATAAGTGATAAGAGAAGTAATAAAACGGCTTCCACACGAGCGGGCGGCCCAATACTAAAAAAGCCATGGCGTCGAAAGGTTCGACCATCCGGTCGTCCTTTCCTCTAGTTGGTAGGCTGGACTTTAGGAAAGGACTGCTGAATATTTGGTGACATAAATATTGATTTGTTAAATTATATAGATCCTGTGATTATTCACTATGAAAATGCTCTTTCAAATAAATATTTTACAAAATGTATAAACGACGTGACAAGGGAAGCTATAGCAAATGGTAAAATGACGCAAACATGTCTGGATCACATTTTTGTTAGGTATAATAGCAAATACAAAGAAACTGACATACTATACGCATGTGTTTGTGACTTCATCATTGCAGACCACTTTGCAACAGCTGTGAACATTCCGTACTATAAAACTAATAAACGGCCTATAAATAAAGGGCGGAAAGTTTCAATTTTATCTCAAAACCGAATAGATTTTTCAATTAGAAATTATAACTGGAATGCTTTGCTTCAGACAAATGATTGCAATAATTTATATAGTCAAATAAAAAGCAAGTTTAACGAAGTATATGAAAATAGTAAAATATTTATAGATGTAAAACCCAATGCAAGACCTTGGATTATAAAAGAATGGATGACAGAAGATATTCTATCACACATTAAAAAACGAGATTCTTTATTTAAGCGGTGGAAAAGCTCCCCCAACAAATGCAATTTATGGAAAACAATACAAATCTTTTCGTAATTTTGTTACTAAATTAATAATAAAAATAAAACAACCCTTTTCAATGAAAAATTTAAGAATAATTTTTCAGATATCAAAAAAACATGGGATGAAATAAATAAAATTCTAGGACGTAGGACAAAGAGTAACTGTGACGATGTAATTAGTAGGTTTATGTTAAAAAATCAATCTGCGGAAAATGTTACAAACCAATTTGTTAATTATTTTTCAGATAACATAGCCTCAATGGTTCATAAATGTGATTTTAAGGCGTCAAATATTGTCCCGATATAGTCACCGCAAAGTTTGTATATACCACGAGCAACACTCGCAGACATATTGAATATAGTCAAACTTCTCAAAAATTCAAAGTTCCCTGGCATAGACAATATCCGAATGTTTGACATAAAAAGACACATAGATATTTTGGCTTCCTATATTAACCCATCTGATCAACACAATTTTAACACAAGCTGTAATACCAGATGAACTCAAATGTAGTATTATCAGACCTATTTACAAAAATGGGAAACATACTGATATAGGAAACTATAGACCGATTAGTATATTACCCAATCTAGAAAAGATTCTTGAAAAATACATATCTTTAAAACTAACCAAATACTTGGATTGTTTTTCTTTAATAGATCCCAATCAATTTGGTTTTCAAAAAAAAAAAGTACTGAAATGTTACTTCAGGATTTCTCTAACTATATAAATAATGAACTGAATAATAAAAGACATGTTTTGGTACTGTTCATAGACACATTTACCCTTTTCCCCACCATCCTCTCCCCCTTCTCCTTCCCCTCCCCAATACCTTCAGCCTCACAACATTCCCCAATTGGGAATGCCATAGTCTCGCTGGCTCCAGACGGTTGGGAGCAGTTTGGGACTCTTGTGCGGTATTCATATAAAAATAAAAAAAAAAGACAATTCAAAGGCATTTGATACTATAGACCCGATGAAATTGTTAAATATTTTGGAGGCAATAGGGGTAAGAGGAAACTTTCTCAAACTATTCAACAACTTCCTAACCAACCACCAAATCCAGGTAAAAATATCAGACAAATTTAGTAAAAGAAGAAATGTCAAAACAGGAGTTCCACAAGGGTCAATTTTAGGTCCAACCTCTATATTATCTTTGTATCACTTATGAACAAAATATTCTCGTTTGTTAAACATTATGTATACGCTGATGATACAGCACTTATAATATCCCATGAAAATTTGGATACTGCAATAAAATTGTTACAGCTAGACTTTATTTCTTTATTAAAATGGTCACATGACTCTGGTCTAATAATCAATGCTAAAAAACGAAATTGATGCATATAAGATCCCCGCATGCAAGGTACAGCGAGGCACCTGTAATCATATCCCATTCATTTAATTGCATTCACAATAATACCAAACATCCCTGCGCGTGTACAAGTATCGAATTAGTCAACCAGTACGTGTATCTAGGTGTTACGGTGAATTGTAATATGAAATGGGACGTACAAATTTCCAACCTCTGTAAGCGACTTCGAGCCATTGTAGGAAGACTCCACAAGGTAAAATTATATGTGCCTATAAAAACTATGAAACTAATTTATTTGTCTCTAGCAGAATCGACTATAAGGTATGGTATAACTTCTTGGGGACACTCCTGTAAGACCAACATAAAACATTTACAGCTGATTCAAAATGCCATGGTAAAATTGTTAGTAAGTAAAACAGTTTTTAAGCAAAGGCGAGACATTGATATCATGTACAAATCAATTAATGTATTACCTGTTCGTGGTCTTTTGTGGCATAAAATTCTACTGCAACATATATCTGAAAGTCCGTATAAGGCAGTGGTGGATCATGTACACAATACACGTTTCACACAAAATATAGGAATGATAGTGCCAATATTTCAAAATAAATATGGTCAAAGAACCCTTGAATACATTGTACCATTTATATTTAACAAATTGCCGTACGAATTTAAAAACCATTGTCCTGTGATGAAATTCTCACTGATGTTAAAGTGTTGGCTTTTGGAAAGTAACCTTGTGTATTGATGGTAGCAAATATGACGGTCTCCTTGGTTGTATAGCTCCTAGATATCTGGTGTATTTACTGTTACGGTGTTACTATTATATTTAAGTCTATCCTCATTGTAACCAACCTGTACTGCTGTTTTATGTATATTTTTTTAAAATTTTTATTTCTTAATTTATTTAATACTTACAGATGCTTTGATATTTCTGATATTTACGTAATAGTTATATTTTTGTAATATGAATGTTTTTATAATGTTGATATTTTTAAAAGTATTGATGTTTTTATAATATTGATATTTTTATAATATTGATACTTTTATAATATTGGTACTTTTATAATTTTGATATTTTTTATGATATTGAAATTTTTATAATATTATTTAAATCGGTGTTATAAAATTGGACTCTAGTATCTCAATAACAAAACTATAATGCTTTTACCATTATTTTTTCTCTTTAATTTTTTTTTCAACTCATGTACATGCATGCGCCTAAATATAATAATTTTGCCCTACATTTGTATGATGATTGTAATTTATTGTTGTATTATATTATATTGTTGAAATAAACTCCTGCTGACAAGCTACTTGCAGTGGCTTAGCGGGTATAAGTTCCCACTGTATATAATTAATATTATACAATAAAAAATGAATAAAAAAAATAAAATGATCGAACTTTTCGACGCCATGGCTTTTTTAGTGTTGGGCCGCCAGTTTCATCACATGTCCAAACTACCGCCATTACGTTGAAAAATGTTTCGAAGCTACGTAAATATTACTAACTAGGACGTCATCTCTGCGCCATAAGCCATGTGCCCACTTCACGGTGCCCACTTCACGATGGGCCATCCGTAGTGGGCCAGCTGACGGCCCATCGTGTAGAGTGTAGAGGGTCATAACGTTTCCAATACAATATATCTATGACAACAGAATTTTTTAAAATCGGAAACTTTGAGTGAATTACACTTCAAATCTAGGTACACTGAAGTATTTTTAATAAACGCATTTAGTTTTTAACCTTACTCCGAGATTATAAATATAAAGAAAACCCATGTAATAGAATAAATCCCTTAGACTCTCCCCCCACCCCTCCTCCCCCACATGTTGTGTATATAAACCGTAGTTTAAGATTAACTTTTACCAGTCTGAAGATGGCTTTAACAAGCTGAAACCGGTCACGGAGAAATAAAATAAAAGTGGAAATAAGTTTCATATGTGTGTTATTATATCATTATAATGGAATTCTACCATGTATTATCAGTTTCAAAAATAGAAATATATTGAACAGTGTTTTCGTACTCTCTTTCAAACACCATGACTTTAGACTTACTTATATTCATCATTAGCTTATTCTTCATACATACTTCGTTCATCCTAGATACTAGGGACTGTAAATCTTCCACGCTGTTAGCAATCAGTATACTCATTTTCGCTCCCAAGCCCACTTCTTTCAATTCTTGCATTCAATTATCCATATATATATTGAATAACCAGTGACATTACGCAGCCTTGCTTAACACCTTTTGTGATATCAAACCACTCCGTAAAATCACCGTTTACCCTAACACATGCAACGCTTTGCTCTATCAAACCACTCCGTAAAATCACCGTTTACCCTAACACATGCAACGCTTTGCTCGTACAGAGATGCGATTGCCTGTATGAGATTAGCATTTACTCCATACTTGGACAATACCTTCCATATTTTTTTCCCACCAACTCGGCTTTTTGTAAATCTACAAAGCCACAGAAAAGTTTCTGGTTTTTTGCCAGAAACTTCTCTGTGAGCACACGCAACGAGAAAATCTGATCCATGCACCCCCTTCCACTCATAAATGCACCTTGCACATCCCATATCTTATCTTTTGTTTTCGTTTGTACCCTTTGAATCAATATCCTACCATACAGCTTTTCAACTGAACTTAGCAGGCTAATAGCCCTGTGATTTCCACATTCGATACGTGACCCTTTACCTTTGTATAGAGGCATGATCACAGCCCTCCTCCAATCTAATGGCGTGTAACCCTCCTCTATACCCTGGTTTACGAGCAAAATAGTAGAAAAGTTACATGTTGTTTACCAAATATTCATTTTATGAATTTTCGATTTTTATAATTTATTGAATATCTATTAAAATGTACGTAAAACAACAAATTCGTATAACTCCCGCTGCTAGATATAGAGCGCTAGTGTAGTATGCTGCCATCTCGATGTGTGGAAAATGTCAGAAGCTGGATGTATTATCTATTTGGTTTAACGTTTTGGTCGTCCTGTCAAAATGAATAATTTTTTTAGGTGTTGTGACTATTAGCGACATCTCTGAATGAGCAGAAAATATAGTAATAAAGTGAGCATTCGTAATAAATAAAAAATATAGTAATAAAGGTCGCCATCTTCTACATTATGAATGTTGTCCAGTTGGTGAAACAATTTTTTAGTTTATTATATTTCATCAGAGATTTCACCACCAGCCGAATGGACAGATCAGTATTTTTATTAAAATGTTGCATACCTACCAATATTTTTATAATAATTAAAGATGGTACATGAAATGCACCGCAGTCCCAGTTACCGGAGGCCGATGTGGAACCTGTTTGACCAGTTACTTTTGGAACTGTTCCTTGACTCAAGCGAGGGGGACCTAGTGGTTGCTAGACATTCTGAGAAAGGGGAACCAGTTTCACTCACTGTTCCAGTGACGGCAAAAGGAACTGAGACAGGAATATCACCCATCTCTAGAAATACTTATGAACGCCATTTGTACTGCAATTCATTAAAAAGGTTTTTAATTCCTTTTCTAAACCACCTACAGCACAGAAAATGCGGTAGTTATTATGCAGGCTACCCAATATTTATTTTATAAATTTCCAAATTCTATAATTTGTTAAGAATATGAAAAACCAATTCATACGAGACCCATCCCTGCTAGTGTAGTATGTTGCAATCTATATCTATGTCTGAATGTTGTATATTATTAGATATAAATCTAAGTGATGAGGTACAGGTTAGATAAATTATGTAGTAAAGCGCCTTTGAGGTGATTTTCTCACGAAAACGGCGCTATAGAAATAATCATTTATTATTATTTGGAAAATATCAGAAGCTGCGTTGTATTATCTCTCCTCATTGGTTTTGCTAACACATGCAGCTTTTTGAAGAAATTCACAATAACAATTTATTCCATTTTATATTCTACGTGTAAATCCACCAAACAATTCACCTCCATATTTAAAAAGATTACTGAGCTAAAAGCGTTTTTTTGTCAAGTATTTTAATTAACGCCATCTGTGGCGCGTACCATTATGATAATGTTTCCAACGCCCTTTAAAATACACAGAACATTTTTCTGGTTTTGATCAAAGCGTAAAATTTCAATTAATTGAAGGATGAAAGCGTTGTTACAATTTAAAAAAAAAATCTGTTTTCGGCGCCCATTTGTCATATACACTCACTAAAACTATGAGGAATTTAATAAATCCCAGTATATTAAAGTATTACAAAGGCAAAGGCTTGGGTTACACTATTTTGTGTTTGTAGATGGAAGGTGTTATGGGATGTAAACGCCTTCATTCACAGGTTGGCAGTAGTAAATTTAGTTGATGGATGACTGTTACATAGTGTATGTACATGGCTCCTCATTCACACCAACAAAGCTTGTTGTTCGAAGCAGTCATTGTAAAAAAAATAGGCATTTTATTGTGATTTAAGTGCAAAAAAATATACTACGAAAGAAAAAAGGTAAATTTGGTTTTGACAGAAGAAAACTCGTCCAGGAAAGATTTTTCTATAATCTACGTGAAACTACGTAGAATTTTAAGCGGCAGTCGGTAGCGGCAACTATCGTCAACCGGGTACCTACTTAACAGGTGTATTTGATATTTAGCAACTTTCCAGGAGAACCAAAATATCGGTTTTTTTGCCGAGAATCACACTGAGATTGTTCAATTATTGAGAGATTCCGTGAGAAGACATTTGAAACACTCAGACGAAAAAAACCTCCAGGAGCAACCTAAATTTTGGTAAGTTCTAATATGTCAAAACGATTACTAAGGATCATACCTCACATACGAGGGTCATCCGTAAAGTCATACGTCTGGCGAATACAGTAGCCGCCGGACAAGTACTAACACGTTAAGTTGTATTTCAGCTCTGTGTGGAACGCTACATCACGCTGGTGTATTGACTGTGATTAAACTTCTCAATGCAAGAAATGTTCCAACTTGCTATATTCATAGGCAATTGAAGGTGTATGTAGACAATGTTCAAGATCATTGCCAACACATATTGTGCGACATTGAAGAAATTAGGGCTTTTGAATGTCTGTTGTCTACTGGTGTCATCCTCCACAATAATGCCAGCCCCAAACGGCTGGCATAACACAACTTGTGAACCAATTCAAATGGGAAACTTTCGACCATCACCCTCATAGTCCACATTTGGCTCCTTCAGATTTCCATCCGTTTACAAAAATCAATGACTTTTTGGCGGGAAATAAATTTGAAAGCGATAAAAAAAAAAAAAAAGCTGACTATCTCAATACACTGGTGGAAGGGGAATATGAGAGCTGGGATACAAAAACTTTCACATGTTACGACAAATTTGCTAGGTGACTGTAGAGAAGTAGTTTAAGGTATGTTCTTTACAAACAAAATGTTCACATTTTTTTATATTCCCAAAAGAGTATTACTTTCCGGATGACCCCCGTAGATACTCTTAACTCATTGCACTCCTAATTTTTTTTTTAATTACCTACTACCAACTCCTTAATTAATTTACAAAAAAGGGATAAAAAGTGGCCTCAATAAAAAGTTAAACAAAAATTTTTAAAATATGTAATTTTTATTACTCTTTCTTTACATATAGTACAAAAAACATAGAAATATATAAAATTAACAACTTAATATGCCCTTAGTCACTTAAACTTTTTCAGTGTGTGGTATTTCTTGAAACATTCTCCTGGATGGAGGCCAGGTTTCCTATCACAAGTTTCACAATAGAACGTTGTTTCTTTTCTCCCTCCCCGAATTTTCCGATTGGAACACACTATACAGTCTTTATGTTTCTTATGTGAAAAAATAAAGTGAGATTTTCCATCCAAGCGCTGGATGGTGTCACTTGAGGACGGTCGGCCTGGTCTTTGTAATGGCACACGAAATTCTCCAATTAGAGCCATCAACAATTCTTCTCTAAATTTTTTGTGGGTTATTTTCTTTCGCTGCGTAATTGTTATAAATAATATATGAATTAACAATAGAGGTTTCCAACCCCCAGAAAAATAATTTCCTCCACCATTTCAAACTTTTCCGTAGAAAACAATATGAAGTTGCATATTGATCTGCGACATCCACTCCACCCATGTTTCTATTATAATCTAAGATGATGGTCGGCTTGTCTATTTCGTCTGTGCCTCTTCTCCTTCTCCTTGTTGACTGTGAAGCTGAAGAATGTTTAGTGCTAAGCATCGTTACTACTCTCTTGTCTCGCCATCCTAGCACTAAACATTTATTCCTTCTGTAAGCAATTTTTTGCCCAACAACTAGTTTAGGTTTCTTTATAGTTGCTGGCAATCCTTTTCTGTTAGTCATTATGGTTCCAGTAAGAAAACAGTCCACTTTTAAAAGTTCTTCAGCTAACGTTGGACTAGTATAAAATCGATCCGTAAATATATGATAACCTTTGGCTTCAGGAATGGAATTTTGTAAATTTTTGTAGAGTTCTAATACAATTCTGCTGGTAAAAGGTAGATCTGGTCTTATCAAGTTATCGGTGGTAATTTTTCCGTAGTATGGTACAAATGAATATATATAACTGCTTTCAGAATCGGCCAACACATAAACTCGAAGCCCCCATTTTGTTGGTTTTTTGGGGTTGTATGCAAGAAACGATATTTTTCCTTTGAAAGCGACAGTAGATTCGTCAATTGACAAATTTTCTCCGGGTATGTAGTGTTCCATAAACTTTTTGTTTAGGAAATCTAAATAGTTGCTTACTCTCTGTGTTCTTGTCCTCATCATTTGATTGTCTGAAGTGATGGTTTCTAAATGTAGTGCCCAAAAAATTTGAAAAAAACGTCTTGGTGTAAATATTGTTTTGAAAAATGACATTTTCAAGTGAAACGATCTAGACCAATATGATTCTAAAGTTGGTAAATTGACGATACCCATATTTATGATCACTCCAATAAAGGCTCTCATTTCAGTCTCAGTAATATCTTTCCAGTTCTGCCAGATGGAATATTTCCTTATTGTTTTTTCGGTTATTATTTTTGCAGCATAAGCATTAGTTTCTGCCACTATTTTTTTTAACAAAGTTTGAGTGAAAAATAACTCAAAGAACTCGCAAGGTGTCTTACAACTGGATGGAACTTTTGGTCCGGTAACATTATCACCAACTGAGAAGCCTATTGTGTGATGATAATTATCGTTTTCACTAACGTCTATCCATGATTCTTGATTATCTTGAACTGTTGAAGATTGCTGTGTACTATCCGTATTCTCCTCATCACTACTGATTCTAAGTCTTCTAACTTTTCTTCTTCTGATAATAATATCTTCATCGGAATCGTCCTTATCAGAAAATGGAACTTGTGGAGAAGGAGGAACATCTCTGTCATTTTCAAGTAAACGAAGTTCACTGTCTATTTCAAGCATGTATTCGTCATCACCACTTTCATATTCATTGATCACAGATTGTTTTTTTTTATCCGGGGCATTTTTATTTTATTCAAGGTATATAATAAAGCACGTTAAATTATTACTCCCAAATCACTAATTATGAAGAAAAAGAAATGTAAAACTATATTTTCACCTAATTACTGAGTATTATTTTCGAGACCGAACGACACATGTGCTTTCTCGGCCACGAAATATTTGCTACTAAAAACAGTAAAAACAAATGTAAATACACAAACAGAACAAAATATTATGTGATAACAAGTGAATAGGTATAAGAATCCTTTGTTATGTGTTGGGAGAAATCCCTCAGCGCTTCCTATTGTTACGCAGATAGACAGGCAAGTACCTACCTACTTACATGCGTCGCAACCAAATAACTGCGCAGTGCATTTACAAGGTTAAAAATAATACGATTTTAAAAATTATCTAAAAGGCGAAACTTGACGAGATATATGTATTTTGCGTATTCGGAATATTCAGAATGAGATATAAAGTATTTAAAAGAAAAAAAAATACATTTGATAATTTAAATTATTTTTCGAAATTGCGTTACTATAATGTCGAGTATGACTCGACATAGGAGTTGGTGTAAGAAATATAATGTCGAGCCACACTCGACAAAGGAGTGGTAAGGGTTAAGTCATCACTTACGTACCAGAACTAAAATTATAGTATACTGAAAAAAATTCATTAAAAAACTTTTGAGCCTGATTTACTCAAAACTTTCATCTTGTAACGCAACCCCTCCCTCCATCCACTCGTAACTTCAATTACAGATTTAAAAAGAAATAAAATTGCAATTCCATAACTGTTCAGACTTGGTTAATGCGGATAACACTACTGGCTACTAAGGAGCCATCACTGAGACCCGGGACTACCCCTGTTGATGTTGGGCCGTGGGACGCTATTGCTTTAGCGGCAGATCTAAAATTAGCATATTTTAAATTAATTACCGTAAAAATTCTATTTACATAATTTTCTTTGAAGCAAAAAAACCTGATACACTTCTAGTACTACGGGTGGTGAAGGTTTCCAATAGCATGGCAGCGATGCACGCATTTGGCTCAAGTTGAAATTTTCAACATATAATACAATAAGGAGGGTCAAAGGTAAACAAGGTGTCGGTGGAGCTGAACAATTTTATTGAATCATTCACACATAAAGATGGTCACTTGTATAAATACAGCCCTGCGTGTAGAGGGGGGGGGCCAGGGAGAGCTCCCTCTTCTCTGCCGAGGAATTTAACCTGCAAGCAAACAAACAACACATCGTCATTAATCTTTCCCAGAATATCACCATGTTCAATTAAATACAGTTTTCAACATTTAGCATTTTAGAAAAGAAATTAATATCATACCTTAAAAAATAACACAGCACAGCTTATGACCTCGGTCGTTCCTTTTTCTCTTTGTAGAGGGCGAGGAGAGATACGTTGGCCACCTTCACCACCTGGAAACAACAGGAGGTTTACATTAAACGCTGCACTTTACTTTCAGCTCGGCCATGGTTCCTGGAGATGCTGAGGGGCGGGGGCAGACTCAGACCATAACTATCATCATTTTACCTCAAGAGTAGCAAATACAAACATAAAATAACATCATTGTCTGCTGTGGGGAAGACACTTCAACGGAGTAAAGTCGAAGTTCTGAAGGCAAAGTGCGCGTTGAAGCTTGGTGCGACACATAACAAGAAATTAGTTTCATTGAAGAATAATAATAGTTGGGGTATGTAGATGTGGTTGGTTTTGCTCGCTTACCTTGAATCTGACTCCGGGAATGTCTCCCACAGCGTGACCCTTCCTACCGAAACCGGCAACCAGGACCTCGTCATTTTCCTCAATGTGGTTGAGACAACCATCCCGGGGTACGAATGCCGTGATCTTCTTGCCATTCTTGATCAACTGCACCCTCACGCACTTGCGGATAGCTGAGTTAGGCTGCTTGGCTTCAACGCCACTGCAAACAAAATACACAAACCATTCAACAAACAAATAGATTTAGTCCGTATGGCACAGCACATGTATGTTACAAATCTGGCTCAGAGTACTTTTGTCGTCATGTACAATCCTGCACAATCAAGAGTAGCAAATACAAAGTAAACATCATCGCCCACTGAAGGTTCGATACATATTTCAATTCATAACTTATAATGGTAAATTTTCACTTAAACTAAACATTCCATTATCACATAAAACTTATCGCAAATTTTTGGCATTAAAAGAACTCCGGTGTGACCTCTTTGGGCTATCTGAAATACACTTTATCACTAACATTCTAAACAAAATGGTTGGCAAAAATTATGGGGAAAAAACAATTCAAACATTGTTATTCCTTATGACAGCTACTTGTTATGGGTCGCTCAATTAGAGTGGGGGCAACACGTACTTTGACTGTGTATTAGTACATATTTATACACTTCATCATTTAAAAAAAAAAACATTTTAGAATGAAGATTTTCAGGAACTTTCTTTTGGCAGAGGTAAGCTCGGTTTACTGAAAGATCTTCATACAAAAATCGATCTTTTAAGAAAAAAAAAAAACATTTTCAGCTGAAACATTCAATTATGTCGAATTTTTCAATTTTAGCGCTCTGCACACAAAAAAATTCGCGAGTCGCCACTGCTAATTGTTGTTGCGAGTAGGGGACTAGCACGTATAATCATAAACTTCAATATTCAAAAAGTTTGTTGGTTTATTATTTTAAGTCGAATAACAAGTTTGAATCACGCTGTATGAAGAAAGCAATGCATCTGTGAGCACTATCGACCACATGACAGTATTAATTATGAATGAACATTCAACTCACAACAACCAAGCAGTCAAATCGATAACTTGACAATATCGGATGGACAGGCTCAACTGACGACTATTTTATATCCATTTCCTGAGGACAGTTGCACTCGTTGGGTGTGTGGATAGCCAAACCGAATGTATTACCACCATTCCTAAATGTCAGACATACGTATCAATAAGTTGACAATGTCAAATTAATGTTTACTGAAATATCATAATAATATTCACTTTAAATATACATTGGCAGTCCCCGGATGAACTTTTTGACATTAAGGCTGCTCTCTCCGACGGTCCGGTCAAGAATGAACATTTCACTCTCTAGTGGAGACACTGAGCAGAAAAGTCCCACAATGGACTGCGTTGCAAACCGTTGCCTTACTTTGGCAAACTTGACTTTTCTGCGCAGTGTCTCCAGTAGTGAGTGAAATGTTCGCTCCTCACCGGACCGTCAGAGAGCAGCCTAAAAGGGGGTCAATGAGGTTTTTAGCCTAATTCGTGATATTCTGAACTACTTTCTGGATTACTTTTCTACAAGCTCAAACGGATTCAATTCTATGATCTTTATTAGTTTGCCTCCGTTCATTAATAAGCTGGTAATTTTGCATAACGATCGACATTATTCAAAAAAAAAAGTGGTACATATTAACAGTTAACTGAGGCTTGTCTTGACACCCGGGAGGGAGGGCTGTGCTAAAGCTGTCAGGTTGTCTACTACTTGTGAGGATATTTTTATATCGATTGTTGACCGTGGTGTACAGATATATTAGTACAAAGTGGGAATTGAATGTTTAAACTTCTTAATGACACTTAATACGAAATAGAAAAAGGTCACCATTGTCTTGTGTGCCTTCCAGTAGTATTATACACTTTACGAACTCTAGCGTAGCAAGTCAATACTGGATAAAATTAACTTAGGCAAGTTTTCAAACCAATACACTGGGTGTGATAGAACGGAGCCTTCAAAAACCTAGTGTTCTAACCGAAAATGTTCAGGAAAACAAAACATTCAAGCATGGCTTACTTTTTAAAACATTATTTACCCTTATATGACCGATTTCATAAAAACTTGACAGCAAGAATAACTACAGAGTAGCGAAAACATGGGACTTGAAATTCGTCCCTACTAGGTTTTGAAATTTAACACTAACATTAGAGTTCGGTGCACAACTTGCTTGGGTTGCAAATATCTGGTATGAAAATCAAAAACTTTCTTAGACTAACACTCACCAACCTGCGGAGTTCAGACAGAAGTTCCACGGTGAGTATGAGTGTCGAGACTCGCAGTATTATCCTGTGATTGTCTTCAAATCAACATTCACAGGCATAATACCACGAACCTCGGCAATCGCTGCTAAAGTCAGTTCTGTGGGAGTAGTTCTTCTTTCTTCGAGTCTTCACCAAAGCATGGCAACATGTTTCCCGTAACACAACACATGGCACAGTTACTTTTTTCACTATATTCATCACAAACGTACGTTTGGCATACTTTGTTGTGTGGTAATTAACAACGAAATACGGTTATTTGGATAACAGCAATAAGTAGGCAAGTATTTAAAGTTGTATGCAAACTGTGATATTATTTATTGTTGGTTATGTTGACAGGGAGAAAAACACATGTTAATAGCTATGGTAGAACTAGTCCCACCTACATTACATAGTGAAAAGGTTTGCTCATAATTGAATCAGTTAAATTTATGAAAAGGGAAAAGCAGTTTGGAAAGACCCAACATGTGGTGTTTTAGAAAAGATCAATAATACTTTTGCACAGCAATAGAAGAGAAGTATACTGGAAGTAGGGTTACCTCAATTGCACACATGTTAGATATCGATTTTTCGAGCAAGTTGAGATCGAATTAGCACAAAACTAGACTTGAGAAAGTTTCGAGTAATTTGGAACATATCACTGGTAAACACTGACATTCATGAAGCACAGAAAGTAAAACAGGAGACTTGGCTCTGTTTGACTTGTGTATATCGACGTGTAACCAACTATTTTAATATGTAAATGCGAATCATAAATGTGAAACGTACTTACACCTTCTCCAGGACGATACCCTTGGCGTGAGATGCCCCTCCGAAGGGGTTGGCCTTCCAGCGGGTTCCCAAATGGGCCTTCTTGTATTCTTTGTCGGCCCATCGCTGCTGACGACGGTGATCTGCGTGTTTACGGGCGGTACGGAGTCCACGGGGCTTGCCTGCACACATGAAAAAATAATACGATGAAAAACTGCCGAAAAAACAAAAATAAATTACAAACATCTAATACCATACTCGGACGCACGTTTTAAAATTCGAATTTGTCTACATAATTGCCTCTAAAGGTGAGGATGAATTCGATTACGTTTAGGCACCACGCGAAAATCTCATGTCGGCACTATGGCGGTTACGACGCCGACCGATGGTACAGAGTATTTGAACGAAAAATTACTGATATATAACAAAACTTATACGCTCACTGTATAGTTTTTGCGATAAACTTACATTAAATAATGCAAGAACTATTCGTAACACTTAATTTAACAGAAAAACTTAAAAAGTCGCCTCACCCATCTTGAGCGCGTACTACACAGTCCTTGACGGAAGTAAAAGAGGCTTGTCAGAAATAAACTGAATGGGACATGCGCGACAAACGGGAATGGTTGCGTTTGCTTTTTTTCTTTTTGTTTTTTTAAATGGCAACATTCAATAGGTACCTACCTACAATTTATTGTCATAAATGATTATTTTAATATTAACAATCAAATCGTTTCTCCAAATATTCATCGAATTCTTTATTCTTTTAAACACTGGAAATTGAACAAATCATTTTTTTGCCTTTTCAACTGTTTGGTTCGCAAGAGCTGGAATTAAATATTATGTAATGGTGCCATTTATTGGTCTGGTTCTTTTAAAGAACACATGCACTATTTTTTTAACTATAAGGACGTGAAAATAAGAATTTGAAGAACGGAAATTCCTAATGGAAATTTTTTCTATTTTCATGATTATATTTCAATACCGGCCCTAAGAGGATATTATTTCTATTTCTACACACATAAACACACACTTCACCATAATCTACACCAGTGGTTGGCAAACTTTTTTGCCAAAGAGCCAAATATTTACAATACAACGATAAAAAAAATTTGACAGCCAAATCTGTTTATTAATTTAGTAAACCTTTATTATAAGTTTAGACCTACGGGTACACTGAATAAAACTTGATTTCGTACTTAATAATGATTTTATTTATTGATAAGAAATAGTATAAAAGTAAGGTATCCATAAATTTAAACCAATACAATGACTCACAAATACTTAATGCGAACAATGTTCTTGCAACTCCTTGGAAAGTTTGAGTATGTCAGGTTTGTGTATGGTTGTTTTTAATTTTAGTCACGATTCCGGGTTTTCATCAATAAGACGACTTCTCAGTTTACTCTTGATAAAATTCATGCTTGAAAAAGATTGTTCGCATGAATATGTAAAACCAAAAAGGAAAAGAAGAGCAAACGAGAGTTTTTTCAGCTGATCATAAGAGTCATACCATTCCAGGGGATGAACATGATCATGTATTCCTTCTCCAGGTCTTTCAAAGCAGACCACTTGTGATGTGAACTAAGTTCACATTTGTTCCCTCTCCAGTATTTCCAAATCAACATAAAGACGTTCAAATTTAGAGCTCCATAATTCCTTTTTTTTAAATCCAGCAATTGTATTTCAAAGTTACTAATGTTAATGCCAAAAGGAGAAAATTTCAAATCTGTTATCGTAGCATTAAGAGGGTTTTCGACACATGCTAAGGTCGATCTGCTGTTTTTAAATTCCCGAAACCTGCTGAGAAATGCTTCCCTCATATTTAAAATGATTGTTTTGTGAAATACTGAAACAAATTGATGACAAAAATACCTATTGGATGTGCAGCTGAATGGAGAATAAGACAACTTTATTCTTCAGGAAGGTACCTTTGAAAGGCACCCGCGATTTACAGACACGATAAGCTCCGAGCACTGTAGACAAGACTGTTGCGCCTGCTCGTGGATTTTTGTGCCAGAGCCGCAATTAAGGGGCCAAAGAACCGCATGCGGCCCGGGAGCCGCACTTTGCCGACCACTGATATATACCGTAAGTAGAAGCACAACACGGCATAGTATCCCCAAAACTGATAAAAAATACTTTTGGCCGTGAAAATCTGAAATCATATTATATATTGGGTTGTATTTGTTTTTTTTAGACTGAAATGTTTTTTTTTTAATTTTAGAAGCAGAAGTTTATGTTTTTTCACGGGTAACGTTTAGCGGAGTGCATAAAATTTACGTTAATACTTACTTCATTTTGTTTAATTTTACAAAGTTGAAGGTGCCCTCGCACTTTTACTATATTTCCTGTACTTAAGTAAATTTTTAAACAATTTGGTGGTAGCTGAATTTTAATTATATTGACTCTTTTTTCAAGACGAGGAGATCAATTTTTTTTTTGCAAAGTCAATAAAAAAATGTTGCAAGTGTGATGCTTTGCTAAAAATGGAAAATTTATTTTTATATTGAAATAAAAAAAAATGGATTAATACACGGATCAATAATACCCCATAATTAATTTATTGACGTTCATTAATTTAAAAGTATGGCATCACTTGTAAACTAAAAAAAAAAATGCTTAGGTATTTTTGGTAACTGTCAAACACGCTGTCATCAAATTTTGTGTTTTTCTTGTTCTTACACATTTTATTGGATTCTCCATTCTGCAGTAATTATATAAATTTTGAATAGTGTAATAGGTGTAATCTTCGTAACATATCGTGCCCGACAATGATTAAGACAGACCCAGCGCCGAAAAAAGACGGCGGACCAGGTTATGTTGGTATCAGATTTTGTCAAGAATGTAACAACATGTTGTATCCAAAAGAGGATAAAAACAACAAAGTACTGCTGTACGCGTGCCGGAATTGCGACTACAAACAACTGGCGGACTCGAACTGTGTTTACGTAAACAAAATTATGCACGAAGTAGACGAATTAACGCATATCAATCCTGACGTGGTGAGCGATCCGACACTTCCAAGAACTAAGGAGCATCAGTGTCCGAAGTGCAACAACAGAGAAGCGGTGTTCTTCCAGGGCCAGACCAGGAGAGCAGAAGAAGAGATGAGGCTTTATTATGTGTGCACGAGTTGTAAGCATCGATGGACTGAATAGATTTACTTCATTATTCTGCTCACTTATGTTATCATCAGAGCAAAGGATCACAAAGATGCAGTACATTTTTTATCTAGGAAAAATTTGCTTTTCTCAATATATATGTATCTTTTGTCATTCATATAAAATCCCATTAAGAAATGTATATTTGAAAAAATGTCTAAATAACTTGAAAAATAAATTATTTTTATAAAACATTAATCTTATTTCATGCAAATTTTAATTTCCTTTTAAATTGTTAATTTGATAGCCAGTAGTTTGATACTCAGTCATAAGTATTCATTCAATGGCATCGCTGGTGTACATTTTGTGAATATAACGAAACTTTAAAAAAGTTTTAAAAAGCAGTTTATTCTTTCGTTAGTTCCTACTTTGGCTACTGTACAGTAATAATTGCCAAGCTGTATGGTTGTGCCACGGAAGTCTAACAGAATTTCGGTTCAAACTAAAAACTTACCTTTTCTGTCTTTCATATCCTTTAATTCGATACACCTGCGAATACCATTCTTGTATTGCCTATATATCCTAATTACATTTATCTTATTAACATTATTCGAAGCCTTACACCTCAATATGTTTCTTATCGAGGGATGAATCACAATTAGAAAGATAAATTCTAATCTTATCCCTGTACTCTAATTCATTCAAAAAGGTCTAATATTGGACAAATGGGATTGACTCGGAACATACAAATCCACGTCGTTTTTGGAACTTAAGACTGTTGTTGCCAATGTTTGTGCACAAAATACAATTGACGTAGCTCCGAAAATCTTTTCCAAGTTTTTCCTCCAAAAAATTGAGTCCATATGCGTCCTGACAACCTCCGCCCCACCACCATCTTTTAATAATAATAATAATAATAATCGGATGATTTTTATAGCGCCGTTTTTGTGAAAAATCACCTCAAGGGCGCTGTACAAATCTTACTTCCTATTCTTACATTATTCCTATATTAATTAATTTTTATTTTTTTTGGACACTATCATTACACATTATTTATAGACCATATAAAGAGATGCAGTTAGATTATCAAAATTAAATACGGCTTGGTCTAAGTTTTCATACATGTTTAATTGAAAAAAAAAAAAAAAGAAGCTAACTGTATTTATTCCTTACGATATATTGCAAGACGTTAATACAAATGATAGGAGTTAAGTTGGGCGGCGGGTGAGGACTGGGGCCGGGGGTACTGATCCTTTCTTCCAATCTTCTTTGTCTTTGTTGGTGACGGGACGCTTGGTGTTGGTCTGCCCGTACGCCAGGTGACGCTCGTCGGCCGGCTTCAGGATCTGGAAAGAGCACATCAGCGTGTCGTCTATTTCTCGCCCAGCCGGTGGTATCCTTGTCGGGGTCGGACCACAGCAGGTCGCAGAGCAGCCTTGTCGGGCACGTTCGTGGGCCGCATGATGCACCGGATCTGCTTCGTGAACTGGAGGTCAGAACTCAGGTCGCCGTGACAGCAGAAGATCCTCTCGTCAAATGTTTTTATTTCCTATTGCGCCTTTCTCGGCAGCCACGAAATCTAATTTTGCGGATTGCGGTTGTGGTACAACGTTCAAGGTTATACAATTATATCTTTGCAGCTATTAAAGGCTCCAAAATAGCACATTCACCATTAAGTTTGAGTTTGAGTTGTCTAGCTCGGCGTATACTATATTGTTTACAATCACCATAGTTCAAAGAATAACATTGTAAATCATTCACTTTGGGACACTTTTAACAGGCAAAGGTCTTTTAACAAGCACATGTGTCGAACGCCTTCGACCGACCGATTCTTTTGGGTTAATTTAGAACAACGTGACAGATTTCAACTTAAATTTTTGGGTTTTTATTTGATTTTTTTATTATAAACTTGATTTAAGCCCGAAACGGCACACTAAAATTATATGATTTTTATAAATGTAACCTAAAGATTATTGCGGTTATTTTATGCTATTTTTACACCGGGAAAATCAATAACTTCCCAATATTTCGCAGATAAATCAGGAGCGACTATAAAACACAGCCGGCAGCCACGGGGGCGCCTAGACTACAAAAAACGATGGTGGAACCTTATCTGCCTTCAAATCTACATCCCTCGAAGAAGTATGGAAGTTAATACTTGCTTCACCGAACAAAAGTTGTGCACTCGATCCTATACCAACATGGCTACTAAATAAGTTATTAGTGGTTTGATTTAACATAAAGGATTAAATGATGATTACGTGATTTAACACATGCCTTGCATGTTTTCTTCCAGGAACACGAATTGATTGATATTTTTTAATGTCACTAAGCGAATTACTGGTTCACTGATTGTATGAGTACTAGTATTTTCACGCAAATTAAATACATAAATTGGCATTCTACATCATCACAGTGTTTCGTTCTAGGATGGGATTTGGTCTCCTCTGTAAATTGCAAATCCTCCCCTCTCTCCTCTAGTTGTCAATCCTTCCCGTCCTGCCCTAATCCTCTTTCATGGAGTTAGTCCACCTCTTCCTCGGTGTACCTCTGGGTTGCTTCCACTGGGATACCCACTTGATCATGGTTAGGGATTACAATACCCGCAAAGTGGGATCCTGCACTAATTTACCCCAATGCAGGATCCCGCATTTATTATTGCGGGATTTACTTACAAAATAAAAAATATTACGCTCTGTGATAAAAGTTTATTATTTTTTGGGAAAACAATGAATCTGGGGATTAAGAATCTGAATCTGATGACAATTTGCAACAGTCTGCTAATCTGTCGTTCAAATAATATTTATAAATAAAATTACAGAAAGAGAAGAAAAACTGTGCAAAAGAAATAAAGGAGTATTTTGAAAAACTGTTGAACAAAGAAATGTCAACCTACAAAAGTGAAGATGTAAGAGGCCAGATGACCATGTCGCAAACAAGCGTAGAGGTTAAGCAAGCTTTTTCAGTAGCTGGATATATGTGCAGTTCTCTGAGAAGCAGATTGGGAGACGAGATGTTGAATAGTGTCCGTTTATCAAGATCTCATTTCCAGCAATGATTCTTTTTACTGAGATATTATTTATATGTAACAGTTTTTGATAATTATTGTTATACTTTGATAGTATATTCAATCATTACCACCTGTCAGACACAAGGTACTAAAAATGAGCAGGATAGGCCAACGCGAATGGAAATTTAAGTATGCTTCTCTCAATAAGGTTTTAAATGACGGTTAGGTACATAATATAAGTTTCATTGGTAGGTAAAACTATCTTATTAATAATTATTTTATTATGTAGGTATGTGAATAAGTAATACAGTTTTTTGTTTGCTTATTTTTGATTATTTCCTATCACGCAAAGGGTTACTAGGATTATATTTTTTGATGATTAAACACAAACAAGAAATATTTTTATTAGCGAATATATATAAACTGTATATAAAAAATACAATTCTGCGAGATCCTGCAGGATACGAAAAAATCTTGCACAAACTCAGCGGGATTGAAAACTATGCGGTATTGCAATTCCTAGTCATGGTATTCGGTGTTCTGTCATATGGCATTCTTTCTATATGTCCAACCTATGGCCTTCTTTCTATGTCTAACCTATGGTATTCTTTCTATATGTCCAACCTATGGCATTCTTTCTATATGTCCAACCTATGACATTCTTTCTATATGTCCAACCTATGGCATTATTTCTATATGTCCAACCTATGGCATTCTTTCTATATGTCCAACCTATGGCATTATTTCTATATGTCCAACCTATGGCAGTCTTTGGGATTGACTGAATATTACAATGGTGGTAGTGGTATAAATGAAAACAAATATATTCATCACTTAAGATTTTTATTAACATATCACAGCCAATACTCCTCATTACAACAACACAATACTCTATAACATTTTAACATGAAGCAACATTATTTCAAAATGCTCGCCCATTTTGTTATTCTATTTCGTCAAAGCATTATTTGAGTTAAAAATGACAAACTTTAGAGTTAAGGATCTAAAGAGGGAAAGAAGCGAATAAATAAATAATTCGTAATGCCTATTTCTTATCGATAGTCCCGACGAACAATGTGTCATGTGCAAATTGGGAACTTTGCTGTTTAAAGTTTTGTGTCTCCATTTTTATTGCTTTTGAGGTAAGAAAAATAACACTGTTTTCATATTTTGCGTATACTTGCATTTATTTAATAGGAAACTTTACCGATTTGCACATTCAAAGTTGGGGACATTGTTATAAGAAAGTATTTCTGCAATAATTTAACTAATTTAAAAGACATATTACACATAAAATGGAAAATAAAACTAATTATTCTTCTACCCGGTACTGTTTCAAATCTAATAAAAAATAATTGAAATAACACGTTGATTCATTTTTGGGGCAATAAGCCGTGTTGCGCTTCCTCCTTCAGTCAACGTTTCGGACAGCGTTGCGTTGTCCATCAACAGGTCGTCAGATTATTAACCCAAAAATCAATCAACCTAGTGAGAATTTAAGTCATAGTACAGGCAAATCATTTAAGAGATTCTTGCTTATGTAGTAGTGCACACCGATAGTGGTTCAAATTGGTTTGAAATAGTTTGGAATACCCGCCTGCAGTTCCCTTACCCCGCATAAGTCCTATGATACAGTACATTACTGCACAAGCAAGAATCTCTTTAAAATTATTTTACTGTACATAATATCGCATATCTGATAGAAAAGTGTAGTAAGTAAATATTTTCAGGTTTATCATATTTCGGAATAGTGAAGAAAACGTGATTGTATTTATGTATCTGTGTCCCTTGAAAACCGTATTAAAATGATTTCACTGCTTTTCCGCAAGCTGTCGCTAGTGTCTTCATTCGACAATACCACCATCCCATCATTTCCCCCAGAAAACTGTCTCAACACATACCTTTTTGACTTATTACACTTTTCCATGGGATAAGTGACCCAAGAAGAAATTTAAAACCCCTTTTAAAAGTGTTCATTGCATTATTAGTGATGTCACAATGTGTAGAGACGAGACAAAACAATAAGTAGGTATATTAATAATAATGTTTTATTTTCTGTTTTTTTATTTTATTTTTATAACAAATAAATAACGATATCCTCACTGGGATTTCTCGTGCTGAGGATTTCATTTACAAAATACAAAATAAAATATTGTCTGTCAGAAATGTGCCATTTTCTCATTATTTTTTAATGAGTTGGAAATATATCTAAAACTCAGTCCTGTGAGAATTTATGAATTTTTAGAAGGTGAAAATTAAGAAGATAATCTATATTGACTCTCACAAAGTCTAAATAATCGTTAAGATATTCAGCGATTGCTGTGATAACTAATAACAAAGGGTCAAAAGTGGGTTTATGTTTAGAGATGGTCAATATTCTTATCCCGGTTACTTAGAACCAGTTCTTTTGCTGTCACTGGAACCGGTAGGTAATATTTCTTAGAACCGGTTCCTAATCGATCTCCGGTAACAGGAACAGCAGTGACAACCCATTCCAGGTATCAACCATCTCTAGTTATAATGCACTGGGATAATAGTATTTACTTAAAATGATTTTCTTTCAACATAAGTGAGAGATTGGGAAGTAAGTAGATTGAATAGCATTGCAATAGCACAACTGGTATTAAACACTTTATTATCAACTATGTATTATTACATTACAAAAGCGTTGGTATAAAATCACAACCAAAAGTTTCTATTTTTCTTTTTGGAAGTTCACAAGTAATTTGGAAGTCTAAACATCTGATTGTTCTACAGCATTTTAAAGCAAAAGCTCGATTTATACTTAGTGTATTATTATTTAGAAGAGATAAGATTACTACTTACTAATATTGACAAGAATGTGGTTCCAGTATTAACGTTACTCTGCCAATTCTCATCGTAATGATGGCCAGCTCTTCCGGTACATTATAATTGTCAATTAAGTTAGCTTACAATATCATATTAGGAATTTGACATTTTATTAATGCATTGAATTGACTTGACAGGCTAATTGTTTACTTTCTCAGATTTCTGAGGCAGTGAGACTAAGGCCCGAAATTTCAGTTGCTCTTTGCTTGCTATCAGAGATATTTACGTTAATCAAGTTGCTCTCTGGTAGGAGCCCTGACAAGATAAACAGAGAAATACCATTACTAAAAATTACTGAAAAACCGAACATATGTCGATCCAATTTTAAAGGGATTATTTTTATTGATAAAACAAATTTAAGTAGGTTCACCAGCGTATCACTGAAACTGTCTTCCACATATTATTTTTGACTGATTTAGTTACACTCATCCTTCTATTTGCTCATTTTACTAGCCCTTAATAATTACTAAAAAGGAGGGCGCTGTAATCATTTAAATGGTAACACTAAGATCTGTCAAAAGTAAAAGGATGTAACTTTAAAAAGCACTGTGGTTCAGTTGCATAATTTTTATTTAATGTATATATAACAAAACATCCCATTTTTAAGAGGACCGTTCTGTTTCCCGGGACCCTATCCCATTATACTGCAGACGTTCCGCTGGATGTCGACAGTGACTTACATAATATTTCCGAAAAACCAAGTCCTTCCTCCAGAATCCTTTTACCAAAAATCTGATCACATTGTGTTTATGCGGTGGTATTCAACAATTTATGGTACTTTTTGAAAGGAGATTAGCGAGTAAAACATAACCTCAAATCTGAATGTAGGTAGTGTAATAATTGTTCCGAAATTGGCAATACCAAGTGCTGCCATAGTGGTAAAATTTTTAGTTACACTTTATTAAATTTCTACATTTTATTGTCAAACTGTAAATGGATAAACACAGTACAGCCAACTATAGTGTTAGAATTATCTAATGCCTACAATTTAAAGCACGGCATTCACAATTCTCCACACAACGGTCAAACATTCATTTAATTTAGATATTATAAATAGATTACAGTTCCTACTTAAGACGTTATAACTAAGTTATTAAAGAGAAAAGAGTTTATACTTAAGTTAAGGTAAATTATAAAAGAAACATAAGACAGGATATTAATCAGTAGGTTACCCATTCTTAAATTTGCTAGTTTACAGGAGTGAAATGCTTTATTTTGGCTCTATTTAAAAACTGACAAATAAATCGTTAATATTGCATCAATTTGAAGTTCATTTGTAAATTTATAATACAATTTTCGCTCTTTTATGGCTATATCGTACGCGGTCAGTTGCAAAGACAGTGATAAATGGCAACTAAATATTTTAGTTAATTTGAAGTAACTGTCCACATCTGGGCAGTGCGTTAAGTGGTAAGTAGCAATTTAGTTGACTGGATTAGAATCTTTCTTTTTTTCGGTTAAGTATGCTGCGCGCGCGTTTTTGTAGTTACAAGAGTTTACTAAATTAGTTACTTAATTGCACGTGTGGACGGCGCTTGTCACTTTTCTCAGGGCAGTGATTTAGTTACCACTTATCACTGTACTTGCTACTGACTATGTTTTACGTATGTATAAGCCCTGATATAAAGAAATTTGAAAAAGTTTGATCAATTCATCCGAAGTAAGGGAACATACTCTTTTATCGGTTTATCCCTTCAGTGCTCTCGATAGTATTGTTAAAGGTAAAAATACAGATTAGCAAATGGGTAGGTACTTTATGTAGGACCTGTCAATATTGCAGTTTGCTATATTGCTAAAACTATGTTTCCTTCAATACAAAGCTATTTATGTAAAAGGGCAGTAATAAAAAATAAGAATACTTTTTACTGTAATACATCTAATTAGTGCAGGTGCGAATAATTTCCATAAAAGACTATAGCATCATCTGTCAACAACTGAAACTAATTATGTAACAACAAACGATCATATTTAATCCACCTTCAAAAACAATGCCAAACTTATCACTCTGTTTTATCTTTTCACAGCTGTCACAACAAATTATTTTTCATAACATCGAGGTATATAAATGAAGTAAATAAATGTTGCAATATGGGCAACAACATGCGGCCAATTGGCATCATAGGGATAATACTGGCTTCAGTCGATTACAAGCGCTCGGCGGGTATTGATTTCCAATGATAACTGCAAAATGCCTACATGACTGGAGATGTCGTTTTGGAAAAGATAGAAAAGGTAATGGTGTTACCTTTCATCGGTTTTACCATATTCAATGTTCGTGTAAATTGGTTTTTTTAATGTTAAAAAACTCAAGAAACAAATGAAGTAGACAAATTTGAGTTCGTTCGCAGTAGAAAAGATTCGGATAACATCGACAGCTGTCTCACCCCCCTTTCTACTAGACGCGGGAATAATATTTTAGACTGATTTTGCAAGAAACGGAGACTTCATTTATATACCTCAAAGATTCAGAACTATATAATATATATTTGGATCCTCCATTCTATTTGATTTAATTGTAGACACACATTGCTTCTTAGGTTTAAACTACAATACGAGAACATGGCGATGGTACTCTGAGACGATCAAACTATAATTGCACTGGTAATCTTTTCTAAACATCCTTATATAGTGATCAATGAAGGTCTTCATATTCCCTCTAATTTTAGTAATACATACATTATATGTATTTTAGTTATCCATAGTAATTACACTTTCCTTCTTCTGTTTCTTATCACATCTCTGATAGTTTATACATAATTTCTTCTATCTCCTCATGCATTATCGATCATTATTAACATTTTGGTGCAAGATAGTTATAAAGACGTAAAATACAATCAAAATAAAAAATAAAAAACAGTTTAGGCGTGGCTGTTCGACATGTTCACGACCACATTGTGAGTGCCTTTCTTAACCTAACCTCATTTAACCCAACAGATAGGTTACAGGCAAATATTTTTAAAGAGCGCATCTTTCAATGTATTGATGCACACCGATAAGTGTGCACGCTTCAAATTGGTTGGAACTAGTTGTAATGACCAGTAAAACATCCGCCCGCAGTAGCTCTGTACATCACTGCACAATTAATTTATCTGTGTGTGGGGATCTGCCAAACGGGGCAATATAAAAGAAAAGGTAGACGGTTGGGTTAGATTAGGTAAAGAGAGGAATGCGTAATGCGATTGTGAGCAGTCACACAAAAACTGGCAGTTTTATTTTAGATTGCATTTCACGTCTCCATATCGACCCCTTGGAATAACAAGGTTCCATCTGACACATCAATGTCATGCGATAATATGCTCTAGAGAAAGCGTTTTTAAGGCTCATTATTGTATAACATTGCCATGTCAGATGGAAACTTGTTATTCCAAGGGGTCGATATTGTGCGCCAACATTTATTTAAAATGTACAAAACATCAACATATTATTATACAAGTACCTTCATATTTGATGGCACAAAATGACATATTTACACGCTAAATTGTAAAGATTGAAAAATGCTGCTGTGTGTTAACACTGAGGCAAACCTTCATAAATGACTAACAACTAATTTAACAAATGGACGAATTGTGTTTAGGTACTTGTGTGCTCAATGTCAGTTCATCAATGGATTATGAAAATGTACACTTCGTTGAACAAATACGTACATATTGTTTTATATAATATCATATTACTACAAATATGCATGTGCATATCCTATACAAACACCTATATAGGTACAAACTGTACACAAATGCATAATATGTATTATGTACATATTTATGTAGATATATGTACTGTAGGTACACATGATACTTGTATAATATAGAATACAAATATTTATATATTGGTAACAAATATTCACCTATTTATGTATATATTATTCACAGACATTCATGTATATGTATTATACAGCTAATAAATATACATTGTTAGCAAATCATATATATTGTATACACATATGTACGTACAGAGCTTGTACTGTAGGTACATATGATACTTGTATAATATAGAATACAAATATTTATATATTCCTAACAAACATGTACCTATTTATGTATATATTATTAACAGACATTCATTTTATATGTATAATACTTCTTATAAATATACATTGTTAGCAAATCATATATACTGTATACACATATGTACGCACAGAGCTTGTACTGTAGGTACATATGATACTTGTATAATATAGAATACAAATATTTATATATTCCTAACAAACATGTACGTATTCATGTATATATTATTAACAGACATTCATGTATATGTATTATACTGCTAATAAATATACATTGTTAGCAAATCATATATATTGTATACACATATGTACGTACAGAAAATGGATTTTAACATTTCACCAGCCAGAGTGACAACTTCGCGACTAAAGTTTTTGTGTGGGATTTTTTTATTGTGTTCATATATTTAATGATATTAACACGTTGAAGGATGGTATTTTGCCTTCATATAAATTGTGTTGTAACACAAGTTTTCTTCATAAAACAACCTGCAAATTTAGTAAGAAATTTAATAATTTCTTAAAAAGGTAGACCTGTCTTGTTTATTGATTTTGTGACATAAAGCGGAATGCTTGTATTGGCTAGTATCAAAATCAAGACGCCGCTAACCATTCTATCATAATTCTGTTAGCGATCGCTGACGCCGTACAGCGTTGTGTACGAATCTGCATTGCCGATAGGACGCTGTGTATCATCTCTGTCCATCAACGTGTTAATACATAATATTATGGTGAATGATTTTAATACATTTTATGATTCAAAACTATTAAAAAGATAACATTATTTTAATATATTTAACGTCAATCGCTTTGGAACAGTGCTAGTATAATTTTTTGTGACTTTGGGAATAAATTGATACTGAAATTGATACGACTAGAACCCATATTGAATAAATGTTACACACAAACCATCATGCCAATTCTCCCCAAATATAGATAGACAAATGGGGTTAAATGTCACACAATTCTGTCGTGGACACACTTCTTGCTTCATTCACATTAGATCTTTATGGGGAGCTTAACTATGTCTTCCATTTTTCTTAGTACGCCTTTCTCTGTCAAATTACCAAATATCTGCATTTGTAATACTGTTGTATATGGTTTTACCGCAGATACCCTTTCAGGAAAATCAGTTTGACTTCATTGAGTCTGCCAGTTCCACAACTTAGGGTTGGGATCAGTACTCCAATGCGGACTGTTAGGCTTGCTTCCTTTGACTTCTTTTTAACCTTTACAAAGCTGGCTGTTTCAAAGCAATCTATCCCATCACGCGACACGTTTGACATAATCCATATGTTTTAGTAAAATTTCGCGGATCATAAATATCGTGTCTCATCTTTAGCAACTTTCTAGGAAAGACTGTTGTATTTGTTGAATTCCTATACATTTATAACATGTTTCGCTAATGGGGTAATGAAAAACGGTTTTACAAAACCACGTTAGCGAAACATTAATAAAATTTGTACGAATCCGGCAATAAAAAAGAGTATTTTCGCTCTCCTGGAAATTTATTAAATATGAGATACGCCTGTTTGTGTTTGTGGTATCAGTTTAAAGCAACTACTGCATTCAGTCCTCCAATCATAATGAATATAATATAATCAAATAATATTTATGACTTTTATGTAGTAAATAACAATAATATAACACTCATTAAAAAGCTCGTGGTTTAACAACAGTAGATCAGTTTAAAATAAGTACCTATCCACAATTTTATTCTAAATAAATTACAAACTTTATGGAAGGGAAACTAATTTTACATTGGAATTGAAATAAATGGAAGCATTACATCAATTGATGGTCCTTTCTGAGAATAAGGAACTCCAGTGAAAAAATATTACGACTTTAATACAATATATTCATATAGATCTGCAAACGAAGATTCTGAATATATAACTTTTATTATAAGTAGTTATACGTAGAATTTATAAATCGTTATCTAAAAGTGTCATAAAAAACCATCTCATAAAAACACCATGTTATGTTGGTACAACTGATTATGATGTCACATGAGTACCGCAATGTTCCCCTTTCATGGGCGATGTACTCATATTATGTAGTTTATTAATGGATGATAAAGCAATATTTTTTGATAAGAAATTGAGTCCTTAAACCAACAGTACGGTATCTATATTCTACAGCCACTTAATTTTTAGGTTAATGTCAAAATTAGTTTACCGGCATCATAATATAGTAATATTATCAAATAAGTACACAATATGGTAGAGGAGAGACACTTTGGACCGAGTCAAATGAGTCCGATTCCGAAGACGGTGGACTCACTCCGAGTTTGCAAAACTGGATTCACTCGTTCCGGACTCACACTCAATGAATGACTAAGGTTTTGGATTGGAGTCAAAAATGAAAAGCTACCCTATTTAATGGTGTTAATATGGATGACTTTGCTTCTGGAATCAGAAACACCCGGAGTCAGAAACGAAAAGCGATCATATTCAAAGGCGCAATAAGCATGTTTTTTTCCTTCTGGAATCAGAGACACCACACAAACGGTGGAATGATGACTCTTGTCGTTCCATCGGATTCAGCGGAACAGCAGACCGGGCAGACCGAAAGGAACAAAGGACCGAGTCCGTGTGGCTGAACTTGGAATTGGAACAGAGCTTGTAAATTAAGTAGAATGACCCACCTCGAATTCAGAGTCTTTGATTTTTTTGGAAGCTGCTCAGAAAACGGCCCATCGGTTTTTTCATACATTTTAATAGATTTTCCGTGACACATATTTTTAATTATAGATATCAAAAATTTATAAAATAAGTAACCTGCATATGATGTTACTGCTTTTTTAGTCTTAAATGAAAAAAATACTAACAATAATATGCTTCGAATGCATACAAAATCGACTACTCTCTATCAAACCGTTAATTCTGACTACTCGTGTGACGTCACATCCAAAAAGCCATAGATTTGGTGCGTTTTGGTGGGCTTTGAAAATTTTTAGCTTTAACAATTATTTTAAATATGAAAACGAACTTAAAATGAAAAAAAAAACTGATATTTAAGTTAGAACGTCACAACATCTATATATATATATATAAAAATCAAAGTAAGTTTGTTTGTTTGTCCTCGATTTTTTCGAAAATTACTCGACTGGTTTCGCTAAAAATAGCACAGTTTGTTCTTATTAGTGCCGGGGAGGTTTAGAGAGTAGTTTGAATGAAATCCAAAATATAAAAGTGTTGTAACATTTTAAAATTAGCATGAAAAACATTGAACCCACCATGTTTTATTTAGGTTAGTCCATAGATATAGCACTCTGGTTAGCAAAAGATTGCATATTCAAAAGAAGAAGGTTTTTTTGGATAGAATATTTTCAAAATGGAAAACACGAGTAGGTACCTATTTAAGAACTTTATGATTTAGATATATTTTGAAAAAATAAACGTTTGGAATGAAATATTCAATTGAATGTTTCTTTATTTGGAGATAGTTACTTTCGTTGTCAAATCAATTATTGTACCCGAGCAAGGCCGGGAACACATCAGCTAGTTATTAATAAAAATTTAAAAAATTGACTGGAGTTCCTTATTGCTTTAATTTGATTGTGGAAATAAGGAGCTAATCTCTTAATTTTTCAGGTTATCACCCATCAAGACAGAAAGACGATTGAAGGAATTGGAGCACAACATTAATGTTTTATCGGTTTAACAAGTTCGTGAATGCCAAAACTCTGAGAATAATGTTTCGTGCATCACTTTCCATAGGTTTCCTATTTGTATCGCTTCATACCATCGTAAAATTTAATTTGCTTTTAAAAATAGGAGCTACATATATATATTTCTAATAACAAACATTTTTTTTTTATATCCAGATCACAACCTCTCCAAATTTTGGTTTTTTCTTAAAAAAATAAGCAAATACGGAATACAGATCTATTATTATCTAAATAAGATAATTTGAGCAGGGGCCAAAAGTGGAAATAGCCAAAGTATTAACAATTTGCAGGTCTGCTGCAGTGACCACGCTCTTCTGAACAGTGGCGTAGCGAGGGGGGGGGCAGGGGCGAACCGCCCCGGGCGCCCCTATTAGGAGGGCTGCAAAATTTGCTTGTGCTATACTATACACAACCAGATTGATGAGATTTGCGCGTAAGGTCCGAAAAGTCAAATTTTAAACTTAAGTATAATATTAATTGATAAACTAAAGTTCTTAAAAACTTAAGACAAGATTTTTGTGCATAGCGCAAAGGGTAACAATTATTATTTTTATAAACAATAATTATTAATCTAAAAACACTCATCCAAATTGAAAAAACCTTCCGAGCAAAGATAAATGTCGCCGGCAGGACTCGAACCCGCACCCTTCTAATGTCCGGTTAGATGCTCTACCGTTGAGCTACGTCGGCTTATCGCAAACCCGCCAAGTTAATCAATATATACTAGTGTTCCATTTTAATAATTACTGTTTTTTATTATATTTTCACCTGTAAACAACCAACTTTATTAGTATGAGAGAGGCTTGTAACGGCTAAATCCCTCAAATAGATGGCGTCGAGACAAATTATGTCTACATTTTATTGGTGAAAATTGCTTTGACTTGTCATATTTTGGTTTTGAAATAAATATTTTTCGCTCTTTCATATGATTCCTTTTTTCCACCAACACCAACATCATTATTTTTATGACGTCACAAGTGCGGCAAATTATGATTCCGCCCCGGGCGACCATGGATCACGCTACGCCACTGCTTCTGAATAGTTGTGGCGACTGGCGAATTCAGTGGCAGACCTCGGACATGTAAAACCAGCACCTTGCACTCAACTACTAAAATACTAGAGCTCTCTCTCCCTCGGAATATGTGGGCCCCACCAAGTCGCATCCGGTGCAGTCGCAGTTATCGTGCGTACATGATGCACAAATGGGATTCATGATCGACTGGCTGAATAACCTTAGCAACCCATTGTGGCACACGTGAAGAACCAGACAGATATTCTGGTTACCAGTGAACATAAAATTATGTAGTTCGTTAATTTGTAAAAATTAGTTCCACTTTAGGCCGCCTGCAGTTCTTAAATAAAGGAATTCGTATTATCATCATGTATAAAAAAAGTAGCATATATATTAACTTATGTTTTGGTTACAATAAACAACAATGTTGACATTGACATTGTACACGTTATTTCAAATACATATTTAAATATAATAATATAATGCTTTAATAATAAATTATTGTTGATTTCCACAATTATTTTACCCTTGGCACATTCTAATGGTGTTTACCTCACCAAAATCCAAGAACAATTGCGTTTTATTAACATTTAACTACATATTTAAAAAACTAATTATTTTTAAATATATTATTAAGCAGGTACATCGATATAGATAATATTTATACACATGATAAAAAGCACAATGCATCAGATTCATATAAATTCAACAATTTTTAACATTCTTATATAAATTTTTTTGTAAAAAACATACTTTTTGTTCGGCAGCCTTAGCCAAAATATTTAACCCCTTTTCCGTCTCATAAAAAATGTAATACAAATTACAACTGAGCACTTTCGTTCTTACTCGATCGAGCAAAACCGACGAGTAAGAACGAAGACTCGTGGTGATGTCTACAAATACGGTTTTACTCGACAAGATTGGCTCGAAGTTTAGTGTATGCTGAACAGTTTGAGATTTGGCATGTTTATAACGCGGAAGAAACAGTGCCTTTGTTTAGATAGTCTTGCATTGCTTGCTCATAAAATGAGTTTAAAGTGGATGAAGTAATGGTTGAAAAGACGTACAGATTATCAAAATCATTTAAGAATGCCAAATGAGTTGTACACTGAAATTTTGCAAATGGTTACCCCGTTAAGTACAAAAAATGACACCCATGAGACAATCAATTAGCTAAACAATCATGGCACATCATTGTTCCACTACTGACTTACTCGATGTAATGTAAACTAGAGCCCGGCTCGATGGCTAGAAGCGAGTAAGTACGAAAGAAATTAGGAGTTCAAAAGTAGCATAGCGAGTCATCAAGCCATGAGTTTTGTCATCCACATGGTGATACTTACTCAATGTCGAGAAAGTTTGTACGTGCGTACTCTGCTTTAGAGAGCAATGACGAAAAATTGACCTATAATTCAAAACTTTTTGATTCTTTTAAAGATAATACTTTCAAAATGAATATATCTCGATTTTGTCCACAACTCACAAAAATGTTGCAATTTTTTTACGAGCGCTTCAGTAATTTTTGATGTAGAAACACATCAACAAAGAGCAACACTGAACTTTTCGATAGATGCATGCGATACCTATCAAATACCGAACTAACAAGTTTGCTGACATTAAATTTTAACACATATGTACATAATATTGTTTGTATCATAGATTGTTTTAACAGGAAGCACTATATTGCTTTTAAATTCACCTTTGATTGACATTACACAATACATTTTATGTACAAAAATAAATAACACTACCTACATAATAAATATTTCAATACCATAACTTTTTTTTTTTTGCTATACCTCATTTGTTTATTTAATGCAAGTGTTTTATCACAAAATCTCCGTTCGATGGTGTCAGGTGATTTCTTCTTGCTTTGTTGCACATTATATAGCTCAGTGGTTAGAGCAGACGCTCGCTTAGCGGAAGGGTTCTGAGATATAATCCCATATGTGATTTGAGCGGCAATCTCGTGTTCTTTTCAAATACATCGATGACATGGCACACAAATTTAAATTAAAAATACAGTTACCACTTTTGTAATACATCTCTCTAAATCAGCAGTTCCCAACCATTTTTTACTCTACGTACTCCTTCTATTGTAAAATTTTTTCATCTTTTACTTGGGTACTGTACATCCGTCATTATTAATTCGCCTTTCGCTTTCTCCCTAGCTACCAACCCCATACCCCGGGTTAGGACTACTGCTCTAGATGATATAATATTAACAGGTTCATTGCTAACTAAAATTCGTACATATTAATGCCATGCTGAGAACATTTGACTGAAAGATCGAGCGAACTAAAGGAGTGTTTACATGAGCATAATATTGTATAGACATCATAATTTACTGTTTTTTTTTTCAGAAAGATAACGAGAAAGAGGAATGTGTAATGTTTTATTCATTATGGCGAACTAAAGGAGTATTTACATGCGCAAAAATTTCGTATGGACAACATTATCTACTATTTTTGCTCGTGTAAACGCTGCTTTATGCACGACAATGACAAAACGCTTCTAACGACCGGTATGAATGACGGATCTATTCAAACTGCCGAACAGTGACAGTGCCTAGCGCTGAGGCTAGAAACGACTCAAAACCACATGGCTGCGTCTGTTTTAGGTCGGAAATGGAACAGACGGTCAAATTACTGTCAACGCGTGACACGCGGTGTCAGCAATGAACGTGTTAAGTAAGTACATGAACCATATAAAATGTTCATTACATAATACATCTCGAATACATTCAAAATAATAATAATATTAATTATATTATAAAAACTTGATGTATATTTTTAGTTGAGTTTTCATATGCCTCATTTGTGCACTATGTCATCAGCATCAGTATAATACATTATGGTCCCCATGCAGGCAAAAATCGTAATAATATAGATAAAAGTATTCATTCAAGAGTTTATATCCTGCATTCGAATTTTGGTTGTATGTCAAAACTTGTAAGTGATTTGGCAACTTTTACCGGGCGGTCTACTGCACTGTTTAGGAACCGAATTTAATTTAATTTCATAGTACAGTCGTCGTAATCAATAAACATATATAATTAATTGAAAAGTTTAGTTTACTGACATTCCAGATCGTTCTTGATTTGTTTCGGCACGTTGCAGTCTGGGACGTCGAAGTCTGGAACCATATAGTGGAGAACGTAGGGTATTGTAGTATGGAATGGGTATCAGGAAGATCTATGAATGGAAGAAGACGCACTGGACATATCACTGGGCACCTTACTAGACTCCAGATTGTGCCTGTATTGCAGTCTGGGACATCAAAGTCTGGTACCTTGTAGTGTGGAACCTTAAAATAGCTGTGAAACTTGTAGTGTGGACATTGTACTACGGAATGGGTATTAGGAAGAATAATGACTGGAAGAAGACACACAGGAAACCTTGCTTGGAACCTTACTAGACTCCATATCATGTCCCGCCACATTGAAATTTGAGACCTTGTAGTGCGGATTTTGTAGTTGGGGATATTATAGTTCAGAATGGGTATTTGGAAGATTAATGACTGGAAGATGACACACTGGACACATCGCTGGGCGCCTTGCTGGACAGCAGGTGGGACTCCAGATCGTAGCCATTGTGTCCTGGGACATTATAGTCGGGGATGGGCGGGAGCACGTTCATCTCGAATGCCCCGGAGAAGTTGCCCGGCGGGGAGTAATGCGCCACCACGATGATCTTGCCGGCGCGGGAGCGGGCCTTGCCTACGCCGAAGAAACGGGTTGCCACCCAGACTATCTGCGTGAAGTGACCTGAAATTTCATTATTTGCATCTTAATTACTAGAAAACATATTGGTAGATACTACAAATTAAATATGGAAAGGTACTTAATAATTTTTCATGTTTCTATTTTTGAAACTAACAGTTCCTGGTGGAATTCCATTATAATGATTTATTAAAAGAACTTTTCATTTTAGCATAATGTTAATCCACAAAGTAATTACTTTCTCTGATAATTTAATATTTTATTTTAATTTCGCTGAAGAGACCCATATGCTTGACGCCAGTGAGACTATGGAATCCTCAATTGAGGTATATTAAAAGTTAGTCTTATGTTGCACAAAGAAAAAATAAATATTTAATTTATTGGAATAACTTATTGAAGCTTTTAAACCTTATTGTAATATTTAATCATTGAGAAGATAATATTAACAAATCTTAAAACAAGGATGAGACACAGAAAATAAAAAGGTATTAGTTGCATCTGAGAATCGAACCCAGGACCTCTGTCTTACCGGGACAACGTTCTAGCCTAATGAGAACTTATTATTTTACGTCATTTTTGTCTTATGTATTTGAACATTTTTATACCTGCGTTAACATTAGCATGTAAGACATCTGGCTCCTTGAAATAGTCGTACTGCCTCACAGCCGCATACCAATAAGAAGAAACTTCTTGCCCTAGAAGAAATATACCAGCTTTATATTATTCTCTGCATTCAAGAAACGTGTTTCCTATTTACATTCATGGTTATATACTATTAATGCATATAAGTAAGGTTACACTATAATGGATATATTAGAGGAGAGTCAGCCTTTTTCTCTGAGCACATATGAAATACCAGGGTAAAATGTAACTGGGAATTTTGTCGCAGACATCCAAGGCGAACTCTAAGAAGGATATTACCCTGATGTGTACCTATTACAACATAATAAAATATTTTAAAGACTTAACAAAAATGTACCTGGTTATCCGTAGTTCATGCAGGACAAAAACTGCTATAAAGTTCATCTTAGCTAACAAGACGGAAATAACAGGGAAATAACAAAACTAAAAAGAACCATCTGTTCAAATAAATACTGACACAAATGACTTTATATAAATTTAAAAAAAAAACCATAGATTAGTAAATAAACTCAATGTAATCCGTCTTCCAGAGGGTAATAAACCAACCCGAAAGTAGTTTTTAAAAACATAATAGTACCATCAGCAATAAAACAAATTTCGAGTCATAAATAAAAACAATATTAGAAAGCAGGGGAACTCACTCCCGACATCGATGCTATATATACCATAGATTTAGTATTCATTGTGACAGTCTGACGATGCCCGTGATAGGGTGAAACCGGTCCGGTCGAAAATAAATAAGTAGAAAAAAGTTACAAAGGTTTTTTAATAAAAAATATTCTTTTTACAATCTTCTGAAACAAGAGGTACGCTGTTGGGTTATTTCAAGTGAGGTTATGACGGGCGTTCAAATACAAAATGCCATCTTTACACTTAAACGTAAAGAATAATCTCACCCCTGATCTATCCCCGTGTCTTCACCACACATCAAATCAGTTCATTATAAAGATAATACCGTTTGTCCCAGTCAGTGAGCAAAAAAATTCTTTCCATGTATATATATATATATATTTAAAAAAATACCGTGTTGCTCTTTTCCATATAATATATTATATTTTTCCCTAGATCTAAAGGAATTTCATCATGTTACTGCACTAAAAATTAGCGACCTAGCAACAAGGAACAATTTGGAGATTCATTAAAACGTCCATGGATAATGAATATAATGTCGTAGGTTACAAAAAATAGTTTTAAATACGAAAATCACAATTTATGTAAGAAACTTTATTGTTCTTTTTCTTATATAAAAAAGTATCATCTTCAGTAATTAACTTATTTTAATAACGACTTTTTTTTTTATTTTATTTTATTTTTTTTTATTTAATATAATAATTTTTTTTACAGAGAGTATATAAAAATAAGACATGATTCATATAGTGTAACAAAAAATATAATATAGCTATTCCTCACCATAAAGAAACAAGGTTCTTGTGTTTGGTGAGTGATTATCGCTTAATTAATCAAATCATAACTTAAAATATTGTTGTACAATAGCAGGAAAATATGAATTTGTCGTGTAAATTTTGTAATTTATCACTAGTAATAGTATTAAAGAAAATGAAAAGAAAGTAGAAGAAAAGAAGAGAAGATAATAATAAAAGACAAAAAAAATCTAATAATAATAAAAATTAAATTTTTTTTTTTTTTTTAAATTGTTAGAGTAGTTTGAGGTAATTTTTTAATCTATGTTGAAATTAATGGATATTTTCTATAATTTTAAGATCAGATGGCAGATTGTTAAAAAAAGTTATTCCTATATATATAGGTATGTGTTTTGCGTATGCTTAGTATTGAATGGCGGGATTTTAATGTTTTGTTGATACCTTGCGGATATATTAAATTGTAATTTATTTAACGTTTTTTCTTTAAAGATTTGAATAATTGCATATTTTTTATAAATTTTATCTACTGTAGGTACATTGAATATTGTAAAAAGCTTTTCAGTGGAAAATGATGATGGTTTTTTAAAATTACCTTTATTATCAATCTTTGAATTATTTTAAGTGGACTTAAAATATTATCATATGTTCCCCCCCAGCCAATAATTCCATATTGTAAAATAGACTGAACAATTGCATAGTACACTCTTTTTAGGTTTTCTAGTCTAAGAATATTTCTTAGTCTTATAAATATATATATACATTTTCTAATTCGTTTAACAAGTTCACAAATATGTGTTTTCCATTTAAAATGCTGGTCTATATATACACCAAGGTATTTAATTTTGGAAGTTGGACTAAGTATTGAACATGCTTGATTACAATTGATTCTGTTGCAGTTACTTTGGTGTATTATAATTTTTATTTCTGGTTTTGATTTAAATTTATTGATAGAGAAAGGAATAAATTTTGTTTTTCCAGTGTTAAGGGAGAGTAGATTATTATCGAACCAATTTTTTAATATATTAATATCAGTATTTGCTAGCTTGTTAATAGAATTCCAGTCAGTACCTTCAATTATTATGACAGTGTCGTCAGCATAAGATATTATTTTTTCCGTTTAGCTTTTGCATGAATATGTCATTTACATAGATGATAAAAAGTAGAGGTCCCAGTACTGTACCTTGAGGTATGCCAAAATTGCAAATATGCAAAAAAAAAAAACACGATAATCACAGAAAAAAATTGTGTGGTTGCAAAATACTATTCCGCACAAATTTGTTGTAACAAATCTTCATATAGCTGCGCACATGATCACCTTGCAGATTCCGGAGGATTGCACGCTCGGCATGGTTTCCCACTGAAGCGCTACGAGGGTGAAAATGTAAGAACTATTTCTTACGACAAAAAGCCCCATAGATGCTGAATTCATAAGGCACATATGGAATTCATTTTGGATTCGCTCTAGGGCAGTATTACCTATACAGACGGGTGGATTTTTTAGTACGGAGTTTCAATGGCGCGCTGTTTAAAGTGTGGTAAAAATATGATACACGTTTGTATTATTTTCTTTTCTTTTTTTATGGGAGTTTTCTGGACAAACGCACGTTAGAGAAAACTGCCACTGGTCTTAGAAGGGAATCCTGTGGTGAGATGATATGAATTGATCTGTTCCCGTCTTTACCATATATCACATTAGTTTTTTGGTTAGTAGGTTTCATGAATCTAAAAAAATGGTTTCAGAGTTGTCACCTGTCACATCTCCCTGAACTGTAGTGACGGGCCGCTGGAAGAGGTTCTGTCCGATCTCTCTGTCATTGCGGTAGTAGAACTTGTTGGTATGGGCCAGGTGATTAGCCCACGTCTGCGCATACCCACAAAGCTGAAATATAAACAATTCTTGTTATTTTATGTTAGTATCTTATAGAATACTGTAATATCTTAGTTTAGACTGTTTCATATAGATGGCACTGTCAGCAAGACAGTGCAGGAGTGATACCTGAGAACCTCTTAAGGTCAGACAGATAGATCATTAACATTTAGAAGGAGCTTAGCTTCCTGGCTCTCCAAATCCATTATAGTGAAATTCCGTGAATCCTGTTATTTATTAATAAATAGCTAAGTGTTTGTTGTAATCAGAGTTTTATTTATCAAGAGATAAAAACACAACAAATACCAAATGCCCAAAGTCAGTGGAACTATGGCATTCCCAATTGAAATATCATGTGATACTGAAGGAAGTGGAAGAAATGCATGTAATTATCGTAGTAGAAGAAACTCAAATATTGTCGGGTTATTTGTGGCACAGCAGCTGGAGATAAAAGAAAAGGAAGTACCTCGGGAAGCATGGAGAGCCCCGGCGCGCCGTGGCGCTGCCTGTAGACATTGTGCCAGCAGAGGCACTCCGTGATGAAGTCACTGTCCTGCCAAGCCGTCTGCGCCTCGTTCAGCTCCACCACCATGCTCAAGGGGCGGTGGCACAGCAGCTGGAGATAAAAGAAAAGGAAGTACCTCGGGAAGCATGGAGAGCCCCGGCGCGCCGTGGCGCTGCCTGTAGACATTGTGCCAGCAGAGGCACTCCGTGATGAAGTCACTGTCCTGCCAAGCCGTCTGCGCCTCGTTCAGCTCCACCACCATGCTCAAGGGGCGGTGGCACAGCAGCTGGAAACAAGGAAATAAGGGAAAATTAAACCCATTCCAGTCCAAAAGAGTCAGTGTGTCACCTTCTCAAAATACCACCCATCCAAATTTTATTTAAAATTTTCCAAAGTCTTTGATACCGTTACTCACAAAACTCATAAGCATTTTTTCAGAAGTTACCTGGAAAATAAAAAGCAATTTGTCACACACGGAATCTTCCGGGGTTCCCCAAGGCCCAATCCTAGGGCCACATTTCTTTTCTACTTAAATACAGGTGTTTAATTTATGGAACTAATAAGAGAAGAAAAGAACAAGAAGAAAGGGGGAGAGAAAAAGGAAAATAGGATGGGGACAGCAGATGCTCTCGATACATTTTATACTCGTGCATCAATTTGTGGGCGTACGCATTATTTCGGTTCGATATTTTGACAGGGTATTGTGAAGAATGTCGATGTTGTTAAATTGTGCGTTATATTGCGCACAAATACGGGGAATCGGATAATTTTTCCTAAGATTGGTTCTGAATGCAGGCAAATGAAAAAAATCGGTTTGTCGGGTTGGTCTTGACGGTATGTGGACTTTTTACTAATGTTATATTTCTAGGTAGGTATCTATATATATATATATATATTTTTTTTTTATCTGTATACATATACCTATATTATATTAAAGGAAATAATTAATACATAACATTTCTCAATGTATTTTTATTTCTCTTTCACTGTTTTTTTTACTGTTTTTTTTTTTATTTCTCTTTCACTGTTATTTTTATTTCTTTTCTAACTAATTCAAGTGTTTTTTTACCATATACTTATTTTCGTAGTAAATACTTCACCGTTGCGTAAAAAACCCATGGGTGTATATACGAATACATAAAAATAAATAAATTAATTAATGACATTGCTGAAGTCATCCATTTATCTCACTTTCCCCCTTCAGGGATCATAAAATATCTAATACAAATTATAAATATTGAGGATGGCCTGCATATTCAAGTTGATTTGGGAGTTGTTATACAATGTTTCAAGCGTAACTACCCAGACGAAAATGTGGGGTTCCGCATGTAAAACTGGTGTGGACTGTAAATAACAACGACAATAATGATGATGGTTTTGGTTGATTGTAATATGGGACAATTTTAAGGTTTAAAGGAACAAGGATAACCAAACACTTACCGAATGATGTAGAGACCGTTAATGCTCCTCGAAAACGTAGCATTTCTTCTCCGAACAAAAGAGCACTCAAAGCAATTACTGTCAGATCACTATTTTTCAAAACCTTGTGTTTGGTTTGGGAAGGTAAGGATTGGATAAATAGCATATAAGGTATGAACCAACCACATTATCATTTCAGAACCTAACAGGAGTAAACGAAATCATGTTGAAATGCATGCTCTCAGTTTATTGAATCGATAATATTATATAGCTCTGCCTCCCAAACCAATGAAAATGATAATATACATCGGCAGCAGACATCTGAAGGTAACTTCCATTCGAAATAAGTTGGGTCTTAAACTTTGCATTCAATCCAAAACTAAAGTACTTCGAGTTCGAGTATGGTTTAGTACGTGGCTGTAGTATGTATTGCACGGTGTCCGGAAACTAGTGGTCCAAATGGGAAACTGATGAATCACATAGAGAACCCAAGAGAACTTTTTTTTCGATCTGATCATGTATTTTATAATTTTTTTTCGGCATCTTAAGAGCTAAGAAACTAGATCTATTAGATCTAAGCTTCCACGAATTTTAACCCATTGAACCGCGCCAGCCTGGTGGGTGTGTGAAGAACGGACACGCAGCATCCCCAAAGATGATATAGGCCTTGAGGGAAATTATTTCCCTCAGGGTCTCCTGTGTGAAGTTACTGTAAAAAAAAAAAAACAGTGACATCGGTGAATAAAATTTTTAATTCCAATCGTTCCACAGATAATTTCGTATTATTGGCAAAAATAACGTGTTTGTAATTTTTTTCCCCAATATTTACGTTCGATGTTTTGTAAGCAGCCGGCGGTCTGCAATGTGGCCCTTCACCTCCAGTAAAAAAAAAATGTGCCTAAAAGATTTATCAATATTAACTTTTTGTCTCTTTAGAAATAACAATGTGATTAAATGAAACACATTACAAAAATATATATATATATATATATATATATATATATATGCATTTCCACATATAAAAAATTGCTGAAAACTAATATTTTTACGTTGATTACCCAGGTAAATAAAATAAAAGGAAATAAAAGACCCGAGAATAACATTTGACATGGGAATTCACATGAATAACATACCCAGAAAGGCAATTCAAATGTTGGGTTTCATAAATGATTTCAAAAAATTTCCCCTATATCCCCTGTTTGAAGCCATTTAGAATTTAACTCAACCATTTGGAATCCACTTTACAATATTCATGAAAAGTCTATAGAGCGAGTCCAACATAATTTTTTAAGAAACAAATTATAGGTTGGGAATCCCAATTGAAAACATAATTTTTTCTGCACTGATGCAAGTGATGGATCTTCCTACATTAAAAGAAATACGGTTATATTCTGACTTATTTTTCCTATTATAAATTATTTATAACATGTTGGACTCCACCAGAACTTCTTTGGTGGATAGAATTTCATGTACCAAGCAGAATGATTCGTCAGAAGGTGATCAAAGGCTCAACAGAATTCAGAGCTAAACTTAAAACTCACCTTTTCAGACAACCATATCCATAAATGGAAGAAGTGCACACGTAAATTGCTTAGCTAGGCTAGTACTTATAGGATAAGTAATTTTTTTCACGCATCGGTGCGCAAATGCGTCCACAGCCCGCAACACTGTAAATAACTAAATATGTAAAAGATGTTAATATCTATTAAAACCTTCTTAAGCTTTTATAAATGTTCTCCAGCCAAAAAATTATAAATATTTCAAATAAACACCAACTCCTCTTGTGCCACCAATCTTCTAATAAATGTAACATCACTAGAAAATGATGATAAAATAGCAACTGTAAAACTATCGTCTCTCTGCTTAAATTTTCTAATAAAACTGTGTTCATCTGGAGCGACCTGCCAGGTAAGTATAGTTTTTGTATATATTTGTACATAACTAGATAGAGAATAGGAAGTAATATTTGTACATGGCCTTGAGGTGATTTTTCACAAAAACGGCGCTATACGAATCATCCAATTATTATTACTTTACCACTGCAAAAACATAGGAACCAATCCAGAATCAAATTCCGTGATTAATCGACTGCACAGTATAGGTAATGAAGAATAATAATAATATTATTAAAATTGCATGCCATTCTTAACTACATTTATCTTTTTTTTGTGACTATTGTGTGCACTGTATATTTATATTGTTATATTTTTTTATTATTAAATGTTGTAGGTATCATGAGTGTATTGTATTAAAATATAAACGATCAAATGGGGCGTGATTAATAAATATTTTATTAAAAAAGCTTTTAAGATATGGATTAAAAGTTTAAATAGATTTAATAGACCAATGCAGATTTCCAATTTTTGGTACACGATTAATTCTGGGGTAAGAGCCAATTTCATAGCTTAATAATTCAGAAGGCAATAAGAAACACTATTACAATTTTTTTTAAATTTTTTTTTATTAATAATGACGTTCGAACTTAAATATCAGCATAAATCTTTTTTTAAGCTAGTTTTCATCCTTTCAATTTTTCAAAGCCCGCCAAAACGCTCCAAATCTATGGCCGGTCGGTTTTGAGGTTAGAATGTCAAATGTCAAAACAGGGATGAGCTTTACCGTACATAATTTTATATTCTATTCATAGTAAACCATAACTAAACATAAATAAGAATATTATGTACCTTTTTGGAAACTTTATCTCAAAAAATAATAAGAGCATTGAAAATAAAAAATAAAAAAATTGAGTATTAAAAATGTCATAATACGCGTATTGATAATTGGTTTGCTCATGAATATTATAATTTCGTTCATTAATAATAGGTTTTTATATTGAAAAACAATTAAAGAGCTTAAAGTCACCCAAATTATGTTTAAAATTCGCCAAAACTTAAAACAAAAAAAAAATTATATACAAAAAAAAAAAAAATAATAACAAGGTGTTTGGGTGAGATGATTTTTTATACACTTTTAAATAACGATTTATAAATTCTACGTACAATTATTAATAATGAAAGTTACATGTTCAGAATCGGCGTTTGCTGATCTATATGAACATATATTTTATAAACCCATTATATTTTTCACTGGAGTTCGTTATTGGTTGACCATAAACAGTTGTAATAACCCCGTAGTAACCGAATATATAGAATTTTATCAAAAAAATTTAACTTTAACTTGAATTACTTACCATTAATGAAAGCTCGAAACAAAAAAAAGTTATACGAGTACTTTCCACAAAATCGATTCCAAATGTAATGTAGATTTACCAGTTTACCGCTTGGATCATTAGTTTCCGGACACCATGTAGATGCGTAGTTAGCTTATATGATTCAGTTTGAAGGAACCAATTTGAAATGCTTTATTATAAAGCAAATACTTTTATTATATACTAGCTGACGTGTACCCGGCCTTGCTCGGGATTTTTCAATTGTCATTAGGGTGCCATAATTGATTTGACAGCGAAAGTAACTATCTCCAAATAAAGAAACATTCATTTGAATATTTTATTTCATTCCAAACGTTTATTTTTTCAAAATATATCTAAATCATAAAATTCTTACTCGTGTTTCCATTTTGAAAATATTCTACCGAAAAAAACCTTCTTCTTTTGAATATGCAATCTGTGGCTAACCAGAGTGTTATATCTATGGGTTAACCTAAATAAAATATGGTGGGTTCAATGTTTGTCTTACTAATTTTAAAACGTTAAAGCAACAGTTTTACATATTGGATTTCATCGAAACTACTTTCTAAACTTTCTCGGCACTAATAAAAATAAACTGTGCTATTTTCAGAGAAACCGGTCTTGTGATTTTAGAGAACATCGAGGACAAACAAACAAACAAACTTACATTGATTTTTATGTATATATAGATAGAGCTGATCTATTCGATACTACCAGTCGTTGCCCGATAGAGTATGAACATTAGTGGTGGGCGAAGCGGTTCGGTTTAGTGAGCCGGATCACTAAATCAGCTCTTTGTAGTGTACCAGTTCGGTGATCCGGCTCGTTTGAACGACGGTTCGCGTCCCCCCGCACCATGCCCTCTCCCTCGCTCCCTTGGCCCTCCTAAAGACGTCCTTAAGACGCTCTTACACGATACTTTTTTCGTCCAGTTTTCAGTGGATTGCCTTTACAGAGAGCTGATTTAGTGATCCGGCTCACTAAACCGAGCCGCTTCGCCCACCACTAATGAACATTGTGTTACCCATTTCAAATGCAATTTTTAGGATGATTGATTTTTTTTTAAATTTAGCATACAACATAGAACTGACCTCTTCGCTTATGATTAATTAATAAATCGTTTTGAAATTATATGAACTCTTCTGGAATCGCCAACCATCTTTTGAAAACAAATAATTCTTTCGACGTAAAGAAGGGTTTTATAAATTTTACATACACCAGAGGTTTACAATTAGAAAATTTACGAAAATAAATATTCATAATAATCAAATCCCTTTTACAAAAGCCACCTCCTAAATTTGTTTTCAAATTGATACCTAATTAGTTGCCGCTTCCTTCTAATTCTCTCCCACCACTTTTATTTTACAGTTTTGTTTGTGTCTATACTCGCAAGTTATTTTATTTTTAATGGAGAAGTATTCGCCTTTGTTGCAAATTATATGGTCCTATTTACACGATTTTATTGCTGAATTTGTTTCTAAGACATTAGTATTTTTTCAATTTATTTTTTATAACTTATTGAAGTTTGTAAACCTCATTGTAATATTTAATCATTGAAGAAGATAATATTAACATATCCTCTATATGAAACACGAAACCGAAAAAAACAACAGAAATTAAAAAAAGATTAATTTCAAGACTTGTAAAAATAAGTCAATAGATGTCTCGTATAAATAAAATCGGGTAGGTATATCCGAGACTCTGTTCCGATTGCAATTGAGTTCGGGATGAAACTTTGCAATCATCATAAGGACAGCAGCCAATAATATGGGATTTATAAAAATGGAGGATAATATTAACAATCTTGAACTTGAAGTATGATATCGGTGTAAATGGCGTAAATTGAACTAGTCTCATTAGTTAAGTTGGTTAAGCGGTTACCCCGGATAGGTAGAGGTCCTGGGTTCGAGTCCCAGATGCGACTGAAATCTTTTTAATTTCTGTTGTTTTTTCGGTTTCGTGGTTCATTTTGGGATGTGTTAATATTATCTTCTTCAATCATTAATATTTAGTTGTTGTATTTGGTGAAGGCTATCTTTTCTATCCCTGCACCTACTGTGATGTGTTTTGCACCTGTGTCACTATTGTTATTTGAATTTTAAAACAAAATATGTCAAAGTCCAACTAGGGAATATACAATATAATAAATACATAATTTATTATTAAAATCAGTGGTAAAAACTAAGCGTTAAACATGGCGCCACACAGCGCTTCACAATTATTGAATAAGTATTATGTTTGCACATTAAAATAAGTAAATACATTTTTGGAAAAGATTAACCCATTTGCTGCCTGGCATGTGTTGGCCTACTCGCACTTAATAAACCGAGGTTTCAACTCTGTTGGGCTGGCTGCCAAATATCGCCATAAATCCATTTCGCCTACAGCACCCTGGCAAACTTCTCCATACATCTCCATGTGTATATCCCATAGATATACATAGATAATATCAAAAAGAGATATGGGCTAAGCTTAAGAGGAACGGCTGCGCTGTCTGTTTCATACATAACTTAATTTTGCATTTGAGGCCAAAATACCCATCCAAACTGAATGATATATATATTTTCTTAAATTGAAGATTTAGTAAATAAAAATTAATAGGTGTGAGGAGTATTTTATTTATTTTTGTTTTATATTATGAAGTACATGCTATGAAAAAAATAATTTTCATAATTTTAGAACTTACAAAATTATTTGCTGGTTAACTGTATTAAAAAAAAAACTATTTGCTATGTAAATATGATTACGTAAATAAAATAATAAAAACAAAACATTAAAAAAAAAACCTTTTTCGGGTCGATATTTTAAATTATGTACGCCAAATTTGTGTTCCAACGTAAATTGGTCGATTTTAATTTTATTTTAAGTCCACCATAATTCTTATTTTAATATATTTAAAAAAAAAAATTATTTTACATTTCATTATATTTTCAAAGTAGACGGGGTAAAACTTTTTTTTACATCACCGTTAGCCCCTTAAACTCAGGGCGCATCTAAAATCGAGAAAAATCAATTCCTTCAATGGCCTATATTTCACAATGTAAAACAAAAATAAATAAATAACTTCTAATCCGTACTTTATTTACTATAATTTTTGATAAAAAAAAAGATCATTAGGTTTAGGTGAGTATTTTGGCCTCAAATCCAAAATTAAGTTTTGCATGCGTTGCATGTTGCATGTTTTGCATGTTTTGCATGCATTGCGCGGCCGCGTAGCCGTTCCTATTAAACGTCATTAGTAAAAACCTTACATACACTAGCGCCCTCTAGCGGCGCGAGTTGTATGAATAGGTTTTATCATACATTTTAATAGATTTTCTAGAAAAAAAATTCTTAATAAATTATACAAATCGAAAATTAAGAAAATAAATATTTGGAAACCGTCATATGATTTTACTAGTTTTTATTCACTTTTGTAAATATATTTTTTAAAAGAGACTATTAGGATTGTACTAACATTTAGAGTCTCGCTGTTTTCGTACTGTCTAAATTGTTATGGAAGAGAGTAAAATTTTATGTGTGATTTTTGATTACACGCGTAGGTTTTTCAAAATTCTGGCAAAATGATACACTAGCGCCTCTCTAGCAGAACGGGATATAGCGTATTGCTATTATAATAAATATTTTATTATCTTTCTAAAAAATTTAGACAGTGCGCGAGTAGCGAGGATTTATAAAGAATATATTACGCAGAAAATCTATTAAAATGAATAAAAAAAACAATTCGTCCAATTCGGGCCGCTAGAGGGCACCGGTGTAACATGTTGTCATCAAATGTCCGGATCTGGAGGTATTGTCATTTTAGAATATGTGTGACATAACCATTTGGTCTTAGTATGTTACATGCCTCCTCTATCGCACCCTCCAATATTTCCCCCGTACACCTAATTTACAATGAAACCTCGCTAACGATGGAATATAAATAAAAAAGTATATCATATCCAAAATCCATTGTAAAAAAAATTGCTGCCTCATCATAATAAAATGATCGATGACTGTTTGTATTTTGCTTTAGAATTTCCCGGATATCGGATGCGTCAGCGATATTGGCTATGTTACTGCTGAATACGCTCAATAGGAAATCCCCACAAGTACGATCTACGTAGGTATACCGATATGAAAGAGAACTGATGTTGCCAATTTACACATAAGACCTTTTGACTTCTGGACTTTAGGCAGCCAATGAAAATGATTATGTGTTCAAGAAAGAATTACTATATTAAAAAAATGTTTCACTGAGGAGAAATTGAGTTTACTTCGATTACACGTGTCCGTGTGACCATGTACCCTAGATGATAATACGCTTAGTTGATTTACATATAAATAAAAAATAATGATAAGAATTGTGATATTCTTAAGATTTATTAATTTCAGAAGAGGTTTTTTTTTTTTTTTTTTCATAAAGAAAGACAAATATTTCCTGATTATGAATAATCTGACAATATTTGAAAATCTCATACTACCATCACAGTAAGTGGAAGATGTTGTTTGTGTTGTGATGGAGGACTTAGCCAGCTGAAGAATTGAACTCACGACAAGGGAATGTATAAGGAACTGCAGCGAAAAATATAATGACTTTAAAAATATATATTCATATATATCAAATAGCAAACGGCGATTCTGAATATTTAACTTTCATTATATATAATTAATTATTCGTAGAATTTATAAATCGTTATTTAAAGGTGAATAAAAAATCAGCTCATCGAAACACCGTGTTATGTTGTTACCATTGTATTTAGAACATCTGACGTCACGTGAGCATTCTGTTTTCGGATTAGTATGAAAAAAAATATTTTTCGATTTTGTTTTCTATTTTAACTTTAAGCTCTATAATTGTTGTTCAATACTCGTATAAACAAGTATTATTCATGAAAGAAATTAGAGTATTCCCGATCAAACCAATTATCAATACGAATATTATGATAATGTTAATGGTCAATACTATTATTATTTTTTGTGTTAACACAGTTTCTAAAAAGGTACATAATTTTATTACTAACTATGGTTTACCACGAATATAATATAAAATTATATAGGGTAAAGCTCTTCCTTGTTTTGACATTTGACATTCTAAACTCAAAACTGATCAAAACCGACCGGCCATAGATTTGTAGCGTTTTGGCGGACTTTGAAAAATTGATACTTTGAACATTATTTTAACTATGAAAACTAACTTTAGAAAAAAAAGAAATATACATAAATAATGTAGGTATGCTGAGTCTGTTCTACGGATATTTCAATGAAGCCTGCTCGAAGGAGGAATGAAAGCTATGAAAACTAACTTTAGAAAAAAAAGAAATATACATAAATAATGTAGGTATGCTGAGTCTGTTCTACGGATATTTCAATGAAGCCTGCTCGAAGGAGGAATGAAAGCTATGAAAACTAACTTTAGAAAAAAAAGAAATATACTGGTATTTAAGTTTGAACGTCATTATTGATAAAAAAAAATTGAAATGGAGTTCCTTATTGCGGTATTCTTAAGATCCATCGAGATATTACTTACCTCATTATTGTGACAATTCCAAAACGGTATCACAATTGTATAGTCCCGTTCGCCGTATACAGAATTCAGGTAATAATTATAAAGATATTGTCGACATATTTAAAACATATGGAAACTGGGCATCTTGTACAGGGCTAGCAGATTCTTCAATAGTGATCAATTGCTAATCCTATACAAATCTCAAGTACGTCTAACAATTGAATTCGGTAGTCAAAAGTCTGGGCTGGAGCTCCCAAGTACTTGATAAACCTGCTTGATTCTGCATGTAGGTATGCTGAGTCTGTTCTACGGATATTTAAATGGAGCCTGCTGGAAGGAGCTAGCAGCGTTGATCTATATATAACGATAACACTGTTTATTATTATTATTACTATTATTCTTTAGTTATTATATTTGCCCTGACGAAGCTTGAGCCAAGCGAAACCGGTTGGCGAAAAATAAAATATATTGGTGGTTTATAACAAGGTGTTTCATTTACTTAATACAATGTCAAACCACAAAGTGATTGCTTCTTATGAAAATATTTATTTTCTTTTTTTTATTTTTATTTGAATTTATATTTACATTACTAAATAATATATGCGTACTAGTTGTGGGCGAAGCGGCTCGGTTTAGTGAGCCGGATAACTAAATCAACTCTTTGTAGTGTACCGGTTCGGTGATCCGGATCGTTTGAACGACGGTTCGCGTCCCCCCGCACCATGCCTTCTCCATCGCTCCATTGGCCCTCCTAAAGACGTCCTTCAGACTCTCTTATACGATACTTTTTTCGTAGAGTTTTCATGTGGATTGTCCTTACAGAGAGCTGATTTAGTGATCCGGCTCACTAAACCGAGCCGCTTCGCCCACCACTAATGCGTACTACACTGATAAAAAATGTAATACGTAAAGCCCAATTTGGGAGTAAATAAATAAATTAACAGATATGTTAAGCCAATAATTTATTTATTAATAATAATAATAATAATTCGATAATTTGTATAGCGCCGCTTTTGTGAAAAATTACCTCGAGTTTTTTATTATTTGATTTCTAAACCACAAGAACGCCCGCGAGCGGCGAGACTTATAACTGTTGGTACAAACCTAACAGATTCTTTAAAAAAATCATTTATAAGCAAAAAGCAGTAAAGTCATGTTGGTCACCTAATATTTATTTTATGAGTTTTTGATTTTTATATTTTATTAAGAACATATTTCACAGAAAATCTATTAAAATTAAGGAAAAAAAAACCAATTCGTACTTCCCAGGCCGCTAAAGGTGCTAGTATATATCATGTTGCCATCTCAATGCATGGAAAATTTCAGAGTGGGAGTATTTAAAACGTATTTGGTGTGACACACGAGACACTTCTGTCGGTTCATATCTTCAGTGGACGAATAGAATAATATTTTGGTTTTATAATAGGGTTTTTATTATAGTGTGGTAACATTAAAAAAAACGTGAAAAGGTAATTTTTTTATTCTTGACACCTTATCAACGTATTGTGTACCGTACGCCACTGCGCGGGCGAGAGCTTCGTTTGTGAGAATTTTTTATAATTTTTTTAATGTGAATTCCACACAAGGGTCCCAATTGCTGCCAACCGTCTGGACCCAGTGAGACAATGGCATCCCCAATTGGGGAATGTTGTGAGGCTGAAGGTATTGGGCAGGGGAAGGAAAAGGGGAACAGTAAGGTGGGGAAATACCTGGCTATTCATATCTGCTCAAAGGCCATTTCAAGCAACGTTTCATTTCTGAATGGTGGTCTTTCACCAGGGCGATACTGAGAGTATCTTCCACTCTGAAACGTGCACAAATATACTATATATTATCTTTAAATTAATTAATTAGATTTGAACCCGCGACCTTCGGATTCGTAGTCGAGAGCCTTACCCCTCGACCATAGAGGCCGTCGAATGAGTATGAGACAAACTTATAATAATAATAATTGGATGATTTGTATAGCGCCGTTTTTGTGAAAAATACACTTGCTAGTACACCGAGAGCAGGTGTTTACTATCATGATTTAGAATTATTAATAAGAAACACATATATGTATGTATATATATATATATATATATTTGGGTGTCCCTTATTTTTCAACCTTAATTTTTTAAACATTCAGAAATGAAGTTTCTTATTATTTCGCATACGGCAACCTCTGCCGAATGCTTTTGCAATTGATTATTAAACAAATTTAAAGTATTAGATTTAAATATAATTTACCAAAAAAAAAAATCATTACTTCAATCCATATAACCTAAAATTAGAGTCATCGATCACCAGGCCGAGAACCACAAGACAAATAATAATTCCCAAACTTAATACAACAGCTCAACACTGTGATTGTGGGTCAGAGGACACTCTGGACCATAATTTCTTTGAATGTCCTATCAATGACCAATTTCCAAATTTTATGCATGAATTGGTAAAACTTAAAATTGATCTCCCTACCAGTATTCCCTGCCTTCTAAGTCTCAACTCCCCCCAAATTAACAATTTATTAGCAAAATACATAAAAATGGCATTAAAATTTAAGTCATTGGGGATTAAAAACACATAAATTTACACTGTTTAACTTATCTAACTTATCTGCTTCAATTTTATTTGCCCAAATATTATATCTTGTTTAAAAGTAACTAATTTTAAGAACAATCTGTACAATTAAAATCTAACTGATTATACATGGCCGAGATCGCCCTTAATGGGTGAAAGCCAATAAAAAAAAAACAGCTCAACACCATTACACATATTCTGCCATAAAACGTTTTAACGAACTTCCTAAAGAAATACAAACTGAAAATAATTTTCAAATTTTTAATAAAAAACATAAAGTACCTTTTTCAAGAAACTAAATTTAGGTGTATATAAGTTCACTTGGAAAAAAATTTATATATGTTTGTATACATATATTTTATTTTATTTCTTTTTAAATTTTTTTAAAATTAGTGTATAGACACCGGAATATCATGTTCATGGTAGCACTCTTGAAATTAATTAAACGTATAACAAACCATAATAGTACTCCCTCTAGACACGAGAATTTCTGAATTAGGTAGGTATTAATTTAAAAAAAAAAAACTGAAAGGATTGTATAAATAAATTAAAAAAAAAAAAAACATGTTCAGTACATATATTACAACTTTTATTAACATGTAAACAATGTTGTTAATTATCTATCTATTCTATATATATATATATATATAAATCAATGTAAGTTTCTTTGTTTGTCCTCGGTGTTCTCGAAAATTACTTTACCGGTTTCGCTGAAAATAGCAGTTTGTTTTTATTAGTGCCGGGAAGGTTTATAAAGTAGTTTGAATGAAATCCAATATGTAAAACTGTTGCTATAACGTTTTAAAATTAGTAAGACAAACATTGAACCCGCCATGTTTTATTTAGGTTAGCCCGTAGATATAACACTCTGGTTAGCCACAGATTGCATATTCAAAAGAAGGTGTTTTTAGTAGAAAATCTTCAAAATGGAAAACACGAGTAGGTACCTACCTAAGAACTTTATGATTTAGATATATTTTGAATAAATAAACATTTAGGATGAAGTAAAATATTCAAATGAATGTGTCTTTATTTGGAGATTAGATTAGAGTTACTTTCGCTGTCAAATCAATTATGGCACCCTAATGACAAGCAAGAATTCACAATTTCATAACTTTATTTAAAAAAAACCCGAGCAAGGCCGGGTAAACATTAGAGGTGGGCGTTTCAGTTTCATTTTCAAAATAACCGAAACCGTTTCGGTTTCTCAAAATAAACGGTTTCTAGAAACCGTTTAAAAATAACGTAATTTTTTTTTCATATACATAAATATAAAATAAATAAAAGTTATCGTCTGTTATAATTACGTTGAATGATAAAAAGTAATATATGTAGGTTGTTTAGATAATATAAATCATAGGCTTCATGGCTTCCTATTAAAAATATATATATGAACTTACCAAAATGTGAGGACGGGGTTGGGGTCAACTTTAGCGATAATTTAAAATAAAGTCAATCACAAATAAGGCCACAAAAGTATGCACACACTCTGATAATATTATATACTTCAATTATAATAACGGCCAACTGAGATTCAATATTAGTACTACAGCATTCATTTATATTATTATTACATCACTTTATTTTTGGGTTAAATATTTTAAGTTAACTATTTCTATGAGTTTTAAAAGATTCAAAATTTATTAATATTCAAGAACATCAGTTGCTCGACTTTTTTAGATTTTAATCTTGTTCTTCTGTCACTTAAAATTAATCCTGTCTTTGAAAACATTCGCTCACAGGGAACTGACGTCGCCAAGAAGTTACATTTGTTGCGGAATATTTTGGATAGATTGGGGTACACATATTGATTTTGTCTCCACCATTCTAATGGGTTATTTTGTCGTGGCAATACGGGCTCTTCCAAAAACATTATCACTTCTCGTGATGATCTGGAATACGAGGACTGGCGATGCTATGGTGTTCACAATCAGTATCAAAGTCAAATAGAATTCACAGTTCGTGACGTTTTGTGGGGGTAATATTAACACATTGTGGTATTATCTAAACTTCTCCCGCTTCTGCATCTAAGAGTTCAATGACTAAATCGATAGCTTTCATCTTAGCATTCTCAGCCTCTGACGTTCTTTTAAATGCACGCGCTTTGAATCTCGGATCCAATAATGTGCACAATGCTAAGGATTCATTTTGATCAATGTCGTCGAATCTATCATTTATTCCTAATATTAATTTTGCCAGGACTTGTTTTGCTTGTGCACCTAAAATTTCTTTCTATAAAATTCCACAAACTTTCAATAGGCCCGATGTTAAAACAATAACAAGACTGGCAGTCATGTATTTTTCCCCGCTGATGTTTTTCGTAACCTGCTCAAACGGTTCCAAAATCTCGATTAATTGCTTGCACAGTTCCCAATCTTCAGATGCAAGACACGGTAGATTTTTGTTAATTACCGCTATCGTACATTGTACAGGTTCTTGAAGCTCCGATAAGCGTTTTAACATATAATATGTTGAATTCCATCGTGTCGGAACTTCTTGCAGTAACTTCTTTGGTTGTACAACTCCCGAATTTAATTGATATTTTAATAATTTTTCAGTAGACAGGTTACTTTTTTTGAAATGTCTAACGATTGTTTTAAATTTATTGGTTGTATCTGAAACAATTTTTAACGCATCTTGAACAATTAAGTTTATTTTATGTGCATAAAAGCCAAAGTGTTTCCACTTGAGAATGTCATTTATAGTACCCTTGATGTTAGATGCATTATCGGACACAACAACTAGCACCTTTCCACCTAACTCCCACTTTTCCAAGATCCTTTTTAATTCTTTAGCCAACTCTACACTTGTGTGGGGCCCGCTAAAAGAGGCACAACCAAGTAAAACGGTTTGAAAAACCAAGTAAAAAGTGTGCCGTTATAGCCATGTAGCTCTCGGTCGTGGAAGAAGACCAAAGATCTGTAGTTAAACAAACACTCGTTGCCTCAGTTTTTAACAAGTCTACAACTTTAAGAACACATTTATCGTAATGCAATGACAACAAATTATTTGACACATATTTTCTGCTGGGTAAAGTGTATGATGGAATTACACCAGCTATCAATTTGACGAAACCGCTATCTTCAACCATGCTGAAGGGTTGAAGATCTTTTATAAAGTGGCCCATAACCAAATCGTCAATTTGTTTTTTTTTCCTGCGAACTAATGTTTTTTGGAATAAAAGGCATAATATTTTGCTGTGTCGTTTTTCCAAGAGAAAAACCTGAAGTGCTGGCTATGACCTGTGATTTTTCAACTGGCTGAGCTGATAATTCAGAAGCACTCACACTCACACTTGTTTGATCACTTTCGGTTATAGTTTGACTAGCCACTCTAGCCAGCGGAAGAATCACATTTTGCCGACCGGAGATTTCCGAATTGAACAAAGTTAAATGTACTAGGGGATGTTTTCTCTTTAGGTGTATTTTCAAATTAGACACAGTAGATTTAAATGAAATGCGCGTCTTACATATATTATACTAGGCAAAATCATCCCCAACAGTTTCGAAATGTGTCCATAGAACACTAACCTTTCTGCGTTTATGCGACGACATCATAGAAGTAGGTAAAATAGTCTTGATATAATAATAACAAAAAATTATAAAACTGAACGACGGCACTTGTCAATGTTCGCGTTAATACAATTTTTCGCATACTAAACTGACAAAATGTTCAAATATTAAATCTCCCCAAATAATATACTTTATGACTGCATGTATGGATTGAAAAGGGAATCTTCCAGAATGATCTAAAAATCGAAACAATAATAAGCAATTCTTGTTCTTGCGTATTCCGATATCACCTAAAATGTGGCACTGAACAATCGAAGATTTTTATTTTCCCGGTGCCATATTTGATATTACCAAAATGCTCTGGCCCTTTTTGGAAAGATAATATTGATTATCTGCAACATTTTATTATTATTACTTACTTGAGACACGCCATAAACAGATCTGTCGGCTTTTTTGTAAACATTCAGGTTTGAATTACCTAGCCAGATTAAGTAAAGGCGAATAGTAAAAATTAGAACGTTTTGTTTAATGAGCCACAATTCACTACGGTAAATAGTTTAACCTTTTTTCTACGTTACTAACATTAGCTGGTGGTGGTTCATTATATTGTATTTCATGAACAGTCTCTTTTTACTTCAGAGATGGATTGCACTCGATGAAGTACGTACCCACGAAAGGAAAAGATATCGCATCAAAAGGAACCGTGTTTGCTTGAGAATATATTTTTTTATCACTAGTAGGTCTGCCGTTTCTGTACATTACAATCATTACAATTTTTTTTTTCTTCTAGTCTAAAAAACACTTACATTCTTCTTTCAAGTCTAGATACCCCGGCTGATATTATACGCGAATATACGGCATTTATTACTACGCTAACTAATTAACCATCATGCTTTTTCTCAGCAGGGATAGGCAGAGAGGATAGACCGCCAAACAACTCTGTCTCGGTATAGACTCCTTGCTTCATTCACATTCATATATCGTATTATAACCTACTCCAGTATGTATTTGATTCACTTGATTATGTCATATATTCTTCAGGTGTCCCCGACTTCTTATACCATTATCTTCCACGCCATATATTCTCTTTATACCTCTCTTCGGTCATCCGTTCAACGTGCCCAAAACATCTAAGAGTCCTTTCTCAATCTTAACAATTACGAAGAAAATAGTTATCATTCCCATAATTTAAATTCATAACCATGAAAGATAAAAATAATACCATGGTTGTAGGACAAATTGATTTTGCTAGATTCGTACTTATCTGCAGTTCTGAAATACTAAAACAACAAAAAAAAACAGCTAAAATCCTTATAAAATTATTTTTAGAAGTTGATGTCCACGAAAAATTAAGGTAAAAAGTAGCTCCCAAACTCGAAAACGTTGGAATCGTGATTATTAAACCACAACATTTCGCGGTGAACGATGCGGCGAAAGCGTTTGTTTGAAACAGGTCACGGCAAATATCGCATGGCGTTGCAGTCGGGCGTTTAATTTTATCGAAGCCGTTTTTCGAAGCCGTTTTTCGAATAAGCGTTTCACGAGAAAGCGTTTTACAAGAAAGCGTTACGGCATTTCGCGTTTAGCGTTGCGGGCGGGCGTTGCGGGAGGGCGTTACATTTTTTAAAGCGTTTTGCCGCAACGGTCAGAAACGGGGTGTCGGGAAAAAGCGTTTCACGCGAAAGCGTTCGTTTTCAAACGGTTTACGACGGTTACGAGTTTAGTAAATGTTGCGGGGAGCTGTTTTAAATGTTTCGTGCGTAATTCTGAAGCGAATTATCCTCTACTCCTCTACTGGAATCATTTCGCGCGGGTTTATTGAAGACGTAGTTACAGATTTTTTTAAAACGGTTTTTCTAAAATCCTCGAAACGGTTGCAACCGTTTCCTAACTTAAACGCTTTCATAAAAACGGTTTTACGTTTTTTTACTCACCTCTAGTAAACATCAGCTAGTACATGATAAATATCTTTAAAAATGGCAAGACTTTCATACTTGCGAAGGCGTGTGTCGCTCTGCAGCTAGTGCTGTGAAGTGCATATTCGTTATTAATTGTTTTACTCTTTAATTCGATGGTAAATTGTTACCAGCTCTTAAGGCCATCCACCGGCTAAAATTTTAACGAAATCACGCGCTCCTTGTGCAGGTGGCGACAAGGTTGAAAATCCCGCTGCATGTTTCGATTTCGGCAAAAAAAACATCACCAAAATGCGTGTTTTATTCTATTCTGTAAAGCTCAGACATAATTATTAAAATGTTTTACGGTCATATTCTAAAAAACTTAATTTATCACAACGAACAATACGAAAATACGGGAAAAAGAGTTCATAAGTAGGAGATTTTGCGCTTTAAATATTTTTTTAATGCCTCATACTTTATTTTTTTCTTAGCTTATAAAAAGACATACGAAAAAAATGGACGGTTAAATGAAAGACCAAGGTGTGATCTACTTGCAGTATTTAATTCAATTATCTATGATACTTCTAGGCCAACAAATTCTCAAACCGAAAACACACAATTTTACATTACTTCCCATTGCATCGCCTTAACTTTGGAGGTACTAAAGAAAAATGTCTTCCTATTGTAATTTCTCATGGAAACAAGGTACAACTTATTGCTGTACCGAAATCGAGCAATTCATCCAGTAAAAAGCAGACACAAACTGCTTGGAATGGAATCGGCGATTGGAATCTCAAAGATAAACTGCAGATCCTCTGTTGTGATACTACGACCTCGAATACAAGTCGTATCAATGTTGAATGTCTGCATTTGGAACAGAAATTCGACAGAGAATTGTAACTTTTTGCTTTCCACCATCAGATCTACGATATTTCATTGTAAAGTGTGGTTGAAGCTAAAATTCACCAAGTCCAGATATTCCGCTTTTCAAAATGTTAAAAGAAATGGGATTCATTTCTGCAAAGAAATCATAAAAACACATTTGAAGAATTCCGAAATTAAGACATTACTACAGTTCTATGGAGCTAAACTACAAAAAAATATTGCAAGAGACGACTGACGAGAGCTGATTGATATCTCTATCTTATTTTTAGGTGATGTTGATCAATTTGGATTGAAAATTGGGCCACCAGGTGCCATGCGCCAAGCTCGTTGGATGGCGACATTAATTCACTTTATGAAATATCACTACACTCGGGTCTAAGTTACAATCATCCAAGAAAGACAAGGCAGCACTTCACAATATGAACTTTATTATTTAGTATCATAATGGGACATCATATGTTAAGCCATGAATGCAATGCATTTTAGCAGCAAAAGCTCCTTCCTCATCTGTGGTTCCTGAAGTCGTTGAGGGCATATTAAAATGTTAATGAAATCATCTTAAAAGCAGTCAAAGAAGTTTAGCAAGCATTTGTGGTATTTAACTGACGAAAAAGCTGCTTTGTCACTATTTGTCGAGGAGGTTGATCGTGTTAAAAAATCAAAAATGGTTAAAAATTTGAACAAAGAAAATATTTCGAGTTTTGAGAATCGATACATTCCTTGGTCAGTTTATTTAAATTAGAAGTCGTTGATATTTAGATCGCTTTGCTTATTACAAACATAATCAAAAGCATGTTTCATTTTCCTCAGTTTCTTATGTTAATAGGTAAATGATTGTTATCTGGTGGTCCGGGGTAGGGTGGTGGTAAAGCGCCGATTTTTTTCCTGTGTCGTCAATTTGGCGCATGTTAACCTTAGTCTAGGGAGCTGATATTTCACTAATCAGTGTTTAGGATTAAATAAAAATAAATTTAGAGGGTATGGGTATCATATTTCGTAAAACAAAATTTGCCCGTATAGGGGACACCCTAATATATATTTACCTGAGCAAATTCTTCTGAAGTCATGTTATGTCTACACAGCGAAAGTATCGCATGTGATCATAGAATAAATAAAATACACTAGAAGTTCCTTCCATGTAGTTATTTATTTATTTATTTACGGACCAATGTCCAATTACACAAAATACTTAAAACGAAATGAAATAAACAAGAGCCACAGAAAAAGAACAGCAAATACATAATACATGAATGAAGCAATGAAAAAAAGAGGACAAAAATATACCTTTGAGAGAACACTCAAGTCAAAGCCTGAACATGGTTTTAGTTTTAGTTTTTAGTCCATAATTTTAGACACTCTGTGTAATAATCTTAGAGTTCTAATTTCGTAAAGCCTTAAAAAAGTCATTAAGACTGGTACCAAAAATTTCAAGGCCCTGGCTTGAGTTAAAAAATCTTGACATTCTGGACAGTGGAGAATGGTACCCATAATTAGTAGAGTGTTGATTGAGGAATTGAGCAATTCATTGTTTCTGAGTCCACGGCAAGGAATGATGAACTGAATGAGTTGCAATAAAGAAGGTGAGCCAATAATACAATTAATTATTTAAAAAATTCAAATAAGATCAAAGTCTTTCTTACGCTTTTCTAATGTAAAAATGTTTATGATTTGTTCAATTTCAACATAGGATTAATCGCCCCTTTCTCGCCCTAATCTCCATGCAATTCCACGGAAGAAGCGATGTTGTACAGATCAATTTGATGAATATGAACAGCATACAAAGGCGACCAAATGACACTGGCATATTCAAGATGAGGACAAACTAGTGAGCAGTAGATTTAAATGGAAGCCGGTGTGCCTTTGACTCAGTATTTTTTGGTTCTATTAATTGTTATTGTATTTAATTCGTAGAAATCCTTTTAATTTAAAAAAAAGATTATTTACATCAAATTTAATAATCTTATTTTTAAGACCGACAAGTTATAGTTTGTTATTATTATGACAGCTGTTTCGGTGTTCAGAGCCATTTCTAGTTCTAGCTCTGAGAGAGTTAGTTAAAATACAGCGCTCTGTCTCTGTTACACTGCCTGTATTGTATAATGTCATTTCATTTCGTTCAAATGCTTAACATATTGTAATTTTTTTTTGTACAGTGCCAGGGAACATTTTTCCCTCTTCACGTGTCAACTGTGGTTAGAGGTGCATAAATGTGGAGATAAAATGAAATGACGACGAAAAATTTTTTGTATTAGTAATTTTAAGGCCCGAGTTTTGTGTCACGTAACACGCCCAAATCGCTTTTCTTGCGTTTTTCTTCATTCTATTCCTGTGACTGAACAGTGGCGTAACAATGAAATTTCACGTAGGTGGAGAAAAACATGAAAACTATCGGTGGAAAATTGGGTGTAATTTTTTAAATATTGTCTTTGCATATTTAGTTTAATTGAGTTTTCCTTTGGGGATCCTCTCCCATAACTCGTAAAAACGTCGAATTTTCAATCCATTGCCATTGTGCTAATTTCGGGTTAGGCCACTTTGGCTTAACATGGTCTAACATCTGTTAGAAATAATTGAAATCAAGTGCAGTGGCGGTTCGTCGTCTTCTTAACTGGGAGCTCAATCAGAAATACACGAGAAGATATTATATTTCATCAAAATGTACTTACTATGGTTGTCCTTCGGCGAATCGTCCAATACAGCGGCAGTCACATAATTTAAATAAAGTTGATGGGAGGGGTACTATAATAACTAGCGACTTGAGACAATACGGCGTTTGTCGAAACTTTCTTAACTTAGGAATATAACATCTCGTCTAAAAAAGGATCGAATTTTGAATACGAAAACAAAGGTATGCATTATAATCTGTACGTTTTACTAGTTCGTTTAAAAATGCCATTCATTAAAAGCACAAGGTTAGAGAACTGCAGAAACAAGAAAATAAAAACTCCCAAATATTTACTACTAATAATTAACTTGCATTCTTATTGCGCAAAGTTCAGCCGGCCGGTAAAGTGACCGAGAGACGTTTGACTCGTCAAACTTGCGAGATCGCGTGTCTAAACATTCTTTCGTTAGCTTTGCGAAAAAACTTTAACGCGGTTCGGCCTAGGTTATTTATTTTCACCGCCAGGGGGATTTTGTTGTTTTGTATGAAGTATTAGCTTGGGATCGTGAGCCCGTATGTGCTGAATCCATTCAGCACAGCACAGGGAATATTGTGTTGCTCTTTGACCGTAGTATTCAGTCGCGTGGATTTTAAACGCGACATTTTAACGGCGCGCTAATCTTATGGGAGTTCACTGCGCAATCGCTTTTTAGAGTAAACCACCACGGGTTAAATGTTTTCCGCCTCTAGTAAGTCCGCGCCTGATTTGGTCTGGTAATGAAATGACCCGTCAGCAAAACTCAGCGGGACTGAAGAGTTACTAATTGGAAAAGTTTCAAACGTGCGGGGCGGATTTATTTTTAGACCGTCTGCCGCGCAGTTTATCGCCCCCCCCTGGCCAGGGCCGTGGGAGAGAGGAAACACAGAAGCCTGCAAATCATTCCAAAGCCGAGCTGTTGAACACAAGAACGAGTCCGTTAAAACGATCCATTCTCACATGGAGTATGTCAACTATAAAATGTCCCGGTGCCGAAGGAAGCAATGATGGGATTTCCTCAGAGCATCTTCCATTGAAACTAACCTGACGTCTCACTATAGTGCCATTAAAATTGCTTTTTTTCCTTTTGAATTAGGGAACGGATAATAGTAGAAGTGCCTTCCATGTTCATTTCTAAAAAAAAAGCTGACGCCAATGACTTCTGACTACTAGGCCGATACAGCCAATCACAAATAGGCGCCCTCTGTCTCTCTTTCACTGCCTGACATCGTATATGACACGGCGAGTACCCGAAATTTGTGCACCATGAAAATTTGCTCTTTGAGACGCGCTACGAAAGTCTTCAGTCGGAGTGGGGCCCTTGCAGTAACGACGTATAAAATTATACATTTGATATACAGTCCATACCGCCTGGAATACCATAAGCTATTTGTACCAAACAACTACTGTCAGGGGCGGCACCACGATCTGATATGCATACCACATGGCAGAACAGACGTGTTGGCTCAGCATAGCATGACAATGGTGCTGCTAAATAACACCTTGAAGGTTTCAACAGACATGCAAAAAATGTATTTTAATTTTTGTCATTTCGTATAATTTCATGCACATTATTGTTTTGTTCATGTGTATGGACGCAGTCAGTTATACAAAAAAAAGAATCACCATCCCTGTCGAATTACGTCAGATGATGAAGTAGAGATTGCGAGGATTAATCGTTACCGTAAGTGCAAATGAATACGTATGTATGCTTTGAACTAGGGATTACAAATCCTGAGCCGTTTCGGAAAATTCTGTTTTTCGGTATTCGAATAAAGTTTCTTAAAAAAATTCGATTAACGAAAATAATAAAATAAGAATAAAAAAAAATAAGCAACCGTTTTTGAATGAAATGAATTGAAATGTTAAAAAAATGCCACAAGCACTTTAATTGTGGTGCATTATCCTATTCGTATACATATTGCGTCGGACGTTTTCGCCTCTTCCGCGATGTTTTGACGCGGCGATAAAACTTGAACGAATTTGCACTTGCCTAAAAACTGTGTTTGTGTTGTGTAAGGGAGTTGTGTTGTGTAAGGGAGTTGGGTCATACGGAAAATAAATTATATCGCTGTTCGCAAATTACCCAAATTCCTTCCTTTGTTCAATGTACGCTGTACGGTGTGTGGAAAACGTGTTACCACCGACCGCCTGAAATGTTGTGTGACTTGAATAAACGAGAGAGTGAGGCAACGAGGGGTGGAAGAGAGAGATGTCGTCAGATAACTTTCGCGGCTTGATTGCCGCTAAACAGTGCCCATCGCGCAGCGAGTTCCACTCAGAGCGCTCAGGTTAGTACCTGACTGGGGGTACTAAACTAATAGGCCCCCAAGCAGCAACTCTCGCTCCGAAACCACCTCTGTCTCTACCGCTCCGCCTCGCTCTGATTTCTACATTCTTCGTCATTTCTTACGTTCTTCAGATCTAACCAGAACTTTCAGAATTGTCTTGATTACTCCTTTTTGGGCTATGTTGAGCCGTTCTGTGTGAGTGCCCAAGGCAGATCCCCAACCAGTTATCCCATACTCTATTCGTGATTGATCTGGTAGATTAAATGGTACAGTATTCGCCCAACAAGCAGACGAGTTCGAGATTGATTTGAGCACCCATAATAGGTGTTTTTTTTCCAAAACAAATAAATATTATAATTTTTTCGTTTTATGTACATACCTATTCATATTTGAAAATTTGAATTAGTTTACTGATTATACCGTTTGATAGTTTTCTAGATTAACAGATTCGTTCAATTGAATGAATCAATTATCGTAACACCAGTGTAACTAAAAGTTCCATTAAGTCCTCTGCCAGTACTAAAACAATTTGGCCAGTTTGTCGACAGAATGGACCTGGACTGGCAATGGCGGTACTGGCATGACTGCTTTCATTAAAACGACGACGGCACGCGAGGGCTAGATTCGCTATAGACTGAAACATGATTTAATATGGATAACCTAACGAAAGCTGACATCCGATGATTTGCGATTTGCAAACGAAGCTATAATTACATATAAGTTTATAGCAGGACTTACGAGAGTTCAGTTGTAAGCCATCGTATTTTTTATGTTTTTATTTAAAAATTACACATGTAAAATATTTCATAGTACAGATATATCTAGCTAATTACAAAAAAGTATAAATTATTTAACAAAAAGTGCCCAAATCAATAGAGAAAGATTTCTCGTGTTTGAGTTAGGGAGCACCGCCATCTAGCGACAGTAGTGAAAAAATAAATTAATAGAAATAAAAGTACATCAAGAATGTAATATATATAATTATTTTTATAAACAATAATTATTAGCCTGAAACACTCATCCAAATTGAAAAAACCTTCCGAGAAAAGATATGTCTCCGATAGGACTCGAACCTGCAACCTTCTAATATCCGGTCAGATGCTCTACCATTGAGCTACGTCGGCTTATCGCAAACCCGCCAAGTTAATCAATATATACTAGTGTTTCATTCAATAATTACTGTTTTTTTATTATATTTCACCTGTAAACAACCAGCTTTATTAGTATGAGGAAGGCTTGTAACGGCTAAATCCCCCAATAGGTGGCGTCGAGACAAATTATTATTATTATTACAAATTATTATTAATTATTGGTGAAAAATGTTTTGACTTGTCAAATATTTATTAATTGATAAACTAAAGTTTTTTAAGACAAGATTTTTGTGCATAGCGCAAAGGGTAACAATTATTTTTATAAACAATAATTATTAGCCTGAAACACTCATCCAAATTGAAAAAAACCTTCCCCTTTGCGCTTTGCACAAAAATCTTGTCTTAAAAAACTTTAGTTTATCAATTAATAAATATATATAATGATTGTTTTGTTGTACACGATAGTTACTACAAAATAGAAGGCTAAAAGTATGTGATAATAATAATAATAATAATAACAAAGCATTTATATAGCGCAGTTTTGTGTTATTTCACTTCAAGTGCGCTTTACTATAAATAAACTTAAACATGATTAAATAACTCCATTCAGTGGTATTCCTACAGTGCTACTTTTACATACTATTTATACATTCTTAACATATTACATACATTCTTGCTTATTCTTAATATTACTCCTACAGTACTCCTTAGGTGCATATTCATAAAAAAAAAATTACATTATATTATACAGTATACATATGGCTATACAACAATAATACATTCACAATATTACTACAAAAATAGTAACATTTTAAGACAGGAGTCGGGTTATGTTCAGCAATAACGGACTTCACATAATTTTTTTTTTTAGGAAATATATATTCGGAGGAAACCGAAACCAAACAACTACCAGAGGCTCGAGGAAATGACTTTTTAAAATAAATTGAAAAGAAATTAAAATTTATAGAGAGAAGGATTTTTTAAATAAGTTTGTTTTTAAAGCCCGTTTAAATTCAGTCAATTTATGGATATTAGTAAGAGCTGGGGAAGTTTATTCCAAATGAGAGGGCCATTTACGCGAAAAGAGCGATCATAGTAGACGGCTCGATTTGACCTTGAATGTTCAATTAGACGATTAGTAGCATCTAGATCTGCTGACCTCAGAGTAAGCTGTCTATCACTTAAGTCCTGTCGGATGCATAGTTCAGATATATAGGCTGGCGCCATTCCCTGCAATGCTTTGAAGGTCAGTAAGCAGATCTTGAACTCTATTCTTTCAGGGCATCGAAGCCAATGAAGCTGATCCCTTAGAAGTGGGGTTATATGACAATATTTAGATTCACCAAATATCATTCTCGCCGCAGCATTGAAGACGGACTGGATTCTATTGAATTGTTTTTGAGGGAGGCCAGCATATGCACTATTACAATAGTCCATACGTGAAACAACGAAGGAATTTATGAGTGATTTTGCTCCATCAGAGGGAAGACATCTCCTGATTGATTTTACCTGCCTAAGATGGAAAAAACCAGAACTTACAGCTTTTGTAATTTGCGATTCAAGAGAAAGACTATTGTCTATAGTGAAACCTAGGAATTTTATTTCTGTAGAAGGAATTATATCTGTATCCTGAATACTTATTGGATTGGAATCAAGGAGGCCTTGCCTTCCAGGGGAAGCTATCCAGATAAATTCTGTCTTTGCTGGATTAAGTTTGAGTTTATTGACAGACATCCAACTTGAAACCGTATTAATGAAGCTAACTACCTCATTTTTTAGGACGTCTTTTTCATCCGGGGAACAAAATTTAAAGATCAGACGATCGTCTGCATAGCCTTGTGATTCAAAGCCAGCTGAGTGAATGAGGTGTTCAAGACGATTAGTATAGAGAATGAAGAGAATGGGACCTAGGACAGACCCCTGGGGAACTCCAAATTCAATGGGAGTTTCAGGTGATGTGCATTTATTGAAAGTTACTGAGGCTACTCGTCCAGACAGGTAAGATGTCATCCATTGGAGTACATCACCTCGAACGCCAAATTCGGTATCAAGCACATTTATTAGAATACTATGATCTACCGTGTCAAAAGCCGCACTCATATCAAGAACAGATACCAAAGCCAACTTACCTGCTTCCATCCCGATGATCAAGTCTGAAATTATTCGCAATAGAACAGTTTCGGTTGAATGAAACTGTCTATAAGCAGATTGATTTTTGGTGATACTATAATTGCAACAATAAGGCGCATACAAGATATAAACATAGTACATTCATATTTCGAAAGATCTGATCGAATATTTTGTATGTCTTACTAATGTAATGTACGATATAAAGATGATGAAAAAAGTGACCACAGACAATAATAGAAAATAAATTAGAAGTATTAAAACTCAACAGCGAATGAAATCAATTTTAATTTATTTTAAATCAAATTTAATAATGTTATTATTAAGTTCTGCGAGTTTTTAATTATTGGCGTTCAAAGCCGTTTTCAAATCGTAGTTTGACCACATTGAGACGACTTATTTATACGATTATATTTACCTCACCCGATTTCAATTTTGATGATGCCTAAAATGATTTATTACCGGTGAAACAGATTTACTGGGAAAATAATTGTGACAATAGATCCTCTATTCTGTGAGGTACTTAGAAATCTGTTTTCCTCGTATATTAATTGTTTTATAATGACGTGACTGATTATTTAAATGTGCTATATTGTTGAAACAGCTGTCGAAATAATAGCAAACTACAATACTTACATAACTTAAAATAACATTATTAAAATTGATATACATTTAATTAAAAAAATAAATAAATGGAGTTCTTCGAATTAAACACAAAAAAATTTTATTATAGAGAATGTAAAGATTAAAATAATAGAAAAAATAACAAAACTGAGTAAGAAACCAAAATAAGAACAAAATATATTTAAAGTATGATAAATATATAATGTTTGATTACATTGCCGCGCAAGTAAAAATAATAATGAAATAATATTACTGTAGTTATCATGAAATCTAAAATGATAATAACCCAACCAAAATTTGGACATATTTTTTGACTCCCTACAGTCATTTAAGAAAAAATATTACTCGTAACATCAACGCGCAATCACAACTTTCCAGTACATAGCACTATTCAGACACATAGGTATACATACAGGCTAACACACACATACACACAGACACATACACTTAAACACTATACATTTTTATCTTTACCATGTATCATTCCCTACCATTGTACTAATCCCGCCCGGTAAAATGTATGTAACCATTTACTAGATATTACATAGAGACATGTCATTGGTACCGATCTTTGTAATAATTTTCTAAAACCTTTTAATTTGTACACTACTCATTTTATACATGTACTATTTAATAAAATACCTGCAATAATTACCTAAAATACCTAAAAATAAAATAAAATAAAAGTTGTGTATCTATTATAAAGATTTATATCGGATAAATGTGAATGGTATTTTTTTAATTATTTTTTTGTGAGTGCCGCACAAGAGTCCTAACTGCTCTCAACCGCATGGAGCCAGTGAGACTATGGCATCTCCGATTGGGATATGCCGTGCGGCTGAAGGCAGCGGTGAGGTGAAGGAGATGGTAAAGAAATAGTTGGGGAAGTACCGGGCTATTCAGATCTGGTCACCAAACACGACTAAAGTCATTTCAAGCAACGCTTCGATTCTAAATTGTGGTTTTTTACTAGGGCGATACTAAAAGTAGTTACCACTCTGGAACGTGCCGCAAATATACTTAATATTATTTTCACTTAATAAATTGTAAAATACCTCAGGATTTGAAACCGCGAACTCTGGATTTGTAGCCGAGGATCACAACCATTCAACCATTTATACCGCACAAGAGTCCTAACTGCTCCCAACCGTCTGCAGCCAGTGAGACTACGGCATCCCCAATTGGGGAATGTTGTGAGGCTGAAGGTATTGGGGAAAGGAAAGAGAAGGGGTAGAGGAAGGTGGGGAAATACCTGGCTATTCAGACCTGGTCACCAAACACGGCTAAAATCCATTTCAAGCAACGTTTCAATTCTGAATGGTGGTCTTTCACCAGGGCGATACTGACAGTATCTTTCACTCGCTATATATTATTTTTACACTGACAAAATATTACAGTTTATATTCCAAGTATAAAAAAAATAAGTGCATTCTCGAGTATAATAAGTAAAGTTACAATATAATTATATTGAAATTCGCTCTCAAAGCTACTTAATGTAATACAGTTTTAACAGACGTCACCTTCTCGTAAGCGAATAACACACTTGGAGGAATTGGCCCAAGCACAAGTTAGTACGGTAATTTTCTGCCTCTTATAAATTTCCACTTCGGAGCAATTTCCCATGAATTTAGCAGCAAATGTGACTTGAATTTTATTTATTCCCCTCTTCGGTAAATTAAATTTTTATTTTTAAAACAATTCGTTAATTTTTTATGAAAACATGAACAAGTTTTTAAGTATACTTCTGGAGCTAAAGGCTGATAAATTTACTTACGTAATAACTTATTACTTTCAGCAACGTAAATTAATTAAGCTCAAACTATTATTTTCCCGTAAAACGACTGAAATTAACAACTAACAAAATACAATAATAATATTGTATTTTGAAGTTATTGAAGATTAGTAATGTATTTTTAATCATTGACGATAATATTAACAACTCTTAAAACATGAGACCGAAAAGACACAGAAATTAAAAAGATAACGGTACCAACCGGGACTCGAACCCAGGACCGGATGGTCTATTCTTTATTCACTGTAACAAAACTGCTGTTTTTTTATATATTTCTCAATTTGTTTAATACTTGCTGATATATTGATATTTTTTATAATATTACTAGCTGATGTGTACCCGGCCTTACTCGGGTACAATAATTGATTTGATAGCGAAAGTAACTATCTTCAAATAAAGAAACATTTGAATATTTTATTTCATTCCAAACGTTTATTTTTTCAAAATATATCAAACTCATAAAGTTCTTAAGTTGGTGTTTTCCATTTTGAAAATATTCTTCCCAAAAAACCTTCTTTAGAATATGCAATCTGTGGCTAACCAGAGTGTTATATCTATGGGATAGCCTAAATAAAACATGGCGGGTTTAATGTTTTTCATACTAATTTTAAAACGTTATTGCAACAGTTTACATATTATATTTCATTCAAACTACTTTCTAAACCTTACCGGCACTAATAAAAACAAACTGTGCTATTTTCAGCGAAATTGGTCCAGTGATTTTCGAGAACATCGAGTACAAAAAAAAACTTACATTAATTTTTACATGTTTATATTTAAATCGATATAATATAATTGGAATCTAGTATCTCTATAACAAAACTGCTATGCTGTTTTCATATTTAAAAAAAAATCCAACCTGTGTACATTGATCACAACATGTATGCACTTATATTGTTCTAATTTTGCGTTACATTTGTATGATGATTGTTATCGATTGTTGTATTACATAATATTGTTGAACTAAACTCTTGCTAACAAGCTTCTTGCAGTGGCTTAGCGGGTATAACTTACCATTGAATGAAATTAATACCATACAATAAAAAATACTTTATTTTTAATTTTAAATACTTTTATGTATCCATCTATTTAATAACCCCGCTTGGGCCGCTTGGGCCGTGTTATGGCAAAGTAGTCAGTTTCGTTTCAAATAAAATAATCTATTTTGTGAACGTAACAATATAAGTGTAGTACACTTTACATTATTTAATATAAAAAAGTAATTTAAAGATACCGGTTAATAATAAAATGAATTATATAGTAACATTATTAATATATACATACTCATTACAGTGTCATTACAACCAAATACAAAATAACACAGAAAAAGTTAAACAACGTAGGAATAAATGATTTTGAATAAATTTACTTATGGACTAAATCAATTCTACCCGCTACTTTCAGCTGCAGAGAGATCACTCATTAAATAGTGTTTTTCTAAACTGGACTAATTTCTTTTACAGGGTGTTTTAGTTAGTTTAGGGTGTAGCCTATTGTATATGAAAGGTCTAAGAAAAGTATGCGATCTTTGTCTGCATGCAGTATGAGTGGAGGGTACTTGCAAAAGACCCATTCGATTTCGTATTGAGAGTTGTTAATATTATCTTTAATGATTACAAATATATTACAATAATACTATATGTTGTGGACGAGAATAACAGTCTGTTAACCGAAAATACCCACACGAAAATTGTGGGGCTCCGAATGTAAATGTATTATGTGGACTATAAACAACGACGACAAATAATGATGTTTTGGTTGATTGTAATATGGGATAGATTAAAGGTTGAAAGGAGAAAGGATAACCAAACAGTTACCGAATAATGTCCATATGAACGAACATGCTCCGACGAAAGTAGTTTTTCCTCTGGTAAACAAGAGCACTCAAAACAATCACTGTCAGATAAATTACTGTGTTCCATTTTTCAAAAACGTAGTGTTTGCTTGGGAAAGGTAAATGGCAATTAAGGTAGGAACCAACCACATTATCATTTCAGAACCTACATTCCCCACCGCCAGAGATAATTTTTTGGAATGAAATAAAAATTTCAATTTAATGTTTCTTTGTTTAGAGAAAATGTATTAATTAAATTCATTCAAACGACAAGCAAAAATTCACAACTTCTAAACATAATTTAAAAAAAACGTACAAGACCGCGTACATATGAGCTAGCTTAACTATAAAACAAGATCTTATATTGTTTGTTTCACTTTTTTTAAATCAATAAATATGAAAAAAAAAACAAAAAGAAGTGTTAAATTTCATATCATGACTTCATTTGAATCGGTATTTTCCCAAATACATTTTTTTGGTGAATCCACGAATCGGTGTAACTCGTTGTTGCAATAATAATGAAAAAAATAGTTCTACTTTAATGATTTTCTACATTTAATTGACAAAACTGTACCTATTTACAGTAAAACCACTTGAATTCTTGAGTGCGATTGTCACATAAAAATGGCACTTATTAAACTGAAATCTTACCTTCTCGTTAAGAGTTACAATCGCGATAAAAAAAATACCGAAAACGCGGTATTCAAACTGCGAAATTCGAGCATATCTGAATGGAATCTAAAATGAATTTAATCAACCACTGTGGGCAGAACCGATACGCAAAGCACCCTGCGTGTTTTCTTAACAACGCATAATTTAGAAATTACTCACACGGCTGCGGGCGCACCGTGTAATTTAAAAACGGATACGCAGAACATTTTCTTATCATTCTTGCTGATATTAAATTTTGCTCTAGATGATAAATGCGATCTAGTTGAACCCATAGATAATATATGATCAATTGAGGAAGATGGGCGATGTTCCATTATGTTTCTGATCGAGGGACGAATCACATTTATGAAGATAAATTCTAATCAAATCCCCGTACTGTACCATCCATATATATAAAAAAATCAATGAAAGTTTGTTTGTTAGTTTGTCCTCGATTTTCTCGAAAATTACTGGACCGGTTTCGCTGAAAACAGCACAGTTTGTTCTTATTAGTTCGGGAAAAGTTTAGAGAGTAGTTTGAACGAAACCCAACACGTGAAATTGTTGCTATAACGTTTTAAAATTAGTATGAAAAACATTGAACCCGCCATGTTTTATTTAGTTCAGCCCATAGATATAACACTCTGGTTAGTCACAGATTGCATATTCAAAAGAAGAAGGTTTTTTTGTGAGGGATATGTTCAAAATGGAAAACACGAGTAGGTACCTACTTAAGAACTTTATGATTTAGATATATTTAGAAAAAAAAACGTTTGGAATGAAATAAAATATTCAAATGAATGTTTCTTTATTTGGAGATAGTTACTTTCGCTGTCAAATCAATTATGGCGTGTTACACATCAGCTATTCAATCATAAAATATTCTTTTCCTTTCCTGAAAATGAGCAAGAACATAAATAATTTTTAAAATAAATACCAAGATTAAATAGTATGTCCAATAACAAATGTTTTCCGATATTATGTCCTCTGCGTGCAAAACTGTGTTAATCTCAAGTAACCTGCCAGGTAAGTATGGTCCTGTATACTCGTACATAAAATTAATAACATGTATATTTCAACACGGTATCACGTTAACTAACTAACTAACCATCACGCCGTTTCCCCGCAGGGGTAGGCAGAGAGGACGGACCACCAAACAACTCGATCTTGGCATACACTTCTTACTTCATGCACATTCATACAACGCCTCATACATTCTCTTCTGTTATTCCGACTTCTGACATGGCCCGACTTGATCTTGAACTTGATCGTGCCATGTCTTCCTTGGGCGTCCCCGGCTTCTTCTTCCATTCACATTCGCGTCATACATTCTTCTTACACTCCTTTCTTCGTTCATTCGCTCTACATTCCCGAACCATCTAAGCGTCCCTTTCTTAATTTCACTCATTGCGCTTAAATCAACTTTGCATTCTTTACGAATCTCAAAAATTTTCACACGATCATACATGGTTTTAGCACACATTCGTCTCAGAGATCTCATTTATACAGCATTCTGTTTACTTTCATCCTTCCTCTGCCAATTCCATGCCTCACTGCCATACATCAAGGTTGGTATCAGCACTCCATTGCGGACTGCTAGCTTAGCTTCTTTGGACAATTTTTTGTTAGCGCCAACCGCGTTCAGTCCTCCCTTAATGGAGTTTCCGGCATCACGTTCATTGGTCGAATGCATTGTACATGTAGTTTAGTATTACAGATCGATGAACTGGTGGATGCAATTTCTTAGCCATAAGTTGTTGTAATAGATAAGAAAAAAATATTTGTACAAATGCTTGAAGAAGTTGGTCTATTGAATTTTTGTAGTTTGAATTCTCGGAGGCGAGCGACGGCCGAAGCTTACGTCGGAAAATTCACTAGGAAATTTTTGATTAATTGAAACGTTAAAATTTTTTAGGCATTTACCGTTGCAATGTCGGAGTAACAAACATACTGGGCGATCGTCTTCACTGCATGCATTTTCTTCTAACAGTTACCTTTTTATATATTTTTTTTCTTTCTAAAGACATTGCGGATTACGAATAACCTGATAATGTTTAAAAATATCTCCTGCTTTCAATGTTATAAGCCAAGAATGCTGTTTGTGCAATGATGGACGACTTAAGAATTAACCCGAGACGCCTGGGTGCGAATCCGATGCATCTGTCCACTCAGCTACTAACCGGTTTATGACATATGTATTTTCTGTGTATTTGTTATTCAACTTAATTTTAGATTTCGTATTAAATGCATACAAATCTAATAAATCAATCTAAAATGGGTATCTACTTATATATACAGGATGTATCAGGGCTTACCCGACAAACTTTTATCAGGGATTCAGAAGTTTATTCTGAGAAAAAAATGTAGATGGCGTTCGGTGATTTTTAAATTTAATTTTTCTCCTAAAAAAATTTTTAAAAATCAGATAGTATTGGACAGAGGGTTTGGGCGGATACTCGGCAAAAATATATACAAAAGTTTATAAAAATATAATATTAAGATAGTAGGTGAATGATACATGACACATAAAACATAATAAAAAATAACTACATAAAAATAAAGCCTTTAAGGTGCTGCTGCATTTAAATTGTGAGAGGCAAATATCTTTCTCCAGTACGCGTCGATGCTGGAGGCTGGACTGAGGCGGACCTCCATGATGATAATATTCCCAGAGCTATTTATTCTTTCCCTCATTCCAGCCACCCTGGATCTTATAGATGGATCGCAAAATCGGAAATTCTCCCTTCCGTGAACATACTGGAAACACTGCAATATCTGGGGAGGCCAAACATTATGCGTAAGGCGTTATTGTACTGTACACGAAATTTTTCCATACAGCTATTTTTATAGTTTGAGTAGAGTTCGCACGTGTACAACGTTGCGCAGAAGACAAGGAAGAGAGTCATTTTCACAGCGGCACTACAAAGGCGAAATCTTCTGCTGAGCATGTTCGATTTTACGCTGAGAGCTCGTCTTTGCCTATCAATATCATTATCATCCATCAGATTACTGGTGATTGTGTCCAAGGTATTTAGTTCCTTCAGTCACTTTCAGGATCACACCGTTCAGGGTACCTGCAGGAATACTATTCATATCTTATGACCAGTATAGCCTATGTACCTAGCAGAAAATCTGTTTTATATTTGTTCTAAATCATCTACGTCTAAATCATTATTACGATATTTTACCTATCGTTCAAAACTTGTAAACACTCGGTCGAATTAACAATAATTTGCAAATTTTACGCGCAATGTACGCGCAATGATTTTTATTTTATTTACAAAGTACACAACAGACAGGGTTAACATAGAGAAATACAAAGAAATAAGAAAATCGTAAATACCAGCCGTCCGCTAACGGTGTACACCAATATGTTAAAAATAGGTATTACAAATAAACAAATAAAAAAAAAATAACAATAGAAAACAAAGTTCGGGTCCAAGTGAAGTTAAGTAAAAATAAGAGATTCGGAAATTTTTTGAAAGCTATTGGGGTTATCGCCAAATATGCCCGGAATGCTGCCTCTACAATGGAAGTTGTATAGTCAACATTGATTAAAGACTCGACAGAATTCAGAGCAAAACTCATCGGACAGTCATATCCATGAATGGTTCAGTTACCTAATAAACAAATATTTGTAAATGAAAATAATTATTATCAAAAATCTCAAATAAAATCATGTTTCAAAAAGCACCTACTCTTCTTTTGCCAATAACCCTTTAATGTTTATAATATCGATGACAAATGGACTTTAAACAGTAACTGCAATGGCACGCAATGTGCAGTGTTTTCTAATATATGTGTCCCGTGCGTGCAAAGTCATATCATCTCAGTCCAAAACTTTGTAATTTAATGTTTTAATCTGGAGTGCCCTACCAGGTAAGTGTTTTCTGTATATGTAGACAATAAGATAAACCCTGGCAAGTAGTATTTGTACAGCGCCCTTGAGGTGATTTTTCACAAAAAACGGCGCTATACAAATCATCCAAGTATTATTATTATTATTATTCGCACAAGAGGTTGTAAGTTGGTTCTTAGGAAAGGAATATAGCGAATTTCTGGGTTTCTTAGACGGTCGTCGATATTATTTTTAATTGTCGCCAATCGGTTAAATAAATGGGTATTTATAATTTTGAAAAGAAATTTGACGTCATCATCAATATGTAGACAAGCGGATCTAGATAATCTATGTGAACTGTCACAACATGTCATCGGTGATCTGGGGCCACGTTCGGGAATATCGACAAATAGCCGATATTATTGATAATAACTTTTATCGTCTCAATGTTGGATTTTTATGCCAGGGGCCCTTCTAAGGTAAATCCGGCCTTACAGATAAGCAATGGTCGGTCGCTTATCGGGATATATACTTAGTCGTTCCGAGGACGTTCTGCACCATTAATTCAGTGGATATTTCCCCTGTCCGAGGATATTTCCAGCCATTGCTACGTGCTGCGGACGCCACAGCCAATGGTAGATAACATCTAGCATCGGGTACCGCCTTGAGCGACACTATCGCCATCTGTGGACTTCCGCCGCTATAAAAACAACGCCATTGAAATTCCCGGCGAAATAATGATTCGACGCTTAGCACGAACGCAGTTCGATATAACAGAACAACGGTTTGCTGTTATTTGGAAAATAGTCTAGCTGTTGATTTTATTAATTTTTATATTAACGGACCATTGTCCCATTACACAAATTACTTTTGCTATACGGCCGCATATCCTCTCTGCATACTTACTTTACAAAAGAGGACGTACAGCAGAAATAATCCTTTAGGGGATCAACTGTCGGAGAGATCAACTGCCAGAAAGATCAACTATCGGGGGGGGGGGAGGTTTGAGGCAGATCCCCATCCAATAACACAATATTCTATACTATCTTGCACGAAGACTTAAGCCTACACGACACTATAGCTTAATCCAGGATTTAACTGTCTCCTGATCGGGTTGTATCACTAGATAATAATAAAATTTTAAACACTATTTTTAATGTCACAAATCATAAGAGAAATTTCGTGGCACTTGCAAACAAGTTTTAGAACTTGTCCCATAGAGGTTTCCAAGCAGTCCATTTAAATTGGGTTGGCTATAATATTCATATCTCCTGCGGATGTGTTCGACTAACGTCGGTCCGTAGAACTTGATCTATAAATACTCGTAACGCGTAGTTACGAGTTATGAGTACGGTAGAGGGATGTTTTCAAAGAAGGGAGATTTTCGGGTGGAATCGAACAACCATCTACCTACATGTTGCATGTTGGATAGTTTCCTGGGTATAAAGCAAGGGACACGTTTTGATTTAGTTTAGAGATTACCTTAGAGAAACAATATATATATATATATATATTATATTATTACTCTAAGGAGATTACTGAAATTATTTCCGTCTGTGAAACATGTCTTTATGTAACCGATTTGTAGAATTTCTGAAATTCTCATGAATATACCCATAGGTAATACAAAAAAACAAATGAATACATGGCATGGAAGCGTGGAGACTGTCGCGAAGCTACGACCAAATCGGACGGACTTTCAAAGCGTCTATGCAATGAAAGTTAAGTGTTTGATGCTTTTGCGGTTTTCTCTAAAGTGCGTTTGTGTTGCCATAAAAAAGATTAAAAAAGTAAAATAAAGACATATCACAATTTTACTAGAGCGGGCCAAAAATGCACTCGTCCGTATAGGCAAAACTGCCCGAGCGCGAGTCCGATATGAATTTCATATGTGCGCTATGAATTCAGCGACTGTGGGACTTTTTGTCCTAAGAAATAATTCACACAAAAAATAATCGTGGCGTTTGGGCGGTAAGCCTCCAAACCTTGGCAATCTACTAAGTGACCGTGTAGCGACTATGGAGATTTATACGGAATAGTATTTTAAGAATCAACAGATTTTTTTCCGTGATTTTCATATTTTAAGTTATTATTAAAATAATTTAATTACCGAATGTTACTTTTTATAAAAAAAAGAATAGTTTTTTTTGCGTAAATTGCAATTTTCGTATTTAAAACTATTTTTGTAACATAAGACATTATATTATTCATTAGACAGAGACGTTTTAATGAATCGTCGAATTGTATCTTGTTGACAGGTCGCTAATCTCTGGTGCAGTGGTATGATGAAATTCCTTAAGATCTAGGGAAAAAAATGTCACATTGAAAAGAACAACATAGGATTTTTTACATATTAGTTGAGGATTTTTTTCTCTTTCCGATTGAACTCTCAATGAGAGAGAATACCAACCGCCACAGGTTTGGTGTATAGGTAGAAATAAATTCTAGACGTAGCTGTATGTAGATGCGATTTGTAATAGTACGTGTGAACGATTTTGGCGACACGCATTTTTCGCGCAGTTTCACACTAATAATGGTTGATGGCCCAACTCCCCTGTTTCCATTATGGCCTTTATTTGGGTCTCTGTACCGAAATACCACATCAGGTTTTGTAGACCCAAGAAGTTTTTATTGGATATTTGTTGGTTTGTTTGGTTAGGTCCTCACGACCCACTTTTTTTAATACATATTGATATTTATTTACAGATAAATATGTTTTCTTGGGATGAAAAGGGGATTTATGGGCATTGGCTAAATTAATTCAAAATAATATACGGGAAACCATGAAAATGTTCATAAGGTTTAAAAAAAGATATTTTAAAATGAAAACCACGAATGATAAATAAAAATAGAAATAAAATACCAAACAATGTTTACAAATCCGTATTTTCCAGAGGGAATTGAACACCGCATACTTTTATATAATACTAGCTAATGTATACCTGGCCTTGGTCGGGATTTTTCACTTGTCATTAGGGTGCCATAATTGATTTGACAGCGAAAGTAACTATCTCTAAATAAAGAAACATTCATTTGAATATTTTATTTCATTCCATTTATTTTTATAACGTTTATTTTTTCTAAATATATGTAAATCATAAATTTCTTAAGTAGGTACCTACTCGTATTTTGAAAATATTCTACCAAAAAACCTTCTTCTTTTGAACATTCAATCTGTGGCTAATTAGAGTGTTATTTCTATGGGCTTATAACCTAAATAAAACATGACGGGTTCAATTTTTTTCATACTAATTTTAAAACGTTAAAGCAACAGTTTTACATATTGGATTTCATTCACAACTACTCTCTAAACCTTCCCGGCAATAATAAAAACAAACTGTGCTATTTTCAGCAAAACCGGTCCAGTTATTTTCGAGAAAATCGAGGACAAACGATCAAACTTACACTGATTTTTACATATGATGATATAGCAAATGCCCCTTGCCTCATATAAAAGATGCATAATACAAAGTTTGTATGCAATATGAATCACTAATAGATTAGCCCGTATTAATAACTGTATTGTTTATATTAACTGTTTTGTTTATATCTTATTTGGTGTTTATACTTTATATTTGTATAAGTTTTTATACTTTATATTTTTACAAGTTTTTATACTTTATATTTTTACAAGTTTTTATACTTTATATTTTTACAAGTTTTTATACTTAATGTTTATTTATAGGTACTTTATAATTTTTATACGTAATGTTTATTTATAGATACTTTACACTTTTTATACTTGTCCCTGACTGTTTTATAAGAGCGCGCGTGCACAAATCTTTCCCTGCTCAGAGATCCAGAACTAATCTATCATTGAAATCATTAAATGTCCACCATAAACTTGCTCATTTTTCTTTTCTCTCTTAGTAAATGAACTTATTTTGAATATTTTACTGAGTAATTTTTTTCAATGTTTTTTTTTCTTTTTTTCTTCTTCTTATTTTACGTACGTATTGTTATTTTTTGTTTGTATTATTATCACGTATGGAGCGTATTGCATTGCACTACCCCTGCATACCTTCTGAAATAAAGAACTATTATTATTATTACCTCTCGGAAGAATGATCCTGCTCTTAAGGGCCAGCTCTCAAAAACGGCCCTAAACATTAATTTGCGGGTTTGCTAACTAAACCAATACCACAAATGATTTACCTGTAAATTATATATGGGGAGTTAGGAAAATGTACAGTGTTTCAAAGTATAAACATCCTCACACAGTAATCTTTAAAAGTTATTAGATACATCCCAAAATGTCTGAAAATAGGTGCAGTTTGAAAACCAGTGAAAGCAATTTTAAAAATTCCAGTACGTATTTAATATGGATATTAAAAGATTACAGATAAAGTGGTATTCCTTATTAGCAACATGTAAAGTTTATATTTTTGGGTGTTGACCGTTAAATGAACTAACGATGCCAACCTTTGGTGAATAATAATAATTATAATAATAAGATGATTTGTATAGCGCCGTTTTTGTGAAAAATTACTTCAAGAGCGCTGTACAAATGTTACTTCCTATTCTTTATCTAATTATGTACAAACAGATACAGAAAAACATACTTACCTGGCAGGTCGCTTCAGATGAACACAGTTTTATTAGAAAATTTAAGTGTAGAGATGAAAGTTTTACAGTTGCTATTTTATCCCCCTTTTTTATTGATGTTGCATTTATTAGATGATTGGTGGCACTAGAAGAGTTGGTATTTATTGAAATATTAATAATTTTAGGACTGGAAAATATTTATAAAATGACCTTAAAAAGCGTAAGAAACTTTTAACAGATATTAACATTATTTATTTATTTTTAAACTTTAGTTATTTACAGTGTTGCGGGTTGTGGACGCATTTGCGAACCGATGCGTGAATTTTTAAACTTTTTCTATTTAATGGCTTTAGGTAAGCACTAACTGGCTAGCCTAGCTTCAATTTATGGATACGATTGTCTGAAAATATGAGTTTTAAGTTAAATATGATAATAAGCAGTGGCGTGCATAGCTCTATTATCAAAGGCAGGATGTGTGTAGTTTTTCAAATTCTTGAATGATTTGTGCATTGAAAAGTTGAATATGACTACTCCATTATCATACTCCGCTGATTGTAGAATCCAACGGAATAAATGAGCGTACAAGTTGCTATTTATATACTTTTTATTTGAAATTTGTCGTATTTTTAAATGTTTCTATGGTTTTTTCTTATGGTTTACATTTCTCGGGGTAGGCACAGCTTTTCGATCTTTATGAACTGAACGCCACTGCTAATAAGGATGTAACGAGCATTGGCTAATAATGTAATGTACGCTTGTTATTGGAATTATCCCCGTAAATGTAGGTACCAACTTACATATTGTAAAGTAAAATAAATATTGATGGGATCACCTAGTCTACTCAATTTCAATGTCCTGAACGCATGTCGTAATGGACATAAAAAAAAACCCACCCTATATGGTCTCTATTCTGGCTGTTTGAAAAAACCGTTGCCAGGAAAAAAACAAAATGGGGTGGGTAGCTACTTGAAGTTTTTCCAAGAACATAAGAAGTGTGCAGCATTCATTCCTCTGGCCATTGATGTCGGGGAGGTTTTTTTTAAACGGTTCTATTTTGCGCTGTCAAAGAACAGAAAAAAATAAATGGTTTCTGAGAAAAGAGAAAAGAGGTTCCACTGGCCGGCTAGGAGAAAGGTTTATGCAGTTAAATGTTGTACGGGATGCTGTAGAACGTACCCGACAAACTTTACCCAGCGATTCCTGAACTTATTTGGATTAAAATGGCATTTGGTTGCCGGTGATATTTTTTTGTTTGTTTTTCAATAAGAAAATCCAGTGAAAAATATAATGACTTAAAAAATATATATTCATATAGATCAGCAAACGCCGATTCCGAATATATAACTTTAATTATATTTAATTAAACGTAGAATTTATATATCGTTTCAAATCTGTCACGTTGTTCTAAATTAACCCAAAAGAATCGGTCATCGGTCGAAGGCGTTCGCCACATGTGCTTGTTAAAAGACCTTTGCCTGTTAAAAGCCTAGTGAAGTGTCCAGAGTGAATGGATGGTTTACAATGTTATTCTTTGAACTATGGTGATTGTAAACAATATCGTAAACGACCGGGCTACACAACGCAAACTTAATGGTGAATGTGTTATTTTTGACCATTTAATAGCTACAAAGATATCGTTGTATAACCTTGAACGTTGTACCACAACCGCACCCCGTAAAATTAGATTTCGTGGCTGCCGAGAAAGGCGCAATAGGAAAAGACATTTGACGAGAAGATCTTCTGCTGTCACGGCGACCTGAGTTCTGACCTCCAGTCTACAGAGCAGATCCGGTGCATCATGCGGCCCACGGACGTGCCCGACCAGGATGCTCTGCGACCTGCTGTGGTCCTACCCCGACAAGGACACCACCGGCTGGGGCGAGAAATGGACGACACTCTGGTGTGCTCTTTCCAGATCCTGAAGCCGGCCGACAAGCGCTACCTGGCGTACAGGCAGACCAACACCAAGCGTCCCGTCAGGCCACCCAGGGGCGTCACCAACAAAGACAAAGAAGATTGGATATGGATATGGATCAGTTCCCCCGGCCCCCGTCCTCACTCGCCGCCCAACTTCACATAACTCCTATCATTTGTATTAGCGTTCTGCAATATATCGTAAGGAATAAATACAGTTAACTTTTTTTTTCTCAATTTAACATGTATGAAAACTTAGATCAAGCCGTATTGATAATTTAACTGCATCTCTTTATATGGTCTATAAATAATGTGTAATGATAGCCTGTCCAAAAAAAAGTAATAGATGTAATATTAGAATAATGTAAGAATAGGAAGTAAGATTTGTACAGCGCCCTTGAGGTGATTTTTCACAAAAAACGGCCCTATAAAAATCATCCGATTATTATTATTATTATTATCGTTATTTAAAAGTGAATAAAAAGTCAGCTCATCAAAATACCGTGTTATGTTGGTACCTTGCATTTGGAACATCTAACGTCACGCGGGGATTCTATTTTTGGATTAGTATGGACATTTTTATTTTTCGATTTTGTTTTGTATTTTAATATATTTTTTTTTAGTTTTGGTAAAATTTTAACTTAATTTGGGTGACTTTAAGCTCTATAATTGTTGTTCAATATAAACAACTATTATTCGTGAAAGGAATTAGAGTATTCATGATCAAATCAATTATTACTACGGATATTGTGATAATGCTAATGCTCAATACTATTATTATTGTTTGAGTTAAAGATTCTAAAAAGGTACATAATTTTATTACTTATTAACATTACATACGGTAAAGCTCATCCTTGTTTTGAAAGTTGACATTCTAACCTCAAAATTGATCAAAACCAACCGGCCATATATTTGGAGCGTTTTGGCGGCCTTTGAAAAATTGAAACTTGAAAATTATTTTAAGTACGAAAACTGACTTTAGAAAAAAAAAGAAGAAATATACTTTAATTTAAGTTTGAACGTCATTATAGATATAAAAAATAAAAAAAATGGACTGAAGTTTTTTATTGCAAACAATACGAAAAGTTTATTGAAGGAATTCGGCTTTAAACCTAGAATAACAATTTATTCCATTTCATATTCCGTATGTCCGCCCGCCAACAAACAATTCATCTCAATACTTAAGAGCGTGTCGTGCTATAAGCATTTTTTTCTAAAATATTTAAATTAACTCCATCTGTGATCGCGTGGTGTTATAATAATAATAATAATAATAATACTTGGACGATTTATATAGCGCCGTTTTTGTGAAAAATCACCTCAAGGGCGCTATACAAATACTACTTGCTAGGATTAATCTTATTATGTACATATACAGAAAACATACATACCTGGTAGGGCACTCCAGATTAAAACTTAATTAAATTACAATGTTTTGGGCTGAGATGGTATGACTTGACTAATGATGGCTGCACGCACAGGACACATATATTAGAAAAATCTGCACATTGCATGACATTGAAGTTACTGTTTAAATCCCATTGGTCACTGGTATCATATACATTAGAAGGTTATTGACAAAAGAAGAGTAGGTGTTTATTTGAAACATGATTTTATTTGAGATTTTTTGATAATAATTATTTACATTTACGAATAATAAAATTATTTGATTATTAGGTAACTGTTCATTGTTCATGGATATGACCGTTATAATCATGTTTCGAATGCCATGATCTTTGAAGAACTTAATATCAACATAATGAATATATGAAACAGGAAAAGACACACAAAATCAAAAGGGAACTGTCGCAACTGGGACTTGTACGTAGAACCTCTAGTCTTATAGGGACCAATGTACTACTACAAAATATACTAGAATCTTCGATCAGAGACACCATATGTATACAGCGTCTCACGCGTACAACAAACTGCCACTTCAGACCATAGCAATAAATAATATGTATTCCTTCAACAAAAAACATCACTGAATGGCTGATGAGAAAAGATCAAAAGGAAATTTATTTTGTTATTTATTCATTTTATAAGTTTGGTAAAGAGTTTAAATTTTTTAAATTTTTAACTACCAAACTAGGCAAATGCTCGTATTATGGTAGTCGAAGTTTGTTGTATGTATATAAAAATTAAGACAACAAAATTAGGAATAGAAACAGAAACACTTTAAAAACAATATAAAGTTGCGTGTTGAAAGAAAGGGTAAAAGTACGAGGTGTGTTCAAAAGAAAAGGTGAATTTTGAATTTTCGCGGGCTGTGTACATTCGATTATCGATTTTTTTTGGTAATGTTGGTACACATATGTTTATCATATGTTAGCATTATCAGCCATTTTGGATTAGTGGTTTGTTTTTGACAACTGGAAAGGTTAGTCACGTTTTTGTGTGTTCTTCGATTTTTTACTTTTGAAAAAAAATGGATCAAAGAATATGTATTAAATTTTGCGTTAAAAATGGAATAAAGTGCTCCAATGCAATTAAAATGTTGACTGTGGCATTCGGCGAGTCTACTTTGTCTCAAAAAAGTGTTTATAAGTGGTACAAGCGCTTTACAGAAGGCCGAGATGATGTTAATGACGATGAGCGTCCTGGAGTTGCAACCACGTCAACAAACGAAGAAAACATCGAAACAGTGAAGAAAATGGTTTTGGAAAATCGTCGAATCACTATTAGGGAAGTTGCAGAGGATGTTGGCATATCAATCGGCTCATGCCATGCAATTTTCTCGGATGTTTTGGGCATGAAACGTGTGGCAGCGAAGTTTGTTCCGAAATTGCTAAATTTTGAGCAAAAGCAACGTCGCATTAGTATCGCTCAGGAGTTGTTGAATGACGTCAACGACGATCCAGATTTGCTCAAAACGGTCATAACTGGTGATGAAACGTGGGTATACGAGTATGGTTATGACGTCGAAACCAAGGCCCAATCATCCCAATGGAAGCGGCCAGATGAGCCAAGACCGAAAAAATCACGCCAAGTTCGATCAAATGTGAAGGTTTTGCTCACTGTTTTTTTCGATTACAATGGCGTGGTGCATCATGAGTTCTTGCCAAAGGTCGTACGGTTAATAAGGAATACTACAAGGAAGTTATGCAACGTTTGCGTGAAGCAATACGGCTCAAACGATCGGAATCACGATAATGCACCAGCTCACACATCAATGCTTGTTTGTGATTATTTGGCCAAAAACAACACCGTAATCATGCCTCAACCACCGTATTCACCAGATTTGGCTCCCTGCGACTTTTTACTCTTCCTGAAACTGAAGAGACCAATGAAAGGAAAGCGTTTTGCCACAATTGATGAGGTAAAGTCAGAATCAAAGAACGAGCTGATGACCATACCGAAAAGCGCATTCCAGAAGAGCTTCGAGGATTGGAAGAAGCGCTAGCATAAGTGCATTATATCTGAGGGGGATTACTTTGAAGGGGAGAAAACGGATATTGATGAATAAATAAATACTTTTCGAAAACATTCGAAATTCACCTTTTCTTTTGAACACACCTCGTTTATGTTTCGACAGCTCTGAAAAAATCCCAATTCTGAACTGACGGCGACTTAATCTGGAGAACCAGACGAGAAAAAAAGGTGCAGGAAGGACTGAAGAGAAACCGGAGGATGCTACGGAAATGGAATAAGCTTACCTTGTTCGTGGATATCCTTAGCACTTAAATTCACCTCACTGAAACTTCACTAATCCAGAAATGGCCAGCTGTTCTGATGTCGCGGCGGTGAACTCCATTATCATTCCGCGACGAGCCTTGAGATCGAACTGAAGCTGGCAATATCTCCTTCCAGTGACAATAAGAATCGGATCGTGTAGGGAGGGATGGATAGTCAACTGTCACAATTATGCATTTAAGATGCCAAAACAGTAGATATTTAGTAAACATATAAGAAAAATCAAATAAAATATGATAGGAATAAAATCATAATCCCTATCTTATTTTCAAGCTTACTTTCACCAAGGCAGATACTGTCAGGATCGCCTTGGTGAAGATCACGATTCAGAATCGAAACTTTGCTCGAAATGGCTTTAGCCGTGTTTGATAACCAGATATGAATAGCCAGGTACTTCCCAGCCGTTCTCTACTCCATCTCCTTTCCTTCCTCAATACCTCCAGCTTCGAAACATACTCCAATTGGGGATGCCATAGTTTCGCTGGCTTCAAACGGTTGGGAGCAGATGGGACTCCTGTGCGTTATCACATAAAAAATAATATAAATGTAAAAAAAAAAAACAAAATGGTTGGTTGGCCATTTGAATACAATGTCACATTTGAATTTCTGTGAAACAGTATATAGTCAGATGAAAGTATTTTTTTCGCCAAATTAGGCATTCATTCCAGAAAAACTTCATCTATATTCAAGTGGTATATTGATAAAATAATTTTTAATAAATAAATGTCAAAACTGTCGCATTTCTCGTACATGCCGTTTTCCCCGAATAGCCCAAAGTTCACATCGTGGTATATTCAATACATTATCTTTTACGGCTGAAAAAATGTCACAAAATGTCTTTTAGTCAGAGAAATTGAAATGGTTAGGTGGGCCATTTTCTGCAAATCCAAGCAAAAATGCAGAAAAATAAATTAAGTTTAAACGATACGTGAAAGGCGCACAAAGATGGCGCCAATTCAAATATTTTAGAAGAAAAAAAAACACTTTTAGCACTTAATACTTAATTAATTGTATGTTCAAAAGTAAAAGTACTTTAAGAATCTTAGTTTTACAATAATATACTGTATTTTTATAAGTTTCTTGGAGGACTTGAGCATTAAATCTAAAATAACAAATTATTTCATTTTTACATTCCGTGTGTACACCCGCCAACAAACAATTCAATTTAATATTTAAAAGAATTACATGATAAAATTGTTTTTTTTTTACTAAAATATTTCGATTAGCGATATCTGTGAGCGCGTATTACGTTTCGTCTAGACTTAAACTTAAGAAAATGGTAACGGTTCACCACTAGCGTTAGAATTTTTAAAAATATTGCGCATTACATTCAATGTGTTAGATGTAAGCTAAAATATTGCGCATTACATTCAATGTGTTAGATGTAAGCTAAAATATTGCGCATTACATTCAATCGAAGGTCTAAGCTAAAATATTGCGCATTACATTCAATGTGTTAGATGTAAGCTAAAATATTGCGCATTACATTCAATGTGTTAGATGTAAGCTAAAATATTGCGCATTACATTCAATGTGTTAGATGTAAGCTAAAATATTGCGCATTACATTCAATCGAAGGTCTAAGCTAAAATATTGCGCATTACATTCAATGTGTTAGATGTAAGCTAAAATATTGCGCATTACATTCAATCGAAGGATGTAAGCTAAAATATTGCGCATTACATTCAATCGAAGGTCTAAGCTAAAATATTGCGCATTACATTCAATGTGTTAGATGTAAGCTAAAATATTGCGCATTACATTCAATTGTTAGATGTAAGCTAAAATATTGCGCATTACATTCAATGTGTTAGATGTAAGCTAAAATATTGCGCATTACATTCAATCGAAGGTCTAAGCTTAAATATTGCGCATTACATTCAATGTGTTAGATGTAAGCTAAAATATTGCGCATTACATTCAATCGAAGGTCTAAGCTAAAATATTGCGCATTACATTCAATGTGTTAGATGTAAGCTAAAATATTGCGCATTACATTCAAT
>JAHDVE020005383.1:0-35242 GCA_022606495.2 Halesus radiatus | reverse complement strand
TATTATTTTCAATTATTAAAAATAATTAATTACGTTAAAATATTATTTTAAAAATGCATGTATATTATGAGTATTTTCTGAGGAGTAATATTTTTTTAACGGCCATTTATGCGGCACTAGGAAATAGGGTATAATAAAAGGTTTTTTTTTGATAAAACAAAACATACGTGAATTACAGTAAGTAAGCAAAGTGAAAAAATAAATTTATAGTTGAAAATGTTAAGTCGGAGGTTCAGAATAAAAACATAAAGAGGATGGTAAAGAAGTACCTACCTGGCTTCATTCACAACTCTTCTCAAAACACTTCTTAATCCATTACAAGCAAAGTTTCGATTCTGAATGGTGGTCTTTCACCATGTCGATACTGAGATTATCTATCACTCTGGAACGTTTTCTCATTATCTTATATTCCCTTTCCTCTGACGCTAAATCGCGTAATCATCACATTTTAAAAAAAATGAATAACCCTGTGAGATATACTTAATTTAGTGAGTTCTGTATGTTCCGACTCGCTTTTCTTTTTGCGTTGGTAATGGTTTCAATATTTAACGTCTACTGGTTAGTGATCGAGAGGACAAACGCATCTGGATCCCATAGCGGTTATGCGGCTTCATCCTTTGTTAGCTAAGTCCTCCACCACTGCACAAACAACACATTATTCCGCTTATAATGATAGTTGCAAGAGGAATTCTTTAAACGAGTGTATACGTCATTTTTTAAATTTAATAAAAAATCAGAGAGAAAATAACACATAGAGATGCACTAACACGCAAGGGGAAGGAACCAAAATAAGGGCCGCTTATTTAAGTAAAACAGCAAATAAGTGAAAAAATTCATTTTATTTACAAAAACAGAATATTTTGTTAGAGTATAAGTTTAGCCCTTTTTTTAAATGTTGTATTATTTGCTAACCGCAGTCAAATCCCGCGACAAATAGGTGGGCAACAGTGAACTAGGCTGATGTCAAAATGGGTGTCATGTAACATTTACCTCCAACTATGGAAATGATAATTAAGGCAAGTCTATTAATTCTGACGTCAGTGGAAAAATCCACCCAGCGCAATACACTTACGTAACTTCCTAAATAAGCGTTTTGTTTCCCTTGTCTTTCGCTCCACCCCAAACGCATGTATTATCACATGCAATGCAGATTCGCCCGACAAAGCCAACGTCAAAGCAGCCGTAGCAGTAATGCCCAAGCCTTGTCCAGGTTACATGGGTAGATGGTATAGCCCTGCCCGCTGTAGTCCGCAGTCTGCAGTGATGTTTTCACTGGCCCTGAGTTTAATTCTCGATAATTCGGATGAAAGTTTGCCAATAAAGCCGCTTTGTAGTACGCTGTAACCGCAGCAATGCAATGTACTAGGAAGGCCATCTGATTGTGGATAATTGTTTGAAAGAAAGGTATTTGATTTTACAACAGTTTTTTTATAATTCATTTAATTAATTTTGTTTTCTATTTTCCTCAAAAGATTGATGTTCACTTTATGGTGTCATTATTAATAAATGAATTAAAAAATACTTTGTAATCACCACTTTAATCATTTATATACACATCAACATGTTTCAAGAGCGATGCTTTCCTCATCAGGAATATACAGAATACTAAAAATAATAATTTCAAGTATAGATAAATGATAAACATAGAACAGCAAGAATACATTAATTATGAACGTAAACAAAAATTATTTAAAGTCGGTAATAATTAATCAAAAATATGTAAAATATTGAATAACAAATTTATATTAGAAATTCAAAAAGAAATTGTTTTTATCAATAATGTTATTTTGAACATAATTTCAAGAGTAAGCTATTTAAAAAAAAGATTATTAATTATATTGAATTGACTATTCAAACTTAGTATTAATAATAAAAATAATTGTGGGTAGCAAGTAAGTAATGATATATAATAATAATAATACATACCAATGTAATAATAATACTTACTAAAGAAATAACAATACTTAATAATCTTATAATAATACTTACTAATGCAATAATAATACTTACTATTTTAATAATAATACTTACGAATCTAATAATAATACTTACTAACGTAATAATAATACTTACTAACGTAATAATAATACCTACTAATGTAATAATAATACTTACTAAGGTAATAATAATACTTACTAAGGTAATAATAATACTTACTAATGTAATAATAATAATACTTACAAAGGTAATATAATAATACTTACTAATGTAATAATAATACTTACTATTGTAATAATAATACTTACTTATCTAATAATAATAATACTTACTTATCTAATAATAATAATACTTACTTATCTAATAATAATAATACTTACTAAGGTAATAATAATACTTAGTAATGTAATAATAATACTTACTAATCTAATAATAATACTTACTAATATAATGATAATACTTACTAATGTAATAATAATAAAACTTACTAAAGTAATAATAATACTTACTAATGTAATAATAATAATACTTACAAAGGTAATATAATAATACTTACTAATGTAATAATAATACTTACTATTGTAATAATAATACTTACTAATGTAATAATAATAAAACTTACTAAGGTAATAATAATACTTACTAATGTAATAATAATACTAACTAATGAAATAATAATACTTACTATTGTCAAAAATATAATGTACACAATATCAAAATGAAATAGAATGTTAATGTAAATAAACTATCTATCATATTGTACACTTTATAGACGGTTTGTCATGTTTGGTTCCCAAAGGCCAAACATGGTAATCTATGCCAATGACTAATACGGTATCTGTGCTGCTTTGCTGACCAATTTCAATCGCATCCGTCCTTGTACATCTAAATCGAGATAGCAATACATAGCGATGTAATGTGTTTTTTATCGGCTTAGGCAAATAATAATGTCATGAAAGAGAAAGCTTTAATAAATTGTTAAAGTTTAATCATAAATAATTACCTAACAATAAAAAAGACTATGTTTGTTTTTTTTTTCGTAATGTCATTATAATTTATAGTGTCTTTAACGATGTGCATACCTACTTAGTTAGTTCAGTAGTATATTTTGTTATCTTCATTTGGTATGTAAATCTCACTGTCCAGTCAGGGAAATCGTAAATATATGCATGCACTTGCATACTAAATGAAAGCTTCGCATGTTGTTCTTTTTAATATCTTAATTCCTTCCTTTATTCACAACAACTTATGCAGTAAGTTACCCAGCCTAATATGCTGTAAAGGTTAAATGAAAAATTAATAATGGGAAGAAATTATCTTGACAAAATCCCACGAGCATAAAACTCTGACGTTATGAACTTGGCGAAATCAAATTCAGTGAGCATTTCTTCAAATAATTTGTAACATCCATTAATTGTAACTATTTTTAACCATCGTGAACGTTAATATAATGCTTCGTCACAATATTTAAACAAAAATGAGACAGAAACATACCATTATTATATACATATGTATATTTATTTTGTGTACTTTGTATCCTGGTGAGGGAACCATTGGTTTCAAAAAATGTTGATATTTATTTATTAAATAGCGGTTTAAACAAAAATATTATTTTCTTCAATAGTCACATTGTCATGTCATTTTGAATAAAATGAACAATAAATGTTTTATATTAACCACTATTTTATGTATAAATATCAACACGCTTCGGAAGCGAAACTTTCCTCATCAGGATAAACAGTATTCAGAGAAATAATGAGAACAATAGACAAAAAATAACCTAAGAATCATGTAACTTTCATCAGGTATTATTAATTTTTGTTCGTGTTATTAGTTTGTCTATTCTTACGTTATTATTTGTCTATTTTCGCCATTATTTTTCAGTACACTGTGTATCCTGATGAAGGAATCTTCGCTTCCGAAACATGTTGATATTTATATATTGAATAGTGGTCTATAAAAAACGTTTATTAATCATTATATATAATGAAAAATCTTAACCATTTAATTTAAAAAAATATTTTTTCATAAGAAAAAAGATTTCGAATTAGGTTTGGGAGTCTGCGTGTTGTAATACTAGCATCTAATTATTAAAAGTATACTGATAGAAAATGATTATGCTGTTGGGTTTAAAGTGTTAACATAATGTTTTCACAGCAGTAAGAAATTTATAAATACGTACAAGTATTCTGCGCAAAACAGAGCCCTCTAATTTAAACAAAGTAATGCAATTAATTCGCTGCAAAGGTACAGCTGCATTTAAAAGTGCATCGTGATTTATGCATTCAATTCAGCTGAGCTACATTATGCAAATGATATGCAAACAGTAGGCTTATTGGCGAGCAAATAAATCAGAGCCACGCTTGAATTGGGGCGGATGGGCGAGAGCAAATAACGGGGCTGCGGCGAAGCTCGTTCCGCGGAAAACTACCCCAGGGGTGTGTGTACAAGAGATATTTGCTGATGTATTAATGTATGAACCTGCGTACTACCGTATCGGGTTAAAGGAATTTTAAGTGTGAATATGATTTATTGCTGTTTATCAATGGGGCTTCAAAGTCAGCTCAAAGGGTAGATAGCAGTGGCGTGCAGTCAATAAAGGCTAAAAATCTGTGCTGCTCTGTGAATATCAAACCATGAATAGAATTAAAACGATAATTGAATAAATATACAATACAAAAATTAGTATAAAGTAATTTATTTACACCACTGTTTAATATATAAATACAATCATGATAAGGGAAGCTTCGCTTCCCTCATCAGAATACATACTATACTAAAAAAATCATGGCAATTATAGACAAATAATAAACATAGAAAAAAAACAAATTAAGAATAGAAAAATTACAAGCATGAAGAAACATTAACAATAAGTGATAAAATTAGGTAACTAATTAATTAAATATATAAAAATAATTGAAAAAAGTTTTGTAATCTATATTTATTTTAGAAATTTATTTTATAATCATTTTTTTGGTTTATTAACAATAAATTTTATTATTAATAATAACCAAGAAAATAATTAGACATAAAAATAAAATAGTAAAAGTCATTATTATTATAATTTATATTAATAATATTATCAATATAGGTATTAATGTGAAAATAAATTGAATAGATAATATTTAACTGGCCATTGATACTTTTTCTAATTTCTGTAATTTGAAATTTACCTAATTGTAAACCAGTTTTATTCTAATATAAAAAAATTCTAAGGATCGAAGAATACTCGTGTGTATATTTTTTATACAACTAAATTCTTATAATTTTTTTTTCATGAATTTGGTATTGAATTATGGGAGGAACTTGTATAATAATTTATTTAACTTAGTTGTAAGCAGTGGCGTGCCGTCCATAAAGCCTGACAACCTGTGTCTACATAGATAAAACTTAGTTAAAGCCATATCAACCAATGTTTCCATGACGATTTAGAAGGAGACAAAACTGTGCAGATAAAATCAAAGTTATCTATGTAAGGCCAATGACCGGTCAGTGGCTGAGTTGGCATCGAGTTTGGGTTTTACCCAGGCGTCGTGAGTTCAATTCCTAAGCTGGCTAAGTCCTCCATTACGACACAAGCAACATCCTCCGCTTACTGTGATGGTAGTAGGAGATTTTCAAATATTGTCAGGTTATTCAAGGCATTCAAGCGGTTTTTTTTTTACTGGGACTGATGCTGTTAAGAAAAATATACTTATTTAATTGGTTGCAAAGTTGAAAAAAATTTCGCCAATTATTATGGTTCAATGATAAATCAATGACACGTGTAAATCGACAAATTTTTAAAAAGTGAAATAAAGCCATTTAAAGTACGAACAAAAATAAAACCAGCCTGAAAACCTAATATCACTTAAGGGGAACGGCTGCGCGGCCTGTTTCATACAAAATTTAATTTTGGATTCGAGACCAAAATACTCACGTAAACCCAATGGTATTTTTTTTTCATCAAAAGTATAGTAAATATCTACGGTTTAGAATTTATTTTACTTTACATCACGAAATATAGGTCATTAAAGGAATTGATTTTTCGAGATTTTACAGACACCTTTAACAATTATTTGGAGGCTAACGGTGATCTAAAAAAAAGTTTTACCCCATTTGTTTTGAAAATATAATGAAATATAAAATAAAAACTAAAAAAATAAATATTAAAATTTTAAAATAAGCATTATGGTGGACTTTAAATTAAATTAAAAATGACCAATTTACGTTGGAACCCAAATTTGCCGTACATAATTTAAAATATCGATCCGAAAAAAGGTTTTTTTTTTTAAATGTTTTGTTTTTATATTTTTATTCACGTTATCATATTTACATAGCAAATATGTTATTTTTTTATTACAATAAACCGGCAAATGATTTTCTAAGTTGCTTCCAAAATTATAAAAACCGTTTTTTTCGGGTTTTTCATTTTTCTTCACAATTTAAAACAAAAATAAATAAAATACTTTTTATCAGTACTCGATACTTACTAAACCTTTAATTTTTTTTAAATATATCATTCAGTTTGGAAGGATATTTTGACCACAAATCCAAAATTAAACTATGTATGAAACAGGCAGCGAACCCGTTCCTCTTAACTAACTAACTAACTAACCATCATCCGCAGGGATAGGCAGAGAGGACGGACCTCCAAACAACTTGGTCTTGGCACATACTCCTTAGTTTATTCACATTCATCAATCGTCTGATCCATACTCTCCTGTCATTCTGATTCTTAACAGGGCCATTTGGTTTACTTGATTGTGCCATGTCTTCCTGGGGCGTCTAATTTCACCTAACCTTATTAATCATTTCTACTCCAAAAAATTTATACTTAATTGCCGTGCGGTGAAATACATGTTTTAAAAACATATTTCTTATTTTCGCATGATTTAGAAAGCCATGTTTGTGTGACGTTCAACCTCGTAAACCGTGTAAAACAACAACCCTTGTTACTCATTGAAGCACACCTTTCCCTTGGTGTTTGGAAACGTTGCGCGCAGCACGCAAATTTATTGTCATGTTTTTTTGTTTATAATTGAATTCGTGTTACTTCTATGATCTTTATAAATTAAAATTTATATTTTTTACAATGATAGATGAAAGGAAATGGCGCATTCTCCTGGAATTTCACATATTTTCTAAACAATAAAATAATTAATGACCGGATAAATCAACACAAGTATGAATCGGCAATTTTTCAGAAAAGAGATGATTAAAATTATTGTGTATAACGATGTCTGTATAAGTATCTTAACGATTTACGTTAAATCCAAATTTATTATTTATTATTATTTTAATACTTGTATTAAGGAGTAACCAGGATGTTTTAGTAATAATCATAATTCTGAATTTGCCAACCGTCTTTTCGAAACAAATTATTTATTGAAATAAATTAAAGTTTAAAAAAATTTCATACAAATACATCTGGCTTAAAATTATGTAAATTAGAAAGTTTAGAAATTATAAAAAGAAATTAAAAAATATGCATTTTGTGCTTTGCTATTTTCGTTATTTTATTTATATTGATAATAAAAATAATTTCTTTTTAAAATTTCTAACAAAATTTATCATTGAACATTTTACAATTAATTACTTACCCAATTTCATTACTTATTTTTAAGTTTTTTTTTTTAATTTCTTATTATCTGTCTATACTTGAGGTTATTTTAATAGGTATATTGTTAATCCTGATGAGGGGAGCTTTGCTTCTAAAAGAGGAAGATATTTACATTTTAAATGCAATGGTTTGAAACAAAACAATTGTTATTAATTTAATACTTTATGTCACTTATCCGGTTCCCTCAATATTCATATGAGTGGAATGAATCTCCTACCGAGATCTATATTTTTTGTGGGCTCGTTTCATTCTTATTGTTTTTTTTACATATATAGTAAATGATGCTCCATTATAGTTTATTTGAGATTATAAACATATGTTTTTTAAGGTTTACTGATATGCAGATCTATATGCTACTAATCGTCTAATTGAACTATCAAGGTCAAATCGAGCCGTCTACTATGATCGCTCTTTTCGTGTAAATAGCCCTCTCATTTGGAATAAACTTCCCCCAGCTCTTACTAATATCCAGAAATTGACTGAATTTAAACGGGTTTTAAAAACAAAATTACTTAAAAAATGCTACTGTCTATAAATTTTAATTTCTCTTCAATTTATTATAAAAAGTCATTTCCTCAAGCCTCTGGTAATTGTTTGGTTTCGGTTTCCTACTTATATATTTTTTTAAATTTTAATGTAAAGTCCGTTATTGCTGAACATAACCCGACTCCTGTCTTAAAATATTACTATTTTTGTAGTATTATTGTGAATTTATTATTTTGTATAGCCGTGTATATACTGTATAATATTTTGTAATTTTATTAGATGAATATGCACCTAAGGAGTACTGTAGGAGTAATATTAAGAATAAGTAAGAATGTACGTAAGATGTATAAATAAAATAGAATGTGAAAGTAGTACTGTAGGAATACCACTGAATGGAGTTAAGTTTATTTATAGTGTTGCGCACTTGAAGTGAAATAACACAAAACTGCGCTATACAAATGCTTTAATAAAAATAATAATAAATGGATTATTTCTATAGCGCCGTTTTCGTGAGAAAATCACCTCAAGGGCGCTTTACAACATAATTCATCTAACCTATACCTTATCACTTAGACTTTTATATAATAATTTACATATTAGATTAATTACTAATGGCTTACAGCTAAGATTTATAAATAGAAAATACCTAATTCAGACTTATAATTAGTGACTTACATCTAAAACTTATATATATAGCGACTTACAACTTAGACCTGTAGCTAGTGACTTAAAACTAGTGAGAGAGTCTTACAACTAACATATTTACATTTTAGAATAAATTATGTACAAAATGTTACTATTTGGACAATCAGAACATAACCTGATATTGAACAGCAGTGGGGCGAGTATGTATATGATACATAATAGCTGCATTTGTATGCCTCTGATCAGTTTGGGGATAATATACATACATATATATGATATTCTACATGTTAATAAAGATGGTAATGCTAGACAGATACTTCTATACGATTAAATTTAAAAAATGTTATGAACGCCAAAAGAAGAAGGAAGTTTTTGCCTTTATTAATATTATGTACATGTTTTATTGTTAGCTTTATGACATGGATGCAAAAAATGTATTGGGTGAGTTATCTGGATTTAAAGAAAAGTATAGATATTAATGAATGAATTAATCGTCAATCATTACGCGCATTAAGAAGATTCGTCACTCAAAATTCAAAATTCAAAATCACTCATAATTGTTATTATTATTATTATGATGAAATATCTGAGATTTTGTTTAGAATGTTTTACATTAACGAATCAATCTTCAAAAGAAATATTCACTTGTTTACATTTACTGACTATTTCTTTCACAGCATCAATGACTCCACATAAATGTAACTTGAAATACTGATGAAGGTACATGTTTTAAAGCTTTGGTAGGAACCTCCGTGATTGGCCTATCATATACCGCCAGGTTGTGACGATCTTAGTAAAATAAAATTATAAATACATAGGGAGTTCTTGTTGTGTTTTTTGTTCTTGTGCCAATTGAACAGGAGAAATCTTGTATTCAATTGCCATATTTTTCGGAAAAGCCTGTCAACTCATTTAACAAAAACAATTCGAATCGACCATCCTCATCAATTCCAAAATAACAAGCAATCGCATTCCATCCTCCAAACCCAACTTATCCTCTTCAGGCCATAAGGACACAAAATCTGTCAATATTTTTTTCCAGACTTTTTAATAATTTTTGTAGCCTGCTCTCTATGTATTTCGACAAACAGTACTTCTATCTAACTCCAAGTGCATTGCGCAATTTTTTTAATAATTTTTAATGTTGAAATTTATGTTTTTCAAAATAATGTCCAATTATTTGACACGTCCAGGTAAATAATTCTATCATAATGTAAAAATCATTTATGAAATTTTGATTTATTAACTGTAATAAATAATTGAAAAAATTTCAAATGTATCAAACAAAGCTTCTTTATCTTTTTAGTACTACTCGGGTCAGAAATGTGATATTTCGTGATAAGTTTAAGAGCTAAAAGACTAAGCTATTATTATCGTTTGTAAAAAAAATTGTTCTCAGCATTATAGTTCGAAGCTATCAATCAAGAGTAACTAAAAAATCCCATAGATATAACACTCTGGTTAGCTACAGATTACATATAAAAAGAAGAACCTACATAAGAACTCTGTTATTTTTATATGTTTTGAAAAAATAAACGTTGGGAATGAAATAAAATTTTCAAATAGTTTTATCAAAACGTTTTTGATTTATTATTCTCAAGTAAACGATTTTCCCTATATTTGTAATTTTTAAATATTGCATTTATCAATTTCTAAAATTATATTCTTTCACTGCGTTGCAAAATGAGAGCCACCGTAGTGTCCCTCAGGTCATACTGTGGTGTCTCACCAGTGAATAATTACGAATTAGAAAAAAAACATTTTTTCAATCATCAGTAAAAAACAATTTTTCTTTTTTTCTGTTGTTCGTTTTAGTTTCCGGTCTCAGGGGGTTATCAGCAGTACTTAGTCGGTAGTTACCGAGCCGTCACTAGGCTAGAGCGGGGGGCGGGGGCGGTGGCAGTTCGATGGGCTGGAAGAGGCTGTCATCACACACAACTTGCTACGTTGTTCATATCCGCCCTCCGATTCAGTGAGCGAGCAAGCGGCCTAAAATGCTGTCAACGTATTTAAATGTTTTGAATATCGACGTAAGCGAGACTAGTAAAGGAAAACTAATTCCATTCGACAGCGTGTCGTAATAAGCAAAATGTCGGATTATTTATATTGTTTTTTTACGTTTTGTTTGCCAAGCTAATGATAGAGAATTACTGAGCGCGCATTTCATCGCAGTACTCTCTCAAGCGAATCAATGGTCGGCGTAATCCTTTTGACTGCTTGGAATGTAGTAGATAAAGCAAAAAATGTACTATTATTAACACAGCATATTTACAAATGAAATTACGGTGCAATGGTGAAATAGGGTTCCACAACGATTCAACACACGTATGAATCGGCCCACTCTTTTAAAATAATATAAAGTACTTGATATTTATATATTAAATTATGGTTTAACCCCTAGAATCTTTAAAAAAAAAAAATTCTTAAATATGCAAGAAAAACTTTTAAATGGCAATAAAATGAGTTTTTATTCTCTTTCTAACACAGTTTAAATTATGCACCATACTATACATAGTACAAAATGAGATAACATGACTTTTATGATTGCGTGTCGGGCTGGGAGAAATATCTGCCAAAAACACTTGACGTGTTAAATAAAACATCTCTTATTCATTTTATTAAAAATGATCCCACAAAATGATTTTACATTTATTGAAGAAGTAATATAAAGTCATTTAAAGTACAAAAAACTAGTCTGAAAACCTGACCTAACATAATCTAATTAGGTTTTTTTAATACTAAAAAAGATTACTTAGGTTAAGTTTTTTTTTTTGAAGAAAGATAAATATTCCCTGGTTACGAATAACCTGACAATATTTGAAAATCTCCTACTACCATCACAGTAAGCGGAAGATGTTGCTTGTGTCGTAAATGGAGGACTTAGCCAGCCGAGGAATTGAACTCACGACACTTGGGTGAGACCCAAACGCGATGCCAACTCAGCCACTGACCTGTCAAGTTAGATAAGGTGTTGTGTTAATTTTTTTTTCGTACTTTTAATGACTTTTAAAAAATGTGCTAATTCATACTTGTGTTGAATTATCCGGTCACCGTAGAGTATAGCATAAGAATAACAGATAGCAATAATTTTGACGCATTGTTCGAAATCTTATATTGTCGATTTGTCAATTTATGGAGATTAACCTTCGCATATTTTAATTTAATTTATGTGAGTACCACACAAGAGTCCCAGCTGCTCTCAACCATCTGGAGCCAGTGAGACTATGGGGGACTGTCCTCATTGGAGTAGGTTGTGAAGCTGAAAGATGTGTGGAGGAAAAGGAGATGGGGGAGAGTTTTTTCAATTTTCATTCTTTATTATTCAACACATTTCAATGAATAGTGTTGAATAATAAAGAATGATCCTAATATAACATTAATTAATAAAGTAAGGAAAATTATTTATTCACCACTTCTCAATATGTTCACACTACCAAAACAAAATAAAACATTTAAATAAATCAATTAAGAAAACGTATTCAATAAAATATGGGTAAACACATTATAAATGTAAAAACCTCACGGAATAGAGATGTTCTAATATTTAAACTAAATCGGTTTTACCGGTAATAAATCATTATTTTATATACCATCCAAATTAGAATTGGGTGTGATTAAATAAAATCAAATAAATAAGTCATCGCATTGTGGATTAACCACAGTTTGAAAATCGCCTTGAAAGCCGAAACATCTGTTTCAATAATAAAAACTAAATTACTTGCAGAACTTAATAACAACATTATTAAATTTAATTTACATTGAATTAAATGGAGTTCTAAGAATTAAAATTAAAAAAAAAATAATGATTAGTTCCATATTATATTTTGTATTGAAGAGTTTTATTCACCATGTACATGTGTTACTTTGTTTTATTTACGTGTCGAAATCGGTTAGCAAATAAATAAAATTATGTAACAAACGTGCACAGTGGATAAAACTTTTCAAAACAAATTTTCTAAAAATTGTTACATAGTTAATGCACAAGAAATATAAAAAAAACCATATGATATAATTTTATTCACAACGGTTGGCTTATTAATGTTTTTCGGATATTCCAAATCATTCTTTTGCCTCGGATAAACAGTGTCCTCAGAGAAACAAAAAGAAATATTTTTAAATTTTAGGCCAAAATACCTACCTAAACCGAATGATCTGTTTTTGGTCGACGGGTATAGCAAATATCTAGTACAGGTTAGAATTACTTTCATATATATATATATATATATTATATGGCAGTGAGGCATGGAACTGGCAGAAAAAGGGTGAAAGAAGAATGCTGTAGAAATGAGATCTCTGAGACAGGTTTCTTCCCAAGGGCACCGCGAATTATTACAATTGTTTTCATAACTTTATTTCAATTCGGGAATCTAATAATACACCCGAGTAATGTCCGTCGATCAACTTGCTTATCCATCCCACTAGATATTTTTTTATGTAATTAGTTGAATCAGCTGATTTTCAATTAATTTAACAGTTTACTGTCAGTGATGTTAATGTTTTCACTGATGTAAACCTTTATTTATTTCACCTGATGATCTTTGCAAAAAAAACATAGCTATTTCGCAAAGTACACTTCTAAAATGTTGAAAGGGAGTCTATAGAAAATTTGACAAGGGCGCCGCGAATCGAAAAATATTGGGAACCATTGCAATAAAGGGCTAATTGCGCAACCAACCGTTTTCATGATTTGTCTGACTATCCTCGATTTTCTAGAAAATTGCTTGACCGGTTTCACTGAAAATAGCACAGTTTGTTCTTATTGGCGTCTAAAAGGTTTAGAGAATAGTTTGAATGAATTCCAGTATGTAAAATTGTTGCTGTTGCTATATGTGTTTTAAAATTAGTATGAAAAACATTGAACCCGCCATGGTCTATTTAGGTTAGCCCATAGATATACCACTCTGGTTAGCCACAGATTAGATATTCAAAATAAGAAGGTTTTTTGTGTAGAATTACTACTTTTTATTTAAACCCATTTTGAAAAAAATAATTTTTGGAGTGAAATAATTTTTTAAAATGAATATTTTTTTATTGTTTCTTTGTTTAGACATACTAGATCGCTATCAAATCAATTATGGCACCCAAACTATAAGCAACAATTCATAACTTCAAAAATTTACTCCAAAAAATAATAACAATCCTGAGCAAAGCCGGATACACATCAGCTAGTTAAATGATAAAAATTAGGTTGGTACCTTGGCTGTTCCTTGACATTGTTTGATTTTCTATTTTCTAAAATAAATATAATAATTTTGTTTGTTTCATATAATTATTTTTACATTAATAACTAAATATTTACCTCTCTCGCCACGTATTGTCATTTTTTGTCTATGTCTACATTTTGTCTATGCTTGTATGCCATTATGTTCAGTATACATTATATCCTGACGAGGGAACCATTGGTTTCGAAACATGGTGATATTTATTTATTAAATGGTGGTTTAAATGGTGGTTTAATACCAACTCTTCTTGTGCCACCAATCTTAGAAGATTAGATAGAATAAATGTAATGTCAATAGAAAAGGAGGATAAAATAACAACTGTAAAACTATCATCTCTATACTTAAATTTTCTAATAAAACTGTATTCACCTGAAGCGACCTGCCATGTTTTTCTGTATATGTTTGTATATAATTCTATAAAGAATAGGAAGTTATATTTGTACACTTGAGGTGATTTTTCACAAAAAACGGCGCTATACAAATCATCAAATTATTATTATTATTATTATTATTCAACAAAACAGTTTTGATTATTTCTTTTTTTTTTTTTGCTTTGTGGATAAAAGACTGTTCCACCACAAATTTTCATTCAGCATTTCTCTAAATATAAAGGGTTTTCCTCTAATCGATCTAATAGATCGTATTACATTTACACAGAGCAACAATAGTAATCCGTGGTATGATAATAGTACATTCAATTAGCAGGCAAACAGTAATACAACATTAAGCACAACACTCAGCAGATCTACCTTAATCATTGCAGAAGCTTGGAGCGGCGAGCGGGGGGATCAGGATAAGTGAATGCTACTCTGGCGAACATTGCGTAATGACAATTCAAAGCAAAGCCCAATATGTAATTGGCGATTAATAATTGATTGGGTATTATGACGTAAAGCGGAGTATTAGTGTAGGTAACTTATTACTACGATTATTATGTTCATTTGTCATGAAGTACATATATTATTTGTGGAATGGTGGAATCGTTTACCTTTGATTATACGCACAAACAGGTATTAATTTAGTAAGGAAATTTCGAGGCTCTATAAATATGTTTCCTTATTCAGTAAAATGTTAAAATATTGTATAATAAACTTTATTACATTTCTTCATAATAATCTGTAAAATCATCTTATATTATTTCCCATATATTTTTTGGCTGCTTCCTTTTCATAAGTACAAGATTCTGCTCGAATTTATTTGAAATCGTTATATAGTGTCTCGGATATACCTATCCGATTTTTATTCATATGGAACATCTGTTGACTATGTCTAGGAATATATTTTTTTGGAGTAACTTATTGAAGCGTTTAAACCTCATTGTAATATATTTTAATAATTTAATCATCATCAAGATTAAAAATATATTACAATAAGGTAAATGAGTTGTTCCATTTTTTTTGTTAAATTTTAATCCGTTTTATGAATATCTTCACAACACGAAAATATTAAAAAAATCTTCTTGTTTTCAATTAAATATTACTTACCTTGAAAGCAATTTATATAATTGGTCGTTTTCACTGAATAAATTTTCAGTTATCACTCTTATTATTGGATTATTATAATTTAACAGTTATAATTTCTGTTTTTTGTTGAAATTTACACAAACCCATTAATTAGAATTTTTCCCAGTATGTCAACATATTATAATATATCTATAATACTTTCTTACTGTTTCAAATTTTTTATTTCTACGTTATTAAAATGAACACCGTCTTCATACGTATATATACAAAAATCAATGTATGTTTGTAGTTTGTTTGTTTGTCCTCGATGTTCTCGAAAATCACTGGACCGGTTTAGCTGAAAATACCACAGTTTGTTTTTATTATTGCCGGGAAGGTTTAGAAAGTGGTTAGAATGAAATCCAACATGTAAAACTGTTACTATAACGTTTTAAAATTAGTATGAAAAACATTGAACCCGCCATGTTTTTTTTAGATTAGCCCATAAATATAACACTCTGGTTAGCCACAGATTGTATATTTAAAATAAGAAGGTTTTTTTGAGTAGAGTATTTTCAAAATCGAAATACGAGTGGGTACCCACTTAAGAACTTTATGATTAAATATAATATATTTTGAAAAAAATAAACGTTTGGAATGAGATAAAATAATTAATTGAATGTTTCTTTATTTGGAGATAGTTCTTTCGCTGTCAAATCAATTATGGCACCCTAATTACAAGCAAGAATTCACTTCATAACTTTATTCCAAAAAAAAAAAAATCTCGAGCATGGCCGGGTACACATCAGCTAGTTGTGTATATAAATTTCCACGTTGACTCTCAGTCAAACTTGTTCATATAACTTTCTTCATTTCCAAAATCATCAGGACCACTGCATAAGATTTCATTTTTCAACCAAATATATATATATATTTTACCTCTAACATCATACATAGTATGCCATTAAAGCACTGACAACATTTTTCAGAAACTTAAGAGGAACGGCTGCGCTGAATGTTTCACATTTGCAATTTGCAATACTGAATGATATATATATATTTTTAATTAAAGGTTTAGTAAATATAAACCACGGATGAGAAGTTTTTTTTTAAACTATGACAGGCAATGAAAAAAAAACAATTTTTGTAATTTTAGAGGCAGCTTAGAAAATTATTTTGCTATGTAAATATGATTATTTAAATAATAAAATGAAAACAAAACATAAAAAATAAAAAAAATAAAACATTTATTTCAGGACGATATTTTAAATTATGTACAGAAATTTTGTATTCCAACCCAAATTGGTCGTTTTTAATTTTAAGTCCACTATAAATTCTTATTCAAATTTAAAAAAAAAATTATATTTCATTATATTTTCAATGTAGATAGGGTAAAACTTTTTTTTAAAATCATCGTTAGCCCCCAAATAATTGTTAAAAGTGCCTCTAAAATCGCGAAAAATCATTTTTTAATGGGTTATATTTCATAACGTAAAACAAAAATAAATAAATTACTTCTAATCCGTACTAGATATTTACTATACTTTTTGATGGAAAAAAAGATCATTAGGTTTAAGTGAGGATTTTGGCCTCAAACGGAAATAAAATGTTGTATAAAGAAGGCTGCATAGCCGTTCCTCTTAACATTATGTATTAAAATAATTATGCTCTAAAACAATACTACTTTACATAAATACAAAAAACAGCAAACACACATATTAAAAACACTAGATCTCAAAATCAAAAACGCATACAACATTTGGACAAAAAAGCTTTTTATATTATGGTACTAAAACTCTACAACAAAATATTACTCCCCTTTGAAAATCACAACAACAATAAATTAAAAATCAAATAAAACGCTGGATACGTTACGTAGGGAGATCTGAAATAGAAAATATATTAACACTAAATACAGACAATTTTTTTTCAGTAATCACATCAATTTAATATTATTTATTTTAATATTTTGCAAATAAAATCCTCAACACGCGAGGATATCATAATATCTTATTTGTTATAAAAACAAGATAATAAATTATTATTATTTTTTTATTATAATTATAGATCCGTTTAATGGACTATTTATCCCCGGGCAGCAATGCATATACTTAATTTAATCATAATTTATTGCCCATATTGGATAAAATTTAAAAAAAATCCAAACTAGCTTTACTATCTGTCGAAAGTGACAGTTCCCACTTAGTATTAAAATTGTGTTTTTGATCAAAATTTCTTTAAAATATTCCGGTAAGCTATCAAATTATCAATAAATGAATTAAAACTATATTCACCAATTTATGGATTTAATTTTTAAATTTATTTTCAAATTATAAAAGTAATTTCTTTTTTAATTTCTAATACAAATTTGTTATTCAATGTTTTATAATATTTTTTTATTAATTACTTACCTACTTCAATCAATTTTTGTTTATGTTTATAATTTGTCTATTCTTGCATTATTGTGTTTTCTGTTTATCATTTATCTATACTATTTTCTTTATTATTCTATATATTCCTGATGAGGAAAGAATTGCTTTCGAAACATGTAGATCTGCATAAATTAATAAAGTGATGAATACAAAATAAATTAGAATTAATTTATTAATAATGGCGCCACAAATTGAATACCAATCTTTTGAATAAATTATCATTATTTATTTATTATATTGTATGAGTATACACCCTATATGGGCTTTTACATATTTTTTTATAAAAATTCAAATTACAATAGTGACACACACAGCATAGTAGGTATATAGATAAAATAGACTGCCCTCACGAAATACAACAATTAAATATTGTATTTTTCTCACGAAGAAATTCAGTAATATCATCGTTTAAGTACCATTCCAAATAATTAGCACCAGAGGCGAATATACAAAATACACCTCACGTTTATTGAAACTTATACTCTAGACACATATTTCAGTAATAATGGTTGAGAATGTATGCAATAATTGTCTTTTTGTATTTGTATTCCGTGCAGTTGAACATATCTCTAGTATGTCTGAAAAAGTATTACATTCTGCGTGAATTCTAGATACAAGTGAATTTTTTTGATAACTCAGTTCTAAAATTAAAAATTTTAGATCATGTAGTTCTAGTTGGAATAATAAATTTAAATTAGCTGAGTACATCAGAGCTGTCTAAAAAATAACAGTTGGATAAGAATCAAGTCTTCCGTGTGAGAATTATAATAATTTTAGTATTTTAATTAAGTAATTGTAATTTACAGTTTCAATGGGTTCTATTCAATACATTCACGATTTCTCAACGTTATTTTTCGTTAGTTTTGGCCATGGAATCATACAATAATATCATGTTATAAATTGGAGTAGAAATTTATGTCTGAAAGCGTGGTAACGTTAAATCGTATATTTCAATTTAAATGTAGGTATCGTATTTATTTATTTCAAAACTCGTAAAAGTTTTTTTTAATGTAAATACACTATATATGTGTGGGTGAATATGTTGTCAAAAATACACTTTTATATGTGTAAAAAAAATTGTTCAAAATATCAGTTTTTTTTTATTATTCTCTCCAGGAAATCTCAGACTTCAAATTATTATTTAAATTTGTTTATGAGATAAACGAGATTCAAAGTGGAGAGACAGCTTTCATTCAAATTCCCTAAACAAAAGGAATATGTTTTCTGAATTGTGTATTCTATAAAAAAAATTCCACGTTTGGAGTAAAAAAGTAAGAATGCATGTTGAAAGCTTTTCTCACAACATTTTTCATGTTTGATTTAAAAATGCAATTATTTAAAAATAACGATTTTTATTTCAAATACAAACATCAGAAAGATAATTTTATCTTATTTCCAAAACGGTATTATTATATACGACAAGTTAAAAAATTAGAAACATATAGCAAATTAAATAACTGGGAAACATAGTGAAATTCCGCCTATAGGAAACAATATTTAAAAGCCGGAAAGTTTACATATTGATTACAAATCTCTACGATGGATTAAAGGATAGTTTTATTAGTACATTATATGTTACATACATGTATTAATGGGTGTCTTTAAAATGACAATTCAACTTCAGCGTCGCAATATTATTCCCCCGTGCGACGGATTCGACATCCGGGAAACAAATACTTCGATGTTTTTGACATATTTGGCACATGAATGTTACATTATGAGCATTTTTTTCAATCGAGTATAGCTAAGTTATTTGAAACTATTTAACTTGGGGTAAAAGGGTCAAATTATGTTGTTTCTTTTAATATTATCTATTATAATACATATTTACCTTTCAATGTTATTTGCAAAAGCCTGTAATGGGTGTAAATAAATAAATAAAATAAAACATACTATGTAAGATTTTATGTTATTTGATTACGATATTACAAAACGTCTCAATCCTTTAATTAGAATGACGAATAGATACGAGTAAACGAACTATTGTTTCATTATTCATTATCGTAGTAATTTAAGTAATCTAGAAACCACACAAATTTTCCTTTAACCCAATAAATTAATTGAATATTCGATTCCGCTCTATCTTGTACGAGAATCTCAAGCGGGGAAGCAATTTACCAGCGTTTTCCCGCTTGTAGATTTTTTGTTCCGAGGAAACCTCCGGTCTCAGTTTATTATTACAGCGTTAAGTCTTTTATAGATTTTTAACCAAATTCCTTGCATTATTTGATTACATTCCATTACCACGTTGTAATATGCCATTAATCCCCATAATTTATTATTTTAAACTAAACTGCCTTCATAAATACCAAATTAAAAACAGCAAAATTAGAGTCTGAAGACAATAAGGAATCTACTATTAAATTAATTAAAAATTACTTTGTATTCACCACTGTATTTATATGTACATATCAACATGTTTCGAAAGCGATGATTTCCTCATCAGGAATATAAAGAATACTAAAAAAATAATAATGTCGATTATAGACAATAGCATCGCTTTCGAAACATGTTGATATGTATATATTAATAAAGTGTTGAATACAAAGTAGTTTTAAAAACATTTAAAAAATAAAAAAAAAACTTTGTTTACATCACTTTTATTTATACTTTAGCCGACCGGGTTTCGCTACTACCGTAGCTTCTTCAGGGCAGTATACAACCTTATATAATAACCAGTATATAATAAAGTTATATTTGGCTTATTACATATATATTATAGCTTCTTCAGGGCAGTATACGACCTCTTATAATAACCAGTATATAATAAGGTTATACATTGCCCTGAAGAAGCTACGGTAGTAGCGAAACCCGGTCGGCTAAAGTATAAATAAAAGTTATGTAAACAAAGTTATTGTTTTATTTTTTAAATTATAATGTCACATCACCAAGTTACCGCTTCATATGAAAATATAGTTTTTATTACATTGATTAATAATGACGCTACAAAGTGAATACCAATATTTTGAAAAAATTATAGTTATACTATTAATTAGTAGATAAGATGTATATTGAATATATTTTTACAAAGCAGTTTATTCGTAAAACGATTTAAAAAAAAAAACAGCACAGAATATATAAGGACATGCTTTTTAAAAATGAAGTCATATTCCTAATACGAATTTCTCTCCACAGATGACACTAATAAGCACTAACAATACTTCAAAAGAAGTACGAAATATTAAAAACTAAAAACCGTGCAAATAATAAAAATGATAAAAGCCCCCGTGGAGTGATAAGAGTAATTATTAAATTTCAAGATGAACATTTCAATGTGCAAAATTTACTATCCGTAAAACCAGAAAAAGTTTTCAACCTTCAAACCGAAATAGTCGATAACTGAGGGTGTTATTTTGAAACAAAGTTCACTTTCGTGTACAAGCAGATGGCTTGCGTTGTGAATCCTATGAAAATCTATTTTGAGGGGAACAAAGGGTATGAAGAGAAGACAGGTTTCAATTAAAAAGCAGAATTTTACGAAATTACTACAAACTATTGATTAGCCTGGAAAAGACAGTTTATTTATGAAAACAATACGCGACTGATGTATTAAATTGTATTACAGGTATATCAACCAAATATTTTTATATTTTGGTCGTATGGGCCCACTATTAAAATGTGTTATAGGTACACATAAGTTACTCGTGTATGACACTACTATTCATGAAATAGATTACAGTGAAAATAAACGCTTTTTTTACAAGGAAACATTTTTTATTAAAAACCGGTCGACATTTTAAATAAATATAGTAGTTTGTAATAATAGCATTTGAACATTTTAATTAAAGTGATCTGAATATTAAATTACCCGGGAGGTTTTCATTCTTAGATATACAGATATAGCTATGTGCTGTACAGGGATGATGTCATCTTCCGGCCAACGAAGGGGGATGCCAATCGCAGAATTCAATTAACAGGGCAGGAAAAAGCACAATAAGAAATCCTCCCCTGAGAAATGCGGTGCAAGCTGCCGCAGCCACTTTGCCGCGAGACAGAAAAATAAAATAAATCTATTGGATTCAATTGGCATTTTGAAGCTAAACCACCAAGGAAGGCTGAAACTTGTTACCGCCCAGGGAATTTACCTAGTTTATTTAATCCAACATCAACATCTTTTTTAAATATACAGTCTGACAGTAGACAAAAAATGGGGGCGCCGAGATCGTTAAATTATTGTTTTTTTAAACTGGTATCACCGAAATGGCTCAAAAATTATTTATTAATTGTTTTTGTGTTTAATTCGCAGAACTCCATTTTTTTTTATTTATTTAATGTAAATCAAATTGAATAATGATGTTATTAAGTTCTGCAAGTATTTTTAGTTTTTATTATTGTGATAGTTGTTTTGGCGTTTAGAGCCATTTTCATTTTCAAACTGCTAGAAAAAGGCGAAATGGTCTAAGTGCATATTTTTACTTTAACCAAACGTTGTTAAATTAGTACTCTGAGTACGTTCCGAAACAAGGTGATTATATACATCATATTCTAAGATAAATTTATGTTAAGCTTTTTGATTGTTTATTAAATTTAACGTTTTTACACGGAAATGTTTTTTTTTCGAAATTCCGAAATTTATGTATCGAAATGACCTTGTAATAGATTTGAAATAAATGAAAACCTAAATCAAATTCACAGATCAAAAATCAAGTTTAAAAAAAAAAGTGAAAAAATCTAATTATCGTGTTTTGCGGCGTTTCCTTAAATCAAATTGCAAAAGCGAAGAAGTGAAAACATTTGAATGTGAAGATCACATTTCAAAGAGGAAGGGAATAGCTTTGTGTTGCCATAGTAATGACATTTTGTAACTAACTAAATAACCATCACGCCGTTTTCCCGCAGGGGTAGGCATAGAGGATGGACCACCACACAAATCGATCTTTGCATACACTGCTTGCTTCATTCACTCAATTATTATATTTTCTGTTATTTCGACTTCTGACTCAAGAATTTGATTCAATTGATCGTATCATGTCTTCCTCGGACGTCCCCGGCTTCTTCTTCCGTTCACATTCACCTCATTTCTTTTCCTTATACCCCTTTCTTCGTTCATTCGCTCTACATGCTCAAACCATCTAAGCATCCGTTTCTTAATATTGATCATTGCGCTTACGTCAGTCTTGCATACTTTATGAATCTCAACATTTTTCACAAGGTCATGCATGGTTTTACCACACATTCGTCTCAGAGATCTCATTTCTACAGCATTCAGTCCACTTTCATTCCTCCTCTGCCAGTTGCATACCTCACTGCCGATCAGGGTTGATATCAGCTCTCCATTAAAGACTGCTAGCTTCGCTTCTTTAGACAACTTTTTGTTAGCGCCAACCGCGTTCAGTCCTCCGTTAATTGAGTTTCCTGCATTCACCTTTTTTTCAATATTCTATCAGTCTTTCTCTCTCGTAAACATACTTCGCAATTACACAAACCTATCGACCTTCTCCAAGTATTCATCATTCACAACTATATTGCACACTGTTTTCGTACTCTCTCTTTTAAACACCATGACTTTAGACTTACTTACATTCATGATTAGCTCATTTTTCACACATATTTCGTTCATCCTGAAACGAGGGACTGTAGATCTTCTATTCTGTTAGCAATAATAAATATCAACGATTAATTGCGAGGCTTTGCTAAAATATAATTAGTTAGATGGACAGGATGCCCAAGATATTTAAAATTATGAAAATTAATTGAATTCAGTTGGTATTGCACCAATTTAACGAATGGCAAAATGCCAATTGGTTTTCGTACTATAATGCCTTCGTTAAGGCAGATATAAACTAATCATGACGAGGGCCCAGACAAAGACCCTTACAAAAGCTCTGCCAAAGACAGGGTTGTACCGATACCTGTTGATAATTTGCTATAAATTGAATAGTTCCGTACAAATTGGCAGTTTTAATTATGTTCCAACACAGTTACATGTATGTTCAAAGTCCAGACAATAATTATTTTTTCCAGTTATAGATTGAGCTTAGTCATAGAACGATGATAGCTTTGACCCAGTGGGGAGAGATAAAAAGTTCACAACACGTTAAATTGCAAAATAGGAATTTATTTTATTGTATTTACACATAAAAAATACATCAGCATTGGGGAGGTAGTGGGGTAGTGGCGATCACCGAGTAACTCCGAACTATCGAATTCCAGAAAGTTCCGATACCTCCACACCCATACCGATCCTTACAAAAGCCGCATCGCTCGTCAGCACTGAGCTGCATTTCGTAGAGAAGTTGCGCATGTCGTTGGAGGTAAAAACCCTATATATGTTCATACAAAATCAAGCAATATTTGCAACGATCTTAAAAATAGTTGTACTGATAACAGTATAGTGTTGTTAAAATTTAAGAAATGTAACTATGACCTACATTCATATGCATACTTTGTGAAACGAAATCAAAGTTTTTGGTGTGGATTTTTTTTAATGATGTAGTCGTGGTTTTTGCAGAAAGGTGATGTTCGCCATTACTCCGTGTGCTTCAGGTAATTCAGAACGGCAAGCATATTATTTTTCATTAAATTATATGCATTACATTATTTTAAAATTAAAATGGGTTTGTTTTATCTCAAAGGGAAGATGCCAAATTTCAATTTATGATGAAAAAGTTTTTATTAAAAGGATTAGTTCTTCAGTATTTTTCGTTTTTCCCTTAGGTGTTCGCCATTATCCCTCTTTCCCCTAAGTGTGTCAGGTAACATTTTCAACTAAATATTAAACCACGAACTCGATAATATAAAACCGATAAAGAAAAATCCCCATTTATCTCTCAGCGGGGCTAGTTAAATCCAGCTTAGTTTCAGGTAACGTAGACGGCCCGAGAGCCCTTAAGGATGGCACACCTTGCCCCGGGGAAGCTGCACGTGAGAACACGAGGCTGATTTGGCACAAGCCACTGCGGGGACCGGGGGAGGGGCAGTTTGGACCCTCGAAGCCTTGAAGGCTGTATACTGTGTATGTGTGGACAAGAGAAGAGGGTTTATGTGGAATAATGGTTGCTCAAGTGGTTCATTGTATGGGATACGAGTAGATAGGGATACGATATACATAAATTGTACACAAATAAACTCTTTTATCGAACTTTTGCATGCAAAGTTGTTGAAAATGTAAATGTTGATTTACAGTAGAATATATGGGAAAAAAACGTATGATCGTGTTGTGACCGTTCATTAAACTTTTATTTGTTTTTATTTGTTACGGCGAGCGAGTGGGAAAGCGGGGTGGTAATAAAACTGTGATATATAGGAGTGTGTACTAATTACTCGACGTATTTTAGGGAGGGAGACATTGTTCTTCACGAAATTGTATAACGTATGCAAAGGTTTTCAATATTTAAAAAATGTATAGAGGAACGTACTCATATTTCGGATGGCGTGATAAATCATAACTCTTACACCATTCCTCAGATGGCCCAATTGACAACAGTCGGTTGAAGCGATGGCCGCCAGTGGTGTGCATTGCCCTATGATCAAAGGTAGGCCATTGTAGTTTTTCATGTTCGCGTATGAATTTTGCTTTGAATAAATTGAAAATGCCCATATTATTATCATCTTCCACTGATTATTGTAGTCATCTGAATAAATGAGCCAAGTTTGTTAACAAATTTGTGGGAAAATTAAATTTTGATCAGAAATTCGTCGTTTTTTAATTACATTTTAATTTATTTCTATGTTCCGTTTTTCTAAGGGTAGGGAAATATTTTGAGCCTTTATGAATTGCACGCTACTAGTCGCCGCCATATTATGTCTGTGTAGTGGCCGTGAGCATTGGAGTTGCGTGTTAAGAACGAAAAATATTTAAAGTTTTTTTCTAAGCCCAAGCTTTTGACAATGTCGACTTCAAGCAGAGCTGGACAGCAAATGATTAGCCCTATTACCTTATTGCTTAGTTTAGTTTTTTTTTTCTTTTTTGAAATTTTATATGAGAAAACATTCAGTTATAATACAATATACATGTTTACAGATTAAGTTGTCATTTTGTTACTAGTGAAGTTTCCGTTATGTAAAAATGAGAAAAATTAAATATTTTGTAATTGGTAAAATAAATAGAAAAAAGAAATTGAAAAATAAAATGAAGTAGGTAGATGTCTAAGACACCAACCCTACTGAGCAACTTTTGAGCCGAAATTTTGCACAACAAATGCACAAACGCTTTTCCCAGCGAATTTACGATCAATTTAGGATGTTGTGGATTAAGTTCCCCTCACCACCTCTGATGAGGGGAACAAATCTCATCAAAATGTAAAATATCATTATTAGTTGGCGATCTATTTTACTCGATTCAAATATTGAATGACAAAGATTTATATCTGTTTTAGAATTTCAAAACATTTTTTGGATGTTTTAAATAAAGGTGAAGAGAACCTAACTTATTTTACTTATAATAAGCTACGTTTTGTCTTGTTTTTTTCACTGACGAGAAATGTCAAATGTACAAAACATGCAATGTGCTTTCGCGGCATTAGAAAAAGTCAAGCTAACACTTTATTTTCAACATGTTTTTAACACACACGTTGTGAAGTATAAAATGTTGGTTTATATATTCGTTTTTAAAATAAGTGATATGCATTCATAATAAATACAATATAAACTCATCTATGTTAATTTTACGTTGAAAGTTTTTACTTTTATGTCACTTTATTGTCTTAGAAGTAGGCAGTTACTATTTTATCGTGTATGAAAGTGGGCGGGCACTATTTTATAGTAGGCGGAATCCTGGGGAATTTAGGATAACAAATTCTTGGAAGCGGGCAAACAGAGCGAATACTTAAGAAAATACTTGGGTGATCGGTGATTCAGATTGATCATTCGAAAGGTTGGAAAGAACGGTCGTTAGTCTATTTGGGATATCAGGTTGATTTGGAGTAAAATTTGATGACGTTGTCTTGACATGCGAACTGTGTAATATTTTTAGTAGTGTCCTTTTTGGGGATAGGCAACTGTTTTTAATTTCGGATACCCGGATTACTTTTAATAATAAAAAAGTTTTTAGTAATGTTTATCTCAGTGTTTGAATTTTTTACGTTATCGTGAATATGTAATTCTCAGTTATCAATAATGTTATTAAAAATTTATTTAATATTTACTTATTAAATAAATAAATTAATAACAATTACTTTTTTTAAAACACTGTATTTAATATGTAAATATCTATAAATGTGTATTTTGGTTTCTTTTTATTACATTTTATTTTTCTTATTCAACTTATAATTTTTATTTAACTTACCTTCAACGTCCATATATTAATTCAAATATACTAATATACTGCCATTAACTGATACCAGGTATACTCACGCACTAGCCTTGCCTATGTGGGATTTTTTTGTGTAATATATATTAATCGTAGGTTTATGTACATTTGCTCGGATGTACACATATTAAAATTGAATATTAAAAAAAAATGTTTATAATAAAAAAAATGTTTATAACCTTTGTACCTTGTTTGTGTGAATGTATGTATCAAAAAATGAAATAATAAATAAATAATCTACATGTTTCAGAAGCAAAGTTCCTTTTATCAGGATAAATAATATACCTACTAAAAATAATGACAAGTATTGAGAGCCTAGATAAAACCGACGGAACGGATTGGGGTAACTGTAACTCCGTGGATTAGTGCGTAAGGTCCCGGATAGACCATGAGATCCTTGGTTCGAGTCCCAATAGCTACCCTTATCTTATTATTTTCTGTATCTTTTCGGTTACGTGTCTCATTTTGAGAGTCGTTAATATTATCAATAATGATTGATGAGAAGCTTATAAAACTCATTGAATAATGGGTTTTATAAGCTTCAATAAATTATTTCGAAATAAGATTTAAAAAAGTTTTTTATGAGCTATGCCACTCTCGCCTAGAATATGGCATATAAGGATGGGACATGCAACGGCAAATCGTATGAAAGAATTGTCTAAAACCCAAAAGGGTATTATAAAGACCATGCTGAAAGCCAACAAAAGAAATCTTCAAGTCTCGCAGCCCCTAAGATCCAAAATATCTATGCCAAGAATGTTCTAATCAAACGGTTAAAAAAAAAACAAAATGTGACCTAATTTACACAACACATGAGCTAACTAGAATAATATTATTAATATTTTATTTTATTTATTTATTAACGCCCCAAAGGGCTTTTACATATTTTAACATTAAAATGATTATGTGTACAGAAAGAAGAAAAAAAAAGTTTACAAAAAAATAACATGATAAATAGTTGGTATATAATATAACTGTAACATATTTATAACATATATGCATGTATAATAATGTATTAGTGCATGACACAGAGAAGTTATAAAGGGAAAGGTTTCTAATTTGTAGATAATACTCTTTTTTTAAATAAAAATAGTAATAGCCTGATCTACATGATACATAATACACAAGTGCGTAATATATAATATGAGTGCATGAGATTGTGAAAAAAAAGCAATTTGTTTTTATATTTCGGATGATGTTAAAATGTATGAAATTGCATAATACATAATATAGTATATGATACATAGAAAGAAAAAGAAGAACAATTTTTTAGGTTGTAGATAAGTAGAAAGATAATATATATATAAGAAATTAATAATTAAACAATAGCTCTTATGCGATGCTCTTATAAAAATATAAAAGATATAAAAATATCGTTCAGGTATCTTTTAAACATGGGTAAACTTATATTAAATTTATCTATAGCAGAGGTGAATTTATTTCCAAATATATGTAGACGAGAAATGGATGCATACATTTGGTAGTTAGTCCCAGAATTATTGTTACAGAATAACATATAAATATAATATAATCAAAACAACAAAAGTATATATTTTTTGTTTATTTCAGTTAAACAGAGCTCTGAGTGCAATACTCTGTCTGCCATATAAATAAATTACATGATATGAAATTGAATATAAAATAAAAAGCTTGAGGGAAATTCTTCGTCTGTTGTGTAGGCGCGCGCCCCGATAATATCAAATATACCCAAATTTAAAACTGTTTTTAAACTATGGAACTATAAATATCTCTCCACTAAGCTCTATAATTCACTTCCACCGTTAATAAAAAAAACGTAAAGTACAAATGATTTCAAAAACCAAAGTAAAACCTGGCTCAGAAAAATGAAAGAATAGGAATAATCCAGCATTTTGAAAAGAACAAAGGAGCTTAAAACAATCAGTTTTTAAATAAAACCTAGTCCGCCTCAGCGCGGGAACCCCTAGTGAGGAAATCTTTGATAAACATCCTTAATTTGCCTCATTGGCCTTATAATTTGTTATTATATAAATAGAAAAAGAAATGTACTGAGAAAAATAAAGTATTTTAATTACAAAAATAACTGCAAGCCACTGGTAAACCAGTACACCAGTATTTTTTGTTATTTTTTGGTTCAGTGTTAACAGTAAAATATACAAATTACATTACGAAAGCAACCCTTCATAGTTAACGTTTAATAACCGGCCCCGTTGGTGACTTGCATGGCGTCCACTAAATTAAACGCCGTAAGACTTATATTAACACTTTCTGCCACGTGCATATTACTAAAGAAACGAATGGCCGCTGTTAACTAAAACAGCGCTCCGTTCCATAATCCCTTGCCACGGTTAATAAAGTGTAATTTTATTTATTTAATATACAACTATACTTTTAAATGCATCACAAATATCATATAAATTTTTATTTCATTTAAAGTCAATCGGTTTCATATGAACCCTTTAAAAGTAAAAAAAGGGAACGGAATTTTTTTTGTCAATCCGAAGATAAGTGATACAAAGGAAGATGTGGCATTGAAGGTAGGTGACTGTCAATGTAAGTTATATGTACGGTGTGAAGGTTGTAATACAGGAAATTTGCAGTAGTATAGGTGAACAGTGTTAGCGACACTTCTGTGGGCTCAGTTTCATACTAATAACAGTTCATGGCCCATCTCCCTTGTTTCTATTTTCTGTGAAAGGCACAAACTGCGGTTTCATGCAATTTTAAAGATAGGTACGTGCGTGCCTGACAAAACATTTTTTTTTAAATTTTTTCGACAGATTATTAATCACTTTTTGGGTTGATAATTAATAAATTAATAACATATACTTTGTTGAATATAATTCTTATTAATTTATTAAATAAGTTTTATTTTTATTTTATTAATTACTAAAGCCCTGATGGACTTTTACATATTTAAAAAAAAAAAAATTGTGCACAAAAAAGAAAGAAAAAAAGATTTTGAAATTAAAGAAAAGAACATGAAACATGGTAGGTAAATAAGTGTAACATTTGAAATATATATATAATACAGCACGACACAAAGTCAATAAATAAACAAAAAGTTCTTGAATTGCAGATAAAATAACACATTTAAATTAAATTAGTAATTATCTGGTATACATGTTGCATATTATATAAATGCATGACTTTGTGAAATCAAGTAGGGTATTTTTTAAATATTTTTCGTGACCTAAAACTTATATAATACATAATATAAAAGTGAATAATACAAAATATTTTGCATCATACAGAGAAGAAAAAAAGAGGAACATATTTTTGGATTGTAGATAGATAATAGGATGATAATAAAATATAAATAATTTTACAATAAATGAATAAAAAATTACTTTGTACCCACCACCTTATTAATATTTATTTATTAATATACATTTTTTATGTTTTTTATTTATTTAATATGATAATTTTATTTTTTTACAGTAAGTATATAAATAAAACATGATTAGTGCAACAAATAATATAATATAGCTGTTCCTCACCATAAAGAAACAAGGTTCTTGTCTTTGGTGAGGGATTATCGCTTAAATAATTAGATCATAACGTAAAATATTGTTGTAGAATAGCAGGAAAATATGAATTTGTCGTGTAAATTTAGTAATTTATCAATAGTAATAGTATTAAGGAAAAGAAAAGAAAAGAAAAGGAAAGAAACGCAAGGTTTGTGGAAAAAAAAAAGATTAAAAAAATTAATAATAAATAAAAAATAAAATAAAAGCCTGTTGCAGTAGTAATTTATGTTGAAATTCATGGATATTTTCTATAATTTTAAGATTAGAAGGAAGATTGTTAAAAAAAAATTCCTAAATATACATATCAACATGTATTCTATATATTCCTGATGAAGAAAGCATCGCTATCGAAACATGTTGATTTGTGTATATTAATGAAGTGGTGAATACAAAGTTATTTTTAATTCATTTATTGATAATAACCCCACAAAGTGAATACCAATCTTTTGAAGAAATTATAATTTTACAATAGCTCCTAAATAATTGCTCCTAAATATGAAGGGGGAGAGGGACGTCAGAGAGTTATTATTTATTAATTCAAAATAAGTATTATAGTATTATAACGCAATACAACAAACATAATGTTTTTAAATAGAAAAATATTTTATAAATTTACATAGGCTTAGCATTTATCAAAATCCAATCAGAAATATTACTTTTTTCTGACTTTTTACATAAAGCAGTATATTTACCCAGGGTCAAAGGATATAAATAAACAATGGCGTCGAATTTTATTTGTAGATAATGATTGGTCAAAATTAATAAACAAAAATATTCCAACTAGTATTCAACCAGCGTTCTACACAAATAACAAATTGAAGAATTATGTTTTAAATAATAAAGATAGTGATGTTAGTATTAAAAAATCGGGAGTTTATAAACTCAACTGTCATGACTGTAATGCATTTTATATAGGTAGAACCACCAGAAGTTTCGACATTAGAGTTAAAGAACATATTAGAGCATTAAAAAATAACAGTGAATCGGAATTTGCGGATCATTTAATAGAAAATGATCATACTTTTGATATAGATACAGGATTAAAAATACTTCATACGGGATACAAAAGATAAATACTTTTGATAAGATTAATACAAATTAATAATTTTGAAATACTAGAAATTAGAAAAAGCGATAATTTAAAAATTGATATAATCAACAAACAAAAAAACTTTTTTGGTAACCCTATATTAAATATTTTCCCACTTAACAGGCCTTCCTACTCTAATGACCATTCCAACAACTTGACAATTTCCTAATTATACCTTTGTCACCTTACTTTAACGATTGTAATTTCCTAATTATTTGCCTTTCCCCTACCACCCCTCCCCACTTAAATCTTTGTAATTTCCAAATTATTGTAATTTCCTGATTGTAATTTCCTAATTACTTGTCTTTCCTCTACCACCCCTCCCCACTTAAATCTAACTGTTCTATATTTTAATTGTTAACTTTAGTATACATTGATACTTGAAGATGTGAGCATCGCTCACGAAACATGTAGTAATATTGTATATTAATAAAGTGATGTATACAAAGTTATTTTGTTTTAATTAAAATAAATAATGACATCACAAAGTGAAAACCTTCTAGAAGAAGAATTCTTCTTCGAAAAAATAATAATATTAGCTTCCAAAGTGAACTTGGGAAAAACGAACACACGTGACGTCACGAGTCACAATTCAGTACAATTTACAATTCGAATGGCAGTAATGGATACTGCCGCGCCTATTATATCTATGGCAGCGCCGGTCATGTTATGAACCATGACGTAAGAAGCTTATCGGCCGGCTGGCGAGATTATCAACATGTTCACTGCTTATATCTTCGGTACTATTCGGTATTTTTCAAAAATTCAAAATGTTCTGTTCTCAGCATTAATATGATATGTATATAGATAACATGAATTTCCGCTGTTGGAGAAAACCTCATGGTCTGAGTGGGTAGCTTTTTATTTTTTTGTTACTGAGGATATGAAAAAAGGTACTTATTTACCTCGTAGTAACTAAATGATACTACTGTTAAAATGTAATTCAAAATACTTTTATCATAATTACAAATCTGACTCTAGCACAATACAGATTTTATTTTGGGAAAAATTTCCTACGAAGTAAGTGAAAATTGTATTATATTTTAGCTGGAATGAGAAAAATGTTTATTTAAGAAATCGGGTTTTCCTGGAAACAGTTCATTGTAGCCTGGCAACACCGAGGAAACTTAAATTTCGTAGAAGGGAAAACACAAACGATATTCTTTTAATACATGGCGGTAAAAATAATTAAAGAATTCAGGTTTTCCATCAAAATATCATGTTCAAAAATGGGTCAAGTCGGGTTAACAGCATTGTGGCCTGTTAACTGCACGATTCAGAAATAAAATACCGAAAGTTACGGATTTGCGAAAGGTTACATAAAAATTACGGCATTAAGTAATACCTTATTTTGCTCGCGTCAAAAAAGCTTAGTCGGCTTTTTCCATTTTGGATATTTACGATATAATGGCCCATTAAAACAATTTAAGCTGTATTTTGGTGGAAAGTAATTTGGGAAGCGGATTTTCTGCCTCTTTTCGAACGCTTAAAAATCGTTTCTTACATTTTTAGTGTTTTTTTCGCGCTACTTTAGCATTACCCAATCAGTTACCTACCTGGGGCTAAGAAACACGTTTTTTAATTTGCATGTAATAACAAAGTGTAAGGATTTAAATTTTCATGAAATTACAATAAACTCTTATTTATAGGAAGGAGTCGTGTATAAACATGTTATTACAGTAATTTTTAAAAAAAAATATTTTTTTTTCTTCAATAGATGTGAAATAATTTTGTGGCATCATTCTTAATGAAATTAATAAAAAAATATTTAATTTACACCACTGCTTAATAATAACACCTTCGAAACATGTTGATATTTTTATAATAAACAGATGTGTACTTTTTTTTTAAATTTCTTCAACAGATGCGTTGATTCATAATTAACAAATTAAAAGCAATTAGGGATGATTTTAATTAATAAATTCGAATTATTATTATTTTAAAATATTATTTTTCTCCACTGTTCACTAACATCAATTATTTGTACACATAATATTTAATAACCTTTTTTTTACTTTTTGGTCAATATATTATCCATTAATTTAGTACTGTAACATTTATTGATTGCAATCTGATTAATTATGTGTAATTCTTTGTTCAAATTATTTGTTGATAGACGTACAAAAACTAATCTACTAAGCTTAGAATCATTGTCATTATTTTTACTAGGTTTATTATTTATCATGTTGATGGGTTTGCTTTTAAAATAAACAGATTAGATATTTACATATTAAAACTGTGGTTTAAGTTTTAAAAAAAGTAATTGTTATTAATTTATTAAAAAAAACAGCTAATACGATCATGAAGCAATGACAAAAAAATATAGACGTGAGAGAACATTCAAGTCAAAGCCTAAACAGGGTGTTGGTAGACTCCATGATATTAGACATGGCAAATTATATTCTTAACCTTATATTGGTAAACACTGACAAAAATCATTTAGACTTTTACCAAAAATGTCAAAGCCCTGGCTTGAGTTAATAAATCCCGATAATCCGGACTGTGGAGAATGGTACCCAAAATTAGTAGATTGTTAATTGGGTAAGAGCAATTCATTGTTTCTGAGTCTGTGGCGAGGAATCTTGAGCTGCATAAGTTGTAACAAAGAAGGTAAGTCAATAATATAAGTAATTACTTTGAAAATTTAAATGAGATTAAAGTCTTTCCTATGCTTTTCTAATGAAGAAATATTTATTATTTGTTCATTTTTATAACTGGAGTAATCGTTTTTTTTCTCGCCTAATCTCCGTGCAATTCCACGAAAGAGGCGATATTGTACGGATTCAATATCATGAATAAAAAGGAGACCAAATGATACTTGCATATTCAAGATGATCAGTAGATAGATTTTAGGGTATTTATATTTATATTTATATAAGTAACAGAATAATTCATTAGAATGGCTGATAAAATATTGTTTTATACAAAAAAAAAGATAATTGAAATAAGTGGAGTTGTTATGGCGAAACGATAATATGTAGCCCAATAAATTACGATATTCACCGTATAACTAAAATGCCTTTTTTCGTTTCTGGTTATATGGTTACGAGAAGTTATTTTTAAAAATTGTTTTAGTGTACTTTAACTCACGAAAACGAGTCCAATTTTGTGACATTGAAAATTGCATCAGATAACGTGACATCAACAGTCAATATTTAAACTCTTGTAAAAAATGCATTTTTTTTAATTTTTGCGGTACCGTAATAAAATACTTATATTAGAAAATAGCTAATTATGTATCAATAAACTTCATATAAATGTATATACGTATTCTTGCTAAATTTCAGGTGGCCAATAATAAAAAATATGAAAGTCAATAGCGTTGTTACTCTTCTTCTTCGTATGATAAAGGAGAGTTGGAGGTTAGAATGTCAAATGTCAAAACAAGGATGAGCTTTACCGTACGTCATTTTATATTCTATTCATGGTAAACTACAAGTAATACAATTGCGTACCTTTTTAGAAACTCTAACTCAAAGAATAATAATAGTATTGAGATTTAACGTTATCATAATATCCGTATTGCTAATTGGTTTGCTCATTAATACTCTAATTTCTTTCATTAATAATATTTTTTTTTATATTGAACAATTATAGAGCTTAGTCACCCAAACGAATTTTAAATT
>JAHDVE020005382.1:0-103420 GCA_022606495.2 Halesus radiatus | reverse complement strand
AAGATGATTTTTGGACTAGCGTGAGAGATGTAATGGGACTAAAAAATCTGAACGAAAGGATTATAATGGCAGAGTACCTAAATGGGTGGGTGGGAATTAGACGGGATGGATTTGAATCGGCTTTAGGTATGTATTTAAAGAACGAATGACAATGGTAACAGAATACTTGAAGTATGTTTATAGTGGAACTTTTTTGAATCGAATACCTTCTTCGATCATAAAGGTATCCACAAATGTACGTGGCAAAGAGGAAATGAGAGGTCAATTATTGCTTTTGTGGTAATTGACTCTAGGTTGAGAGCCGTTACCAAAGACACGAGAGTCTTCAGAGGGGCTGAAGTTGAAACCGACCACTTCCTGGTTGTGTCGAGAGTAAACCTCTTCCGCGGTTGGCGCTCTAAAGTGAAAACGGTGTCGACTCCAACAAGAGTCAAAATAGAAAAACTACAAAACGATATTGTGAGAAGTAAGTATGAGAGTTGTGTAGAGATGAGATTGAATGAGAAGGAAATGAACGGCCTAAGTATAGACGCAACATGTAAACACATAAAATTGAGTCTCTGCGATCTGCTAGGGAGGAATGTGGAATAAGTAGGCAAGGTAGGAAGAAAGGCGATGCATGGTGGGATGATGAAATTAAAGCACTGGTTTCAGAGAAGAAGAAAGCGTGGTTATGTCTGATAGCGACTGGCAGTGCTCCTAGTGAAGAGCGGATTAAAGCGAAAGAAGTATACAAGGGATGTAAGAAAAGAGTAAGTGTTGGAGTGAAAGAACAAAAGAAACGTCTGGAAGAGGAAGAAGGAATCAAAATGACAAAACACTTCCAAGAAAATATTAAACTGTTTTGGAAGGAGGTCAAAAAGTCCCGAAATGGTCCAGAAAGCGGATGTATGAAAGTGATAAAATCAAAAGATGGAAAAATGTTAAAGAATGAGAAAGAAATAAAAGTGAGATGGATGAAATACTTTGAAGAGGTTTATGTAAGCAACCCGATTGATAGTGGACACAGTGGCGAATCAGGTATGAATGACGATGGCGTGAATTACGCCTTACAATTATCGCATGGTTATGCAAGCTTTTTAACCAGTGTTTAGAGGAGGGTTACACGTCATTAGATTGGAGGAGGGCTGTGATCATGCCTCTATACAAAGGTAAAGGGTCACGAATGGAATATGGAAATCACAGGGCTATTAGCCTGCTAAGTTCAGTTGGAAAGCTGTATTGTAGGATATTGATTAAAAGGGTACAAACGAAAACAAAAGATAAAATATGGGATGTGCAAGGTGCATTTATGAGCGGAAGAGGGTGTATGGATCTGATTTTCACGTTGAGTATGCTAACAGAGAAGTTTCTGGCAAAAAACCAGAAACTCTTCTGTGCCTTTGTAGATCTACAAAAACCGTACGACCGAGTTGATAGGAAAACATTATGGAAGGTATTGTCCAAGTATGGAGTGAATACGAAACTCATACACGCAATCACGTCTCTGTACGAGGAAAGCGTTGCATGTGTTAGGGTAAACGGTAATTTTACGGAGTGGTTTGACATCACAAAAGATGTTAAGCAAGGCTGCGTAAAGTCACCGTGATAATTCAATCTATACATCGATAATTGTATGCAATAATTGAAAGAGGTGGGCCTGGGCGCGAAAATGAGTAATCTGAAAGTATGTTGCCTGTTGTATGCTGATGATGCGGTGCTGATTGCTAACAGTATGGAAGTCCCTCGTATCTAGGATGAATGAGGTATCTATGAAGAACGAGCTAATGATGAATATAAGTAAGTCTAAAGTCATGGTGTTTGAAAGAGTACGAAAACAGTGTGCAATATAGTTGTGAATGACGAATACTTGGAGCAGGTCGATGAGTTTGTGTATTTGGGAAGTATGTTTACGAGAAATGGAAAGACTGATAGGGATATTGAAAGAAGGGTGAATGCGGGAAACTCAATTAACGGAGGACTGAACGCGGTTGGCGCTAGCAAAAAATTGTCCAAAGAAGCGAAGCTAGCAGTCCACAATGGAGTGCTGATACCAACCCTGATGTATGGCAGTGAAGCATGGAATTGGCAGAGGAAAGATGAAAGTAAACTGAATGCCGTAGAAATGAGATCTCTGAGACGAATGTGTGGTAAAACCATGTATGATCGTGTGAAAAATATTGAAATTCGTAAAGAATGCAAGGCTGATGTGAGCGCAATGAGTAAGATTACGTGATTTCGTTCGAATTTTGAATTTGATGTGGATTCCGTTAACAAATCCCATAGTCGATGCGCACCCGGGCAGCTAACAGATTCCTAAAGTTTTCCCGCTTCTACGTTCTGCTATTGAATGTATGAACTATTTCTTAGAACAGAAAGTCCCATAGGCGCTGTATTCAAAACTCACGTACGAGATTCATTTCGGATTTAATAGCGTGCTGTTTCAAGTGTGGTAAAATTATAATACAAGTTTGCTTATGGGAGTTGACTGCACAAACGCACTCTAGAGAAAATCGCCACTGCTCTCGGTACCCATTGCCCTGGTGTAAGGCCACAGCTCAGAATCGTAACGTTGCTTGAAATGGTCTTAGTTGTGTTTGTTGATCAGATCTCAAAAATCAGGCAGATCTCAACTTTCCTCTACCCTATCTCCTTCCCTTCACCACTTCTTTCAGTCTCACAACATGCCCATTTAAAGGATGCTATAGTCCCTCTGGTTTCGGACATGGACAGTTGGAAGCCGACCCTCTACACATTATCCCCAAAGATCCTCTGTGGAATTAATTTAAAAATAATTATTTTTAACTCTTGTGACGGTTCGCATAAAAGTGAAAATGATATGTGCACGAGATTGTGATAAATTAATACTGCAATATATATATTTTTTTAATTTAATGTACATCAAATTTAATAATGTTGTTATTGAATTCCGCAAGTATTTTTAGTTTTTATTTTTGTGACAGCTGTTTCGGCATTCAAGGCCATTTTCAAACTCCGGTTAATCCACATTGTGACGACTTATCGCAGTTTGAAAATGGCCTTGAACGCCGAAACAGCTGTCACAATAATAAAAACTAAAAATACTCGCAGATCTTAATAATAACATTATTAAATTTGATTTACATTAAATTTAAACATAATATCAATTAATCCTGCAATGGGGTTCATGAGACGTAATAAAGCAATTTTATTCAACTAACTATCTTATTAAAAGTCATATCAACTTGCGCAAGTCCCACTGTTGTCGCTGCAGCACCGGTCATTTAATATTGAAGAAATCATTATTGTTTAAAATGTTCATCGTTCTACGAGAAATCTAACAATTGTTAGATTTTACTTTCGCTGTGTTATGAATTTAGCGAATGGCGAATAATTTGCTAATTTCCAAATTGCAAACCCGAGAGACAGTTAATAAACATTGCACATAAATGACCAAGACGTTAAAACATTTACATAAAACAGTTTAAAAAATAAATTACGTTTTTATCGCCGTTAGAATGTTTTAATATTCTAATGCGTTTTTCAAGACTCAATCAAGATAAAATAACAGTTAATTTCTTTTACACGAAAGTAATAACATTTTTACACTCGCAACACTTTTTCACCGATAACAATATAGTAAATATTTACAAAAGCACGAGATTATTAACATTACACATTTTTTTGTATTTCTTAGGCATTAACTATGTAATAATTTCTATACATTTGTTGGGGTGGTGATTTTAGAAATGAACATAAAAAATTAAATCAAACATTAATTTAGTTTATTAAATAAAAGCACCCCGTAAATTACCTTTGTTAACCATGTTTCCTTGTTATTTTGACTCCTCCCACTCGCACTACCCTCACCTAATAATGTCTAATTATTTCTGTACTTGTTTAATTTAAGTTAGTTTTAAGAACGCTAGTAAAGGACACGGATGAGTTGAAACCGGTAGCAAATAAATCAAATTACGTAACAAATGGATAAAACTCTTCAAAACAAAACAATATACAACATGATACAACGATCACATCACTCATTATTGGTCATTACTCATTAGTCTTATTACAAACTTAAGATGCCATAGCTTCACTGGCTCCGGGCAGTAGGGACTCTTGTACAGTACAACATAAAAAGAACTAGCAACAGCATAATACCTTAAATTTATTGTAATAACTTGTTGAAACTAATAGACCTCATTGTAATATTTAAACATTGGAGAATATAATATTAACAAATCTCAAATGAAATATGAAACGGAACACATGAGAAAATAAAAAGGTATTAGTTGAATTTTCAAAAATCGGCGGCAGATTCAAATTCGGCAATCCCTTTAAAATATAGAAATAAATTATCGCGATGCTCAAACCCGGCTACATTCTAAGCACATCCAGCCGGTTTTTTTTCATTTGGGCGAAGTTTGAATTTCCCGGGCTTTTGGAATTTCAGAAATCCGCGGGAGATTCAAATCTGGCAATATTAAAAAATACGTATCGCGGTATTCAAACCCGGCTACATTCTAAGCACATCCAGCCGGTTTTTTTTTTAATTTCATTCAAATTCAAATCTGGCAATATTAAAAAATATATGTCAGAGTATTTAAACCCGGCTACTTACTAAGCACATCCAGGCGATTTTTTTTTTCATTTGGGCCTTATTTGAATTTCCCGGGCTTTTGGAATTTCAGAAATCCGCGGGAGATTAAAATCCTATCGCGGTATTCAAATATGATGATATACCTATCCGATTTTTATTTATATGGGTCAGCTATTGACTTAGCTCGAATGTCTGTATTCGTAAGTCTTAAATTTCAAGTATGATATCGATATAATGAAGTACAGTTTTTTTTATTTTCATTTGAGACTTGTTAATATTATCTTTTTCAGTGATTAGTAAGTATAATATCTGTTTTTAAGTCATCCACTTACGCTTCCGGTGATTCTCGCACAAAATGAAGAGCATATGAAATATTGTGTTGTAACTATGAACAAATTATTTATATTGTCAATGAAAATTTTTAAAAAATCTCGTTCTTTGCGACTAAATTATACTTATCGCAATTTTAAGTGAGAGTCGTTGCATCACTAGATTCATCGTTAGATAAAAAATTGCGGCGGCGTTTTAAAATTCTGTTATTAGTTCAGCGATTGTTTGCGGTTTACGAGAATCAGTATTGTTAACGTGACAGAAATTATGCTTTCACCAAATGACAAAAACACTCACTAATTTATTACTTAAACCATTTTTATGTAAATTTTAATTCTTAGTTTACCATTGAAATCAGTTTTTGTCAGTCTACTATTAGATGAATTTCCCGCTTCATGCGATTTCGACGGAAATCGAACCCTCAATCATTGATTTCCCTATTACTAAGCTAAACTTAGTACAAAGCATCTTTAAAAATATGTTTATTATTTTTTAAAGGATTTGCTGAAGTCACTACCTCTTAGTTGATTTTTGATTACCGCAACCAAAACAACAAAAAATGTGTTTCTTTTCAAATTTTAAATATAATTCGCATTTATATAGCAAAACTAAAACATTAAAATAAAACTAATCAATACGGATCAATACTTATACCACATTTAACACAACCAAGTGAACACCTCAGCACAGGTTCTCCTAGTGAGGTGGTCACGACACATACGAGGTGTGTTCAAAAGAAAAGGTGAATTTTGAATTTTCGATTATCGATTTTTTTTGTTATGTTGGTACACATATGTTTATCATATGTTAGCATTATTAGCCACTTTGGATCAGTGATTTGTTTTTGACAACTGGAAAAGTCACGTTTTTGGGTGTTCTTCGATTTTTTATTTAGGTTCGTTTTCTGAGGCATCATCAGTCCGATTGAAGTGAAATTTTAGATTTGCTTTATTTTCTATGTCCTCATCGGCATTTCTTCAAAAAAATTGATTCTTTTTAGAAAAAAAATGTTAATAATTGTTAATCTAAGGAGGAATTTCCTAGTTTTAATCGGAACTTGATAGCCGTTTTCTGGGGCATCATCATTCCGATTATAGTGAAATTTTAGATTTGCTTTGTTTTCTATATCCTTATCAGCATTTCTTCAAAATTCCAAAAAATCGATGTTGTGTAAATGGCGTAAATTGAACTGGTCTCATTAGCTAAGTTGGTTAAGCGGTTACCCCGGATAGGTAGATTTCCTGGGTTCGAGTCCCAGATGCAACTGAAATCTTTTTATTTTCCCTTGTTTTTTTCGGTTTCGTGGTTCATTTGGGAAGTGTTCATATTGTCTTCTTCAATGATTAAATTTTTTTTAATTCATTTATTAATAATGATGCCACAAACAGAATATCAATCTTTTGAAGAAATTACATATAATACTATTAAAAAATATATACTTATATGGTTAAATGGGTTAGGTTAAATAGGGTTTTCGTGCTAGTTTTTTTTCGAACTTTTAAGAACTTTATCACTTTTAAAGTGTGTTGAATTCTCATGGAACTTAATTGAAGCTATGTGATACAAGAATTACGACAAAAAATAACAGCACGCATGGTCGCTTTCAGAACCGATGAAATACCGATCAATTATTAATAATGAAGGCTCCAATTAAGACAGGAGTCGTCCACCTTAATTAAGTGCAGCCAAGTGAACAATTTAAACAGCCTTCACTTCTGTCGGCTCGGAAGATCGTTACACTGCTAATTAATGCGCTAAAAGTGAAATACAATCCGCCGGAAATCTACGGAGAATTCGATATCGCCTTAGTTGCCACTAAAGAGAAGTTGTGTAATAGTGTTTTGTTGTTGAAAATTTTATTTTCTAAACCTAAAAGATTTGCGGATTGTTAACTTCTAAAGTTCTTTGATTTTTGGAGTACACGTATAGTTAGTTGATTGTACTGAATCTCAACATATTTTATCAGTGGAAAGCAATCTAGTCACAGAGGAGATAGACCGATGGAAGCGTCAGTATTAAAATAATGTCAATTTTATCTTAAAACGAGTGAAACTGATCAAACACAGGCCACAAAATATATAGAGCTCCATAACATGCAAGGGAAGAAACCAAAATACAGGGGGGCGAAGGGTAAGCTGCGCGTGCCCTCCAATTAAAGTAAAACAGCAAATAAGTAAAAAGGTTCACCTTTTTAGAAAAACCGATTATTTTGTTAGAGTATTTAGTTTGACCCGTTTTATAAATGTTTTGTATTTTGCTTACCGCAGTCAAAATCACGGGAAACAAACATGGACGGCAGTGAACTAGGCTGGTGGAAAAAATTGTGTCACCTGACCTTTGCCTCCAGCCATCAAAATTGTACTTAGGACTAGTCTGTTAATGCTGACGTTAGTGAGCAGATGCAAGTAAGTTTTTTTTTTTAAATGTGATTCCACACAAGAGTCCCAGCTGTTCCCAACCGTCTGAAGCCAGTGAGACTATGGCATCCCCAATTGGGGTATGTTGCGAGGCTGAAGGTATTGAAGAGGGGAAGGAGATGGGAAGAAGGAAGATGGGGGAAGTACCTGACTATTCAAATCTGGTTACCAAACACGGCTAAAGCCATTTCGAGCAACGTTTCCATTCTGAATGATGGTCTTTTACAAAGGCGATACTGACAGTATCTGCCACTCTGGAACGTGCCGCAAATATACCGGGATTTTAACCCGCGACCTCCGGATTCGTACCCATTCGTCGGCCTATCTGGAACCTGGGAGTCGACATGTGTTGTCTAAATTGGCGACATCAGTTTTCTTTCATCGCACCCGATGATATTTATCACCATAAAGATCACACTTCTAACACTATTCGATTTTCTATAATGCAGTCAAAACGTTTTTATTGTCATAATTTTATAATGTATAGATTAATATTTTAATTTTATCTTAAAAAGCACATTGCGCATAAAAAGCTAAAAAAAACCAAGGACCTGAAGTTTGGAAAAAAATAATCATTAATCTTTTACAATCTCGGATCAAAATACATAATATTTTTAATAAACTAACATGAAAATAAAATTTACCGGCCGATGAACTATAAAGTAGAAAATCTGCTTCAGCGACTAAAATGAATTTTCATAATAATCGACTGCTTTCTACGAAAATATGCCATATTTGTTAGCCAAGGTTCTTTATAATTTAGTTTAGAAGATGAATTATTTATGAATATAACATTAGGCTACTACGAATATATAATGCGACTAGGTTCTAACTGCCAAAGCCAAATCTGAGGTATTGAAGGTTCAACTTTCGAAATCATGTTTGTCTCTATGCAAATTTAAAAAAAAATTAGCCTTGCTGACAGCTAATTAATTAGCGGTTAAAATGCCTTGAAATTTCATTAGAGATGTACCTACTTAATTTGGTCTTACAGTCAGTTATGTTCTAACTGTGATTAGAACCCCGTGAAAGTAAGTGATAAACATGATTTTATAAATTGAAAAACCTTTGTATCTTTCTTCCACTTTTTTTTGTCGACGGACCGGTTTCATCCTCGAGCATCTTTAGAGTGATAATTTCAAAACTAAATCTATGGTAATACGCTATCTGTCAGGAGTGAGTCCCATTGCTTTCTCATATTGTACATTTATGACTTGAAATTTATTTTATTGCTGACGGAACGGTTCTACAACTATTTAAAACTCGGGTTGGTTTATTACCTTCTGGAAGACGGATTACATTGTGTTTGTTTACTGAATCTTTGTTTTTTTTTTTAATAATGTGTATCGTGTCAGCTTTTATTTAAAAAAGTAGTTATTTCTGGTTTTGTTTTTTCCCCGTGATTTCTGTCTTGTTTGCTCAAATGAGTTTTATAGCAGTTTTTGTCTTGTAAAAATACGGGTAACAAGGTACATTTTAATGAGTCGATTTGTAAAATATTTTATTACGCTATAATAGGTACAAATCAGGGTAAATATCATTCTAAAAGTTCGCCTTAGATGTCTGGGACAAAATTCCCAGTTACTATTAATGTACTCGTATATAAGTAAGATTAAACTATTACGGATATATTAGAGGAGAGTCAGCCTTTAATAAAAAAAATCATATTAAAATGGAATTCCACCGTGAATTGACAATTTCAAAAGTATAAATAATTATAAGCGAAAAACCCATCTAAAAACTTAGCCTTTGCCTGTAACATCGTTGTGCGTTAACAAATTATAATTATTTCTGAGGAAAACGAGTTTTAATTGGCGTATTACAAAATAACCATTACATTTTCATATAAAGTATGCTATTTGTGATATACATACATTTATGAGCTAATAAAAAAACCGAATTTTTCGTTTAGCACCAATATTGTTAATTAATGTTGTGAACGCTAATCGGGTTTCACTATTCTACGAATCACCAAGGCAGAATCACATTAAATAACTTTAATTACAGTCAGATACGCGTAATTACAAACAGAGCTAGAAAATTGACAAAAAAGAGAGAGAACATCAGAGGGTGAGTAAGTGAATGGGAGGAAATTCTTCGATTTTATTGTGGACATAATTAGTTTATATATGTTTATATGTAGGGCCAAAGGTTATTTTTTGTTATTGTAAAATAAATTGCATTTAAAATTACTCTCCGGTTCCTAGGGCTTCTCAGCGAAACTTTATTATATTACCCAGTAGCTCTAATAAAAAGAGGTCACTCAATTCAATTGAATTCTTTATTCCTTTTTAAAAAATTACATTTTTAGAGATCTTATTAAATGTGACAGGATGTACAACATCCAAAATAATTACAATAAAAATTAAAAGAAAAAGAGTAGACATATGCAATCTCAGTAAATTGCATATAACACATACTGGTATTATGTAGGCAGCATGTTTGAACGCAGCTTCATTGCTGCTAAATATGTCGATATACGAAGTGATTCTAAGTAACAGCAAGATTGCCCTACCCACCGCAATGACCATTGGCAAGTTGGTCCTGCAGGCCGGGAGATAAAACAGTCTATGCCGTCAGTGACGGAGATAACCATCGTGAACATAGAAATTAATGCTTTCCGTGATTTTTCGAACCATCCGCGAATCAGTCTGAAGAAATGTGTCACAATGCGTACATCCCCTCTGACCCGCAGATAGTTCATTCTGAGCATACCTAAGACTAAGAAGTCGGTAGGATAGAGCCGCGGGTAGTAGCCATACTCCCCCAGGTAGAGAAATCTAAAAAAAAATTCTGAATTCTCTCCAACATGAGGGAATACTTCACCTGATGTGGGCTCCAAACCACCGACCCACTCTCAAGCCTACCCTTACTAGTGAGTTATATAATAAATATTACGAGAACCCGAGTGTCTCTAAAATTCCTTGCAGTACGTAGGACGATACACAGCACTTTCAATGAAGTACTTCAATATGAGCATGAAATGTCAGACTACTATCAAACACGATACCAAGATCTTTCATATTGTAGACACATTTTATACTTCGGGCGTTCATAGTACTCGTATGCCGGCAAAACAACAGGTCTTTCAACAGCTCGGCTGTGGAATGATCTGTGGCTTCTGTATTTCTTCCATCCGATCCTCGAAAAGATCCACACAGCATCCCCAAAGACGAAATAGGCTTTGAGGGAAATTATTTCCCTTAGGGCCTACTGTGTGGAGATACTGTAAAAAGAAATATGTAAAAAAACTAAACATGTATTTTTTAAATTTAAGTAAAAGAACAATCAAAATTTAACAATTTTTTTTATTTAAAATATTACCACGGCCGAGAATCAACCTCAGATCGACTGCTTGGAAGGCAACTATAGTTACGATTAGACCACCACCCTTTTAAGAACCACGGTACAAATTCATTACAAATTTACTGACAAAATAATTTTATTTTTTACTTCATTTTATATTATTACAAATTATACATAAATTAGTCAAATTAAATGCTGATGATACGGTGCTGATCGCTAACAGTATGAAAGATCTACAGTCCCCCGTATCTAGGATGAACAAAGTATGTATGAAGAATGACCTAATGATGGATGTAAGTAAGTTTAAAGTCATGGTGTCTGAAAGAGAGAGTACGAAAACAGTATGCAATATAGTGGTGAATGATGAATACTCGGAGCAGGTAGATGAGTTTTTGTATTTGGGAAGTGTGTTTACGAGAGAAGAGATGACTGATAGGGATATTGAAAGAAGGGTGAATGCAGGAAACTCCTTTAACGGAGGACTGAACGCGGTTAGTGCTAACAAAAAGTTGTCCAAAGAAGTGAAGCTGGCGGTCCACAAGGAAGTGTTGATATCAACCCAGATGTATGGCAGTGAGGCATGGAACTGGCAGAGGAAGGATGAAAGTAGACTGAATGCTGTAGAAATGAGATCTCTAACACGAATGTGTGGTAAAACAATGTACTCGTATGATCGTGTGAAAGATGTTGAGATTCGTAAAGAATGCAAGGCTGATGTAAGTGTAGTGAGCAAGATTAAGAAAGGGACGCTTAGATGGTTTGAGCATGTAGAGCGAATGAACGAAGAGAGGAGTGTAATAAGAATATATGACGCGAATCTGAATGGAAGAAGAAGCCGGGGCACGATCAAGTGAATCAAATACTCGAGTCGGGCCATGTCAAAAATCGGAATAACAGAAGAGAATGTATGAGGCGATGTATGAATGTGAATGAAGCAAGAACTGTAAGGAGAAACGACGTGATGGTTAGTTAGTTAGTCAAGGTGTGAACTTTCTTACTGTTAACCGCCCATACCATTATTCCAGAATTTTGTAATGAATAAAATATACTATACACCTGTACCTATCTAAAAGTAAGGCCCAGAAAGGCTGAAAAGCTCTACTTACTCTAAAAAAACGAACCATAAAATAAATTGAAATATACTGAAAAATACGACGAAATTTTTACTACATTTGTATTATTTGCTCTGTGCTACCAACTCATTAATAATAGTTTTTGGCCAGTTTAATTACAAAACGAATATCTAAAGTGCTCACTGTATCAATTGTTTTAAACATTATTTAATTTTTATGTAAGGCCAAATGAAAAACGCATTTAAGAGGAACGGCTCCGCGGTCTGTTTCATACAAAATTTAATTTTTGATTGGAGGCCAAAATACTCACCTAAATCTAATGATCTTTTTTTTCATCAAAAAGTATAGTAAATATCTAGTACGGGTGAGAAGTAATTTATTTATTTTTGATTTACATTATGAAATATAGGCCATTAAAGGAATAGATTTTTCGCGATTTTAGAGGCACCGTTAACAATTATTTGAGGGCTAATGGCGATTTAAAAAAAAAGTTTTACCCCATCTGCGAAAATATAATGAAATGTTAAATTAAAAATTTAAAAAAATATATATTAAAATAAGCATTATGGTGGACTTTCAAATAAAATAAAAACTACCTATTTACATTGTAAAACAAGTTTTCCGTACATTATTTAAAATATCGATCCGAAAAAAATGTTTTTTTAAATGTTTTATTTGTATATTTTTATTTAGGTAATCATATTTACATAACTTATACAATAATTATTTAAAACATGCTTTAAACCCCCAAATAATTTTCTAAGTTGCCTCTAAAATTATGAAAATATTTTTTTTTCATGGCATATACTTCATAATTTAAAAAAAAAAAAAAAAATACTTTTCATCTATACTAGATATTTACTAAAACTTTAATTTAAAAAAATATATCATTCAGTTAAGATCGGTATTTTGGCCTCAAATCGAAAATTAAGTTATGTTTGAAGCAGGCACCGCAGCCGTTCCTCTTAAGAAATTACTATTATGCACAAATTTCAAGGTTTTTTTCAAAGACATGACAGGGTTATTTTAATTTTATTAACATATTTTTTAACTTCCTAGTTTTATTGCCCAAACAGGGGATTTGTAAAGATTAAATAGGTTAATAATTATATGATTTGACAAGTCAAACATTTCATTTTCTTTTTCTGAATTGTTAACACCCAACCGTCCACCAAGTACTACTTCAATACCTCACAGCTACATAACTCACGATGTTGCGAGCTAGTAGTAGTAATACTTGATCTGGAAATTCGTAACGGTAAAAAATTTGACACATTCCCTGGTTACGAATAACCTGACCATATTTGATAATCTCCTACTACCATCATGTCAAGTAGAAGATGTTGCCTGTGTCGTGATGGAGGACTTAGCCAGTCGAGGAATTGAACTCACAACACCTGGGTAGGACCCAGACGCGATGCCAACTCAGCCATTAACACTTACTTATTAATTTTTTTACAGCTTTAGCACCTTTTTTGTGAATAGGCACCACACACGAGTCCCAGCTGCTCTCAACCATCTGAGGCCAGTGAGACTATGGCATCCCCAATTGGGGTATGTTGTCAGACTGAAGGTAGTGAGGATGGGAAGGAGATGGGGAAAGGAAAATGGGGATGTACCTGGCTATTCGAATCTGGTCAACAAAGCCATTTCAATAAACGTTTCGATTCTGAATGGTTGTTTTTCGATTTGAACCCGCCACTCCCGGACTCGTAGCCAAAGATCGTAACCACTCAATCACGAGAGCCGTTGTTGGTCATTAGATTTAAATAGTTAGGTAAGTACTTCCCAACCGCCCTCTTCCCCCATCTCCTCCCATTTCCCACTCTCTTCAGCCTCATACAGTATAGTCCATCTGGCTCCGAACAGTTGGGATTCTTGTCCGCTATTCACATAAATTAGCAGATTAATCCCCGGTGCCGCAGTTTTTGCTGCATTTTTGCCATTGTTGCACAACCCCCGTGCTGATAAAATAGAACCGTTTTGAACACTCGTAAAAAGGACACAGTATGTTCATCATGGTACGAATTGAATTGTAGACTATTTTGCGTATGAGGAGAAATTACCATTTCTACTATTCGCGTCTACGCGGCGATTAACATAGGACTCTAGGACATTAATTCTGTAAGATAATAAAGAAACTGGTTTTGTACTTGATTATAATAATAAGTGACTGAGCAGGTAATTATTAAGCTGACAATTATCATTAAATACATATTTTAATCAGTGAAAAATGCAGTTATGGGCATTCCATGCACAGATTTTCCAGATATGACTGGTTTATTGCATTATTATTTAAATTCTAATAACTCCATATACCCACACGGAGAGTATTCAAATACTTGCTTAAGAGACCATCACAATAAGGAACTCCAGTGAAAAAATAACAGTTTTAAAAATATGTATTCATAATAGATCAGTAAACGCTGATTGTGATGTATTTTTTTTTAGTTTTGGCGAAATTTAAACTTAATTTGGGTGACTTTGAGCTCTAATTGATGTTCAAAATAAAAAAAATCTATTATTAATGAAAAAAAAAATTGAGTATTCATAAGCAAACCCATTATCAATGCGGATATTATGATAATGTTAATGCTCAGTAACTCAGTACTATTATTATTCTTTGAGTTAAAGTTTCCAAAAAGGAACATAATTTTATTACTTATCTTTAGTTATGGTTTATCATGAATACAATGTAAAATTATCTACGGTAAAACTTGTTTTGACATTTGACATTCTAACCTCAAAGTTGATCAAAACCGACCCGCCATAGATTTGGAGCGTTTTGGCGGGCTTTGAAAAAATAAAACTTTGAAAATTATTTTAACTATGAAAACTAACTTTAGGAAAAAAAAAGTACTGGTATTTAAGTTTAAAAAGAAAAGTAAACTGTACGGAATGGAGTTTGGTTTTGCCTTGTATATAAAATATTTATTCGATTTTCTCAGAACTAGGATTGGTAGACAACATTGTGTTAAAAACAAGACTTTAAATTTAAGTTTGAACGTCATATTTGATTAAAAAAATTGCACTGAATTTTCTTATTCCGAGAGTCAATTACTTTGCTTTAATTGTAAAATTTATCTTAATTTGCTTCTGTTTCCTGGTATAACGAGAACACACTTTTACATGCAGGAATATTCCGATTGACAACAGCGAATGTTCATAAATGTAATCAATGTATTTTTGAGGTAATTTAAACATGTTTTTGATCTGCAGACCGGTAGGTACTAGATGTGATTTGTAATCAATAGTGTAATTTGTGGTTTTAAATTGACTTGTTGGGTAGGTACCTTAATAACTAAAATTCGTAGACAAGGTCGCGCGAGGGTTGGGTATTTTGTACAGGTATTACCTATAAAAAAACCAATTTAACCAGATCTACACAAGTTTTTAGTCTTCTCTGGTGTTCATGTACGTAAGTAACTAGTTAATAAAAATACATTACTAGAAAAAAGGCACCGCAAGTAGATACCTACGTGGTAAAGGCCGCATTTATGCGGGAGTAAAAAATCACTCCGGAGTCTTTTTCTATAACCAACGGCAGCTACTAAAAAGTGTTGCCATTTTAGCGACGGCAACAATGTCGACGTTTTTAATTATAGATTTTTTATGTGAGACCGTACATTGTACAAGCGTCCCATCTCCCCGGAGCCAGTCCAATGATGGCATCTCTAATTTGGTGAATGCTGTGAGTCTGGAGGTAGTATGGATTATGGATTATTAGGATAAGAATAAGGTTTATAGCAGTGTTGCACAACCCGCGGTCAGCGCGCCCGTTTTGTGCGGCCCGAGTTTTTTCGTACGGCCCACTTGACAAAATGATATATCAAACATTTTGCGATAAAAAACATATTAAAAGGTTTCTGTCCCGTTTTACAAAGAGGTTTCGAGGCAAACTTAATTTGTCTTAAGTATTTTTTAACATATTCTTAAAACGATAGAATTTTGAGGTTTGACATAAATGCAGAAAAAAAAAAAGTGACTTTTTTTAGTAAATTTTGATTGGAATCCGTATTTTTGAACGACAAATATCAAAATAATCGTTTATCCTTGAACTTAACCAAATTTTTTAACGTTAGCGCTTTGTTAGATATTTTTAATTAAGGTAAGTTACCAAATGTATTTTTCTGACATAAGTAACATATGATATTTCCTATTTAATGGCAATCGTTCGGAGTTCCATTGTGATAAATTCTAGATTTGCGCTTTGTTGTGCTTTATGTGATAAACATATTTAAAAAAAATCATTTTAGTAGGTTAGCAGCAAAATCGACTGCAAAGTTAACCATGTCAAGCTGTATGCACCTATGCGGCCCGCGAACAAATTGACAATTGATAAATGAACCCACGGGCTAGAAGGGTTGTGCAACACTGGTTTAGGGGTACTAGCTACCTGACTACTCGGATCTAGCCACTAAATATACTTACAAACACATATACACACACACACTTATATAGTACTACTACTTATAGACATATATCACCAAGAAAATAGCTGTATAAATCATAAATTACAAGGAAACATGTCATGTACCTACTTTGTAATTTTAATTTGTGGAAATTATTTTTCATTTTGTTTCAATGATAAAATAAATAATTAAAGGTGTTTCATGCAACGTTTTGATTCTGAATGGTGTTCTCTCCCCAGGGCGATACTGACAGTATTTTGCACTCTGGAACGAGGTTCAAATTAAATGTAGGTACTATGTTTTTAGCTTTCCCAATCTGAAATCATATCAATAAATACTACATTCCTGTACGGATGGATAGTTTTAGTTTTTTAGCAAAGCCATTTGCAAAATGATACCCCAGTTCCTACCCACATCATTTTTTTTAAACTGCTATGGGTCGTTTTTGTAAACGTGCTTGTTATTTAGGCGAGGCATTTATTTTTATAAAATTATCTAACAAACAATTTCTTATTCAATCCGCAAAATAACCTTCCTCCAAAGAATATGCCGTTAGAATTCAATCATCCAGAGTCGCCGCCGAGCAAATCTCGTTTTATTATTATTTTGAGGCGGAGACGCTCCGAGCCCGAGCGAGAACCGAGCCCCGAGCACGTTGTAAACACGAAACGTCAGTCAAGTTAGTTCGAAAGTTTCCTCGTCGAACGCAGGTCGTGTCTCTAGTGCGCATGCTCAGACCGAGAAATTAGTTTCGTCAAGTTGAAAAGTGTGAAAAACAAAACATCGTCAAGTGTATTCGAAATTTAAAAACAAATTATAGCTGCATAGACAAAAACTATTTTATTGTGTTTCGTAATAATTGACTTGTTCTATTTTTGAATTTTTTAACTTTATTCCAAAATAAGTTTTCGTTTGACGTTACGTTCTAAAGTTGTATTCAAAGGGTAGGTACTAAGGTGCAAGTTTTTGAATTTCTGCTTATTTTTATTTTATTTTGTTTTACAACTAGAATAACCGTCTGTGTTTGTGAAAGTGGCTATATTTTGATGAGCCAAATAGTTGTGGGTGCCTTAATCTATGCATGACAGTTTTCTCTTTTGGATTATACTTTGAACTGAAGCCTACACCAATTTCTTAACACACCAACATATAATAAAGGTAAGAAAATTCAAATTAAATATTGTGGCCTGGGTGATTTTTAAAACGGAATCATTTTACAATCTCGAACAGGTTTCCCGCCACGGAATAAAACTTCAACATTCTAAAATTTAAAATTCTAATTTTGTTTTTCAATCATAGTTTTTTTTGTAACAAGGCTACTCTTATGTAAAGTACTTATTAAAATTATGAAGGACATTTTTTTGTTGTTCAGGAATTTGGAATAAATAATTTACTCTTAAAATACGCACAGCATCTAATGAGTACAAACATTAATGTCACATTCTTGGATCGGGATGATTCATTTTCATAATTTAAAAATTAAAAGACTTCAAACTTTCTTTTTAGACATTAACGACCGTTCTTCCTTCATTAACTTTTTGAATGATCAATCTGAGGCACCGATCAGCAAAGTTTTTTGTTGAGCATTCGCCCTGTTTGCCTGTTTCCAAGCATTTTTTTATCGTTGAACATCCTAAATTGTATATGAAGGTGCCCGCCCACTTTTATAGACAATAAAATGCAATGAAATTATTATTTTTTTTAAATAAAAATAACAGAGATTAGTTAATATGGTATTTATTTGAATACACATCATTCGTTTTAAAAACTAATACATAAACCTACATTTTAAAATTCAGAAACATATGCGTTAAAAATAAGTTGAAAATAAAGAGTTAGCTTGACTTTTGCAAATGCCGCGAAGTAAATGGTTCGTTTCTTACATTTGACGTTCCTCTCCCGTGAAAAACAAGACAAAATGTAGCTTATAATAAGTAAAATAAGTTAGAATCCCTTCAGTTTTATTTAAAACATACAAAAATATGTTTTGTTCATTCGAAAACAGAAATAAATCTTTGTCGTTCAATGTTGAATCGGTTAAATAGATCGCAAACCAATAAGGACATTTGACATTTTGGTGACATTTTGTCACCCTGTTCACACTTTTTTACCCTGTTCACAATTTTTTATAACTAGTCCTCTGTTGAGCGGAACTTAATCCACATAAATCGACATCTTAAATTGATCATAAATTCGATTGAGATAGCGTATTTGCGCATTTGAACAGTGTTGAGGCAAAATTTCGGCTCAACAGTTGCTTAGTAGGGGTGAGAAAAACGGCCGTTAGAATTTTTTAAAGCTTTCTTGTATTTTTAGATGAAATAGGTATCACTGCGTTTCATTTCTGTGAGTAAAGAAAACAATACGTTTTAATATGTTTCACTATGCAAGTTAGATCAATTCTGTGGTACAAAATTATATTTCAGCACATTAATAACCCCATATATTTAATACAAATAGACTAGAGCACGATTACAATACTCGTCTCAATTTTAATAAAGGATTAATGGTCCCTGAGCATAAAAACAAATATGGACAAAGATCTTTAGAACACATGATTCCTAGTTGTATAAATATGTTACCCGCTGAAATAAAAAACCTGTATTAAAACTAAACCATTAATAAACACATTGAAAACTTGGCTAGCTGAAAGGATTTATTTGTATTAGAAATAAGGAAATATTATTTTATTTATGATTTATTGCTTTCGTTTATGCTTTTATTTTATCCATTTTTTAATATGTTTTTCTTGATATATATTTATGTTTTAAGCTTGTTACATATGTATTTTATGTTTTTATTTTATATATTGTTTTTTTTTTTAATGTTTTTATTTACATATTTTGTAAACTTGTCTATGTAAATTTTATGTTTTAAATAACTAGCTCCCGTTAGACAAACTACAGAAAGTAGTTTTTCGGGACTTTTTTTAATTGAATTTTTTCTCCTGTAAAAATTAAATACCAAAAAAAAAATTATTCATCATTACATAAGTTATTTTATTAAAAATGAAATTTTATTAGAAACAACTCGATCTTGGCATACATTTCTTGCTTCATTTACGTTCATACATCGTCTCATGCAATCCCTTTTTACTCAAGTATTTGATTCACTTGATCGTGCCATGTCTTCCCCGGACGTCCCCGGCTTCTTCTTCCATTCACATTCGCATCATATATTCTACTTATACTCCTTTCTTCGTTCATTCCTTCTACGTGCCCAAACCATCTATGCGTCCCTTTATTAATCTTACTCATTTCGCTTACATCAGGCTTGCATTCTTTACGAATCTAAATACTTTTCACACGATCGTACATGGTTTTACCACACATTCGCCTAGGAGATCTCATTTCTACGGCATTTAATTTATTTTCATCTTTCCCCTGCCAATTCCATGCCTCACTGCCATACATTAGGGTTGGGATTAGCACTCCATTATGAACTGCTAGCTAGGGAAGAGGTTATATGAAAAAAAATGTGTATTAGAACATTATGTGGTTAAAAATCTTTAGAAAACTTGGTTCACTGAAAGCAAATAACTAAATTTAAAATATTTCTCAGACATCTGTACAATATTGATACCCTCGGCCATATTATGGTGATTATTTTAAAAGGCCTAGAAAAAAATTAAGTATCAGACCTAAATAAAATGCTTAAAGTGCAAAATCTCCTACTTACGAACCCTTTTCCAGATATTGTCGTATTGTTCATTGTGGCAAATTAAGTTTCTTAGAATATGACCAAAAAACATTTTAATATATGTGCCTGAGCTTTGGAAAATAAAATAAAATACGCATTTTGGTGATGTTTTTTTTGCGTAAATCGAGATTTGCGATTTACTCAAATTAATTTTATCAATTTTACCAAGTGGATCCCCTTAAAATAAATATATTCATGTAGATCAGCAAACGCCGATTCTGAATATATATAAGTTCTATTATATGTAGCAATACGCAGATTTTATTTAAAAGTTAATAAAAAACCATATCACCAAAACATCTTGTTATTTTGGAACCATTCCATCTCAACGTCTGACGTCACGGGTCTCGTCCGCGCGCATTCTGATTTTGAATTTGTATGGAAATTTTTATTTACCGAGTTTGTTTTGTATAATATGATTTTTTGTAATTTTGGTTCTATAATTGTTGTTCAAGATTAAAATAAAACATTATTATTGAAAGAAATAAGGGCAATACGAAAATTTGTTGTCTCTAAAATCATAAAAAAATGATTACTTTAATGGTCTATATATATAATAAAAAAATAAAATAAAAACTTTTAATCCGTACTAAATATTTGGTATACTTTTTGATGAAAATAAATATCATTATGTCTAGGTGGGTATTTTGGACACAAATTCAAAATTAAGTTGTATGAAACAGGCCGCGCAGCCGTTCCTCTTAAAGGCGTAGATCATTAGTCCATTAGCGTAGTCGCGAAAATGCTTCGTACATATATTACGAACCAGATTAATTAAAAATTTTAAAGCGCGGTGTTGATAGTTCAGAGAATTCTGTCTGTCAGGTATCTGCTCCTGTTGAATGTCGAATGTAAATATTGTGTCGCTGTTCATTGTTCTATGGGCAGTGACGTTTTCTGTTATCGCTTTACATAGCGTAAGGATTCTGAATAACTAAAATATTATGAATAACTCTCTCTCGGTTAATTCAGTGTTTTCTAAAAATATATCAAACTCTCCAACAGTCAAATAAACACGTTTTGTTATGTATACAGAGGTCGCGGGTTCAAATCTCGGCGTGCGCGAGTAAAATTTAATTTATATTGTTTCACAATTAATTAATCAAAAATAATATACACTACATGCGCGCACGTTCCAGCGCTCCGAATGGATGAAGATACTCTTAGTATCGCCATGGTGAATGACCACCATTCAGAATTGAAACGTTGCTGGAAATGGCTTTAGCCGTGTTCGGTGATCAAATCTGAATGGCCAGGTACTTCCCCACTTCCATCTTAATAATAATAATAAATTGATTATTTCTATAGCGCCGTTTTCGTGAGAAAATCACCTCAGGGGCGCTTTACAACATAATTTATCTAACCTATACCTTATCATTTAGACTTATATCTAATAATTTACACATTAGATTTATTACTAATGGCTTACAGCTAAGATTTATAACTAGAAACTACCTAATTCAAACTTATAATTAGGGACTTACATCTAAGACTTATATAGCCAGCGACCTTCAACTAAGACTTACTTGTAAATAGGAGGGTCTTTTAAACAATATTGTTGCATGGCTAACGTTTATGGTTTAGGAATAGAGACCCCTATCTTCTTCCTCTCCCAATACATTCAGCCTCACAACATACCCCAATTGGGGATGCCATAGTTATAGATAGATAGATATATAGTTTATTTACATAAACATTCTATAACATTTGTGTAGTTTTGAAAGTACACAAATAATGTCTCACTGGCTCCAGCCGGTTGGGAGCAGTTCGGACTCTAGTGCGGTATCCACATTACAAAATACCTATTTCGGAATACAGTACTGTATGGAAAGAGTGTATGAAAGAATACTCATAATTAATGGATAATTTATATGGTGCCGATTTTGCGTAAATCTCCTCAACGAGCGTTTCTGAAAAATCCTGGACTTCGAGAAATCTGAGATTCTAAATTGCTGAAAGTTTTCTTAACTAATTCCAAGACGCGACGATAATATGCGTATTAAGGCAAGCCCATTTAGACATATTTTTAAACACTATCAATTCAATCATACCGATAATAATAAATTTATAATTTCAAAATAAAACAAAACTTTGTTTACATCACTTTTGTTCTTATATTCTTCTTACCAAGCGGGTTTCGCTGCTACCGTAGCTTCTTCGGGGCAGTATACTACTAAATTATCAACTAAGATACACATGTGTTTTAGATTGATACAAATGGGCGGGTGGCGGGCCAATGATGGGGGGTAGCAGGTATCGGACGGGGAAGGGCGTGTACTTTGTTGATTGGGAATATTTTAAGTATCCGGCTTTTATTTAAATTTATTTGATTATTAATGAGTCCACTATTAGTGTTTTTGGCTTTCCTTATTTCTAATGCTTCTAAGTTATCTAGTCTAATGCCTATTCCATTTTTATGCAGTAAACTAGTGCCTGTAGAGTTATAGAATGTGTGGTCTAGAGGTGGTTGGCAAATAAATTTATACATTTCGAACCGTAACAAATATGTCAAAATGGGAAAATGATCTTTGAAGTGTTACATCTTCACTACGTATTAGTATACTCGTATACGGAGACTCAAACACGGTTTGAATTGAAAGTATGAATAATAATGTTCTGTGGTGTTTACAGCTCTCAATAAGTGCACTGCGACAGTTTAACAGAATACAAACAACGAAACGAGTGCACGTAAAAAGACTTCACAGTTCATTGTCCCATTGTGACAACTTTTGACTTGTGACAGTTTATATGTGGAGGTGCGATTTAAAAAAAATATTGGCTTCATAAAAACAAATTCACTTTGTGGCTTCATTTTACATTAGGGAATTAAAATTATTTTGTTTAAACAATAAATAATTGTCTACATGCACGATGAATGGTTCCTTCATAAGGATAAAATATTTACATGGTATCCTGACGAAGGTACCATTATTTTCGAAACATGTAGATAGTTATTTAGTAAAATAGTGGTCTAAACAAAGTAATTTATAATTTCTTCAAATGCTTGATAACTTTGTGGCATCATTATTAATTATATAATTGAAAATACACTTTACACTTTATAGTTACTAAAGTAAAGTGGTATATACAAAGTGTATACCACTTTACTAAAGTAAATATTAAGTAAAGTGGTATATACAAAGTGTATTTTCAATTATATAAAGTAATTTATAATTATTTGACAAAACATTGTTTCTGACATGATTTTTTTTTTTGCAGATAAGTTTTGTGTTTCTGCTATTCTTATCATTATTGGAAAGAAAAAAAATGTTGCGACATTTTCTACCCCCAATTAGAACAGAACTTATAGAAACTAAATCTAACGACCGTTCTTCCCAGCGTGTCGAATGATCAATCAGAGTCAGCGATCAGCCAAGTGTTTTATTGAGTTTGCCTGTTTCCAAGCATTTTTTCCTAAATTTTCTATGGAGGTGCCCGCCCACTTTCGTAGACTATAAAATAGTGCCAGCCCACTTTCGTAGATGTACATTTGACGTTTATCTTAAGTGAAAAACAAGACGAAACGTAGCTTATAATAAGTCAAATAAGTTAGGTTATTTTTAGTTTTATTTAAAACATACAAAAAATATCTTTTGACATTCAAAAACGGAAAAAAATATTTTTCATTCAATGTTTAAACCGCGATAAATAGATCGTGAACCAATAATGACGTTTGACATTTCACTGTTATGTGTTCACCCAGTTGACTCTAGTCCTCTGTTGAGCCGAACATAATCTGCAAAAATCGATATCCTAAATTTGATCGAGAATTTCGTTGGGAAGAGCGTATTTGTGCATTTGAACAATGTTGAGTCAAAATTTTGGCTCAACAATTGCTCAGTAGGGTTAGGAAGAACGGCTTTAAGTATCCCGGTTCTACCGAAGTATACGAACATTACCAACCATCGTTATTCCATTCTCCTAATTTTTTATCAACATGTATATTACCTACCACATGATAAGGGGTGGAAAACAGATTTCTAGTCACCGCCAGCAGAAAAATGAACTTAATGTACGATAAAAGAGAAACCTTTATTTAATGCTGCATTTAACTCAGCAATTTTCCTCACATCATTAAGCTTTTCGCTACCCAGTTTGGGAAAGCCGAATGGTGCTCATTACATAATGAAGTGCTGAAATGTACTGTAAACGCACGCACATCAATTCTATACTAAATGCGTTTCTTATTACTTATTGCTCACGCGATAAAGTTGCGTGCATAAGTTAAACTAAAATTCCAGGTTTTAGAAATACGTGTTAACTTTCACGAAGTACATTATATACCACCATAAACTAGGAATAAGTAAACTGCCGTGGTAAGTAAAAACACAGTAATTACCATGGGAGCCATTCTCCGGAATGAAGGGTCGAGTTTTGTTTAACCATTAAGCATATTTACAATTGGCCTATATATTTTTTTATATGAATACCGCACAAGAGTCCCAACTGCTCCCAACCAGTGAGCCAGTGAGACTATGGCATCCCCATTTGGGGAATGTTGTGAGGCTGAAGGTATTGGGTCGCCAAACACGGCTAAAAGCCATTTCAAGCAACGTTTCAATTCTGAATGGTGGTCTTTCACCAGGGCGATACTGAGAGAATCTTCCACTCTGATTTTTCCGATTTGACATGTGATTCTAAATATTAAGTCCCGGAAAAGGAGGTGTGGGATAAAACAAAACAAGCTCTGACGAAATTGGTATAAACGCTCGACATTTTAAATGCAGAGGGTGTGATAAAGAACTGAGAATGATGGCGATGGAAAACATAATACTTGTAAATATATAACGCAGCATGTTGTCAAAGCTGCCTATGTCTAATCGATTAACCACAAACACCGCAGCCAATTTCTAGAAAACGAACAAAATACTAAAAAATACTAGCGAATCTAGATCTTGACCCTAGAAAAGAATGTGATGGATCCAGAAAGACAACTTGTGTTGAAAATATCTTTATGTATGAAAATGAATGTTTGTATGTCTCTCTGTCCTCGATTTTCTCGAAAATTACTCGACCGGTGTCGTTGAAAATAGCACACTTTGTTCTTATAAGTGCCGGGAAGGTTTAGAGAGTAGTTTGAATGAAATCCAATATTATGTAAAACCGTTGCTGTAACGTTTTAATATTGGTATGAAAAACATTGAACCCGCCATATTGTATTTAGGTTAACCCATAGATATGCCACTCTGGTTAGCCACATACTCGTACTTAAAGAAGAAGGTTTGTTCGGTTAGAATATATTCAAAATGGAAAACACAAATAGGTACCTACTTAAGAACTTTTTTTTATTTAGATATATTATTAAAAACTAAATGCTTGAAATGAAATAAAATTTTCAAATTGTTTCATTGCTTAGAGATAGTAATAGCCGTCACAAGGCATTACTTTTGCTGTCAAATCAATTATGGCACAAAAACGATAAGCAAGAATTCACAAATTCATAAATTCAAAAAAAAACCACCTAGCAAGGCTGGGTACACATCAGCTGGTTCTAAATATAAGAAACTGTCTGAACGTTTTATCATTAAACATAGAAATGTTGTCAAATCGACTTTGTGTACAGTTCTTAAGTCATTCTACTTTGCATGGTAATATCATAACCAAAATGCCGTCACTTGGCCGAATTGGTGACTTAATGATGCAAATACTCTAGGATCAATTATACACTATACGAGTACATCGAAGTGTAACAAAAACATGTACTCATTGGACGTGTTAGCAAAGAATGCCGAAATCAAGTTTAGTTTCCAAAGTAATTCAAGTCGACACTCGGTCACATTATGAGGCCACTCGTGGTGCTACCAAGTTGTATATTCACACTATAGCATTAGATCAGCAGTCTCCCCGCCATGTCCCGCGAACCCATTTCATTCTATTCTACTCGTACATAAATAATGTGCCATATTATGGCCTGCTGGTTCGCCTCACTCACAGTTATTTATTTATACAAATTGTACTTTTTTATCTTTGAATAAGATAATATTAACAAATCTCAGATGAAATAGAAAAAGACACAGAAAATAAAAAGGTATCAGCCACATCTGGGAATCGAAACCCGGATCAGTATCTTTCCGGGAGAACGCTCTGACCGCTGAGCCAATGAGACTTTATTATTTTAAGTCATTTTTATCAATGATAATAAATGAGAATTTTTCTTAAATTAGCATGGTAAACTTTTAAATGGCAATAAAAGCGTGTTTTTTCTCTTTCTAACACAGTTTAAATCATATACATTACTATAGTACAAAATGAGATAACATGACTTATATGAGTCCGTTTCGGGCTGGGAGAAATATCTCACTAAAAGACTCTACGGTTATTTGTTTTCTGGGAGAAATACCTCCTAGGGGTTAACTCTTATCAATATTCGTCTCAATTAATTCCCACATTATTCGCTGTTATCTTTTTTGTATGATGCGATAAAAATATACGAGGTGTGTTCAAAAGAAAAGGTGAATTTTGAATTTTCGCGGGGTGTGTACATTCGATTATCGATTTTTTTTGTTATATTGGTACACATATGTTTATCATATGTTAGCATTGTCAGCCATTTTGGATTAATGGTTTGTTTTTGACAACTGGAAAGGTAAGTCACGATTTTTTACTTTTGAAAAAAATGGATCAAAGAACATATATTAAATTTTGCGTTAAAAATGGAATAAAGTGATCCAACGCACTTAAAATGTTGACTGTGGCATTCGGCGAGTCTACTTTGTCTCAAAAAAGTGTTTATAGTGGTACAAGCGCTTTACAGAAGGCCGAGAAGATATTAATGACGATGAGCGTCCTGGAGTTGCAACCACGTAAACATACGAAGAAAACATAGAAACAGTAAAGAAAATGGTTTTGGAAAATCGTCGAATCACTATTAGGGAAGTTGCAGAGGATGTTGGCATATCAATCGGCTCATGCCATGCAATTTTCTCGGATGTTTTGGGCATGAAGCAGTTTGGGCAGTTTGTTCCGAAATTGCTTAATTTTGAGCAAAAGCAACGTCGCATTAGTATCGCTCAGGAGTTGTTGAATGACGTCAACGACGATCAAGATTTGCTCAAAAGGGTCATAACTGGTGATGAAACGTAGGTATACGAGTATGGTTATGACGTCGAAACCAAGCCCCAATCATCCCAATGGAAGCGGCCAGAAAAGCCAAGACCGAAAAAAGCACGCCAAGTTCGATCAAATGTGAAGGTTTTGCTCACTGTTTTCTTCGATTACAATGGCGTGGTGCATCATGAGTTCTTGCCAACAGGTCGTACGGTTAATAAGGAATACTACAAGGAAGTTATGCAACGTTTGCGTGAAGCAATACGACTCAAACGATCGGAATTGTGGAAAAACAAATCATGGATTTTGCATCACGATAATGCACCAGCTCACACATCAATGCTTGTTGTGATTATTTGGCCAAAAACAACACCGTAATCATGCCTCAACCACCGTATTCACCAGATTTGGCTCCCTGCGACTTTTTCCTATTCCCGAAACTGAAGAGACCAATGAAAGGAAAGCGTTTTGCCACAATTGATGAGATAAAGTCAGAATCGAAGAACGAGCGGATGGCCATACCGAAAAGCGCAATCCAGAAGTGCTTCGAGGATTGGAAGAAGCGCTGGCATAAGCGCATTATATCTGAGGTGGATTACTTTGAAGGGGAGAAAATGGATATTGATGAATAAATAAATACTTTTCGAAAAAAATCGAAATTCACCTTTCCTTTTGAACACACCTTGTATACGATATAAAGTCGGATAGGCATATACGAGACACTATCTAGATTGCAAATATATTCTGGAAGAACTTTTTTTTGTATGATAAAATATTACAATGAGGTTTATAAGATTCAATTAATTATTCCAATAAGTTAATTTTTTTTAAACATTAGAGTTTTTATAATTTAATTCGTTATAATTTTCCGTTTATACAGTGTATATTATCAAATGCCAAAACCCGTAAATACGTCATAGGACACTAAAAACAGGTCGATTTTTTATGCACCGTATTTAGGAAGTACGTAGCTCTCCCCACAGGTGAATTCACAAATAAAGTTTGTGAGGCAGGAGGTTGTGATGACGTCCTCGAGAGTGAGATTCTGATACAAAGAAATATATTTTAGCCAGAACCTCACTCTTCAATATGTTTCTGTTCAATAAAAGAAAAAAATATTTAAGATTATTCACATTAACTTGAAATGTAACCAATTTAAATAGATTTAAGGGTAATTTAATTTTTAAAAAAATTTTACCTGTTTTCTGTTTTTGGTCAGCTTCTATGTACAAATATCTGTAAAGCCTGGGTCAGAAAAAGTATAAAACATTGTTTACACCTTCTGGAACTGGGCAATGCAGTCCTGGTCATAAAATGTTTGAAGACCCCTGCTCAAGAACAAAAACAAAACATCACGTTCTGCGCACTCTTCCAATGTTTGTTTTTATTGAAATTCCAGGGCTTTACGAATTCCAAGTAGCAAATGGCTAAAGACGTTAAATGGCCAGAACAATTAAAACAACATTAAATGTAGATCATTACGAAACTAGTCATAATATGGTTCTAGCTCTGAGGTCACAAGTCTCTAGGAAAGAAGTAATAATAATGGTAATTGCACCAAGAAGAACGAATGGCAATAAAGGTTAAAGTCCACACAATATAATATTATCATTACGCAAACATTTGTACTGAGAGTTAAACTCCACTAATAATTATTATGATAATTGGATGATTAGTATAGCGTCGTTTTTGTGAAAAACGACCCCAAGGGCGTTGTACAAATATTCCTTGCTGGGGTTTATCGTATACGTAGATACAGACATATACTTACCTTCACCTGGTAGGTCACTCCAGATTAGCACGTTATTTTTAAGTTTTAGCTTTGAACGATATGATTTTGCGCACACAAATATTAGAAAACATGCTTGATATTGCAGTTACTGTTAAATGTTATATTTATTAGAAGGTTAGTGGCGAAAGAAGAGTTTTTATTTATTTATAATATTACTGTTTTTTTTCGAATTTAGGACCGAAGAACAGATTTTAAAAGAATGATTGCAAAAAGCAAACAACATCTACTCGAAATATAGATTTTTTCGATGATATTTATTTACATTTACAAAAATGTAAAGCTATTTGATTTTTTTTTTCTGTAAATTACTTTAGGTAGGTACTAACCGGTTAGCTTCGCTATGTAAATTGGGTATGCAACTGTACTATTCATGGATATGACTTTCCGAAGAGTTGAGTTTTAAGCTTGCTTCGCTCTGAATTCTGTCGAGTCTTTAATCAATGTTAAATCGTATGGCAGTTTATTTCAGGCTTTAGCGCCTGAAAGGCTAAAACACGCTCATCTACCTTAGTGTCTGGTGTCCGCTTTGGTCCCTTCAGCCTTCCAATAGCTGATGACGTCGCTGATCGTCCGATAAGTAAACTGGAGCCATCCCGTTAATTGATTTAAATACCATACAGCAAAGCATTAACTGAATTCTTTCGGGACATTTGAGCCAGTGAAGATTTTTGAAATGTTCTGATGAGAGTATTTAGATACGGCCATAATAAGTCTTGCCGCAGGGTTAAAAACGGATTGTAATTTGTTCATTTGATAGTTGAGGAGACTTGAGAATAAAAAATGTATATTTAAAATCACTGAACAATAATTGATATTTATGGAATGTTTCTATTGCGTAATCTGTACTCAGTACACAAATAAATTAATAAAAACACAAAATAAACCTTGGTCTGATTATTCAAATTGAGAGATTTGAAGAGCAAGAACATCAAGAGTAACAACTAGACACAAGAACCAGGCAACCAGAATCCAGAAGCAAGATGATTCATCGTAAATCCATCCCTTGATTCCTATACTGCCGTGGTAAGTAAAAAGACAGTATATTCCTTGGTAGACTATCAAGGAATATACTGTCTTTTTTCTTACGATGGCAGTATATTGAATCGTTGTTATGCATACCAGCTGATTAAACTCAATCAGTGACAGGAGTACTTCTGGTTGGGTGATAAAATATCTAAATTCGAATCGAATAATGGGTGCCAGTTTGAAAGATATGGCGTAATCAAATGTCTAGTTGTTAATGATAATGATAGAATTCAATTAGTGCTTTGGTCATGGCAAATGTAACATTCCCATGCAAGCCTATTCAGTCGAAATCTAAAAATACTGATGAACCAATCGATGCAAATAATATTCTTTCTTGCATGCAAGATAAGATGAAAGATGACAGCATCGAAAAACAACTATGGATTAAGGTTCCTACCGACACATTCATAAATGATTAACTCTAGTAAACAACATCCTTAACCCTAATCTCACGTCTTTATTGAAAAATGATATTGGTTTTATCGTCAGGTGTGGTCATTGCCGTTTTTTTTTTTATAGGAATACCGCACAAGAGTCCCGCACAAGAGGGGAGGGGAAGGAGAGGGATAAGAGGAAGGTGGGGAATACCTGGTTATTCAGATCTGGTCACCAAACACGGCTAAAAGTCATTTAAAGCAACGTTTCAATTCTGAATGGTGGTCTTTCACCAGGGCGATACTGAGAGTATCTTCCACTCTGGAATATATATTATTTTTATATGAATTAATTGTGAAACAACACAAACTAATTAAATAAAATTTACTTGCGCACGCCGGGATTTGAACCCGCGACCTTCGGATTCGTAGTCGAGAGCCTTACTCCTCGACCGTTTAGAGGCATGGGGCAATAGAATCTCATATTGTACATTAAAAGTGAAGCTAGCAGTCCACAATGGAGTGCTGATGCCACCCCTGATGTATGGTAGTGAAGCATGGAACTGGTAGAGGAAGGATGAAAGTAGACTGAATGCTGAAGAAATGAGATCTCTGACGCGAATGTGTGGTAAAACCATGTATGATCGTGTGAAAAATGCTGAGATTCGTAAAGAATGCAAGGCTGATTTAAGCGAAATGAGTAAGATTAATAAAGGGACGCTTAGATGGTTTGGGCATGTAGAACGAATGAACGAAGAAAGGAGTGTAAGGAGAATATATGATGAGAATGTGAATGGAAGAAGAAGCCTGGGACGTCCGGGGAAGACATGGCACGATCAAGTGAATCAAATTTTATGATTTGTCGGCCTCTGTGTTTTCTCCATCCTACAACATGTTCACTCCTTCCAATCCTCTAAAAGACCCTCCACACAGCATCCCCAAAGATGATATAGGCCTTGAGAGAAATTATTTTTCCTAGGGTCTCCTGTATGGAGTTTTCTTTGGGTCGAATGTGAATGAAGAAAGAAGTGTATGCCAAGATCGAGTTGTTTAGTGGTCCGTCCTCTCTGCCTACCCCTGCGGGGAAACTGTGTGATGGTTAGTTAGTTATGTTTATTATTTTTTTCTAGTATTAACCCTGCTACAGTTTCCGCTTTCCCCTTTACGCTTTATTTATAATATTTTCATCAAATAAGAACAAATGGCTAATCAATGGTTGAAATAAAAAAATTAACACACTTAATAGCTTAAAGATGCGTTAGTGTTTTCGTATTGACTAATTACGCTGTAATCGGCGCAACCGTCAACCTGAGACCCAAAAATATCCAAGAATCTCACAGCACATTGTTTCTGCGAGTGATTTGCATGTTTTCGTCATTTGCATTGCTGGCCCTGTTGCATAACAATAGTTGCGGGAAATACTCCTACTGCCTTAACCAATTGCCTGTGAACACTCTGCAATGTATATATTATTATGTACAGAGTTGTTGGTTTTTGCTGAGTGACCATTCGACAATCAACGTGGCGGAGAATCTGATATCTCGAGGCCTCCATTAGCATTCTGACACAGTTAGTTGGAGGAATGTCTTGTTATTGTTGTGCAGCTGTGACCTTCAGGAAATGGAGGATTCTGACCAATAGAGAGACATCGATTAGGTGCGGATTAGTTAGTTTACCGCTACTGGATACAACGTTTCAGATTGTAACTGGACAGTTCTGTTAACACCTTCCGACAAAAAAACAATACGATCGAACTAACAATTTACGTTGCGCGATTAATGTCAAATCTTTCACCGGGTACTTCTGATACGCATTTATGCATGCATTATAGATAGAACCAAAGACCTCAATATCTTGGTCCTATCATGAGGATCAACAATTTTAAGATTCCTTAGTAATAATAATTTTTACGATACTTTTTTTATGTAAAATATCAACATAAGACTCGGCAAGATCGAAAACTGAACATTGTTAGAAAAGGATATATGTTAACACGGAATAGAGGGGGAGCGCGATAATATAAATGTAGTTTAGGTCGTAAGCGATCATTCTAAAAATATTCAATAAAACACGACATATTAAGAATTTTAAATTTATTTATTTATAAAATACATGATAATAGAGTAGATGCATTAAATAACCATAGCGCCCCTGAGGTGATTTTTCACAAAAGCGGCGCTATAGAAATGGTCCAATTATTATTATTATTATTATTACTAGGCGGCTGCCTGTTTCATGGCAGAATCTCAGAATAGAGCAAAAATCTCCAGACTACTGATTTAAACAGCATTTAAAGAAACGCAGTAATTTTTTTCTTCCTATAATATGTTAAATCACAGAACCACACTTCTTCTTTATATTTTTTGGAGTGTACTTTGTGATTTTTTTCTATCTAGAGAATTTCATATAATTACTCTTTCAACTAGACATCTGAATAGAGATTGTCTCAGAAAAATACAATAATTTTTTACGTTCATAATAACTTCGAGCTTTCAAGCCAAGTTTGTAATATGTACTCGTACATATAAATTCTGAATGCGGAGACTTAAGGGTGCTGTATCAAGCTACAACTTTAAAACTCTAAAAAACCTTGCTGTAACATGTACTCGTACATAGACATTCTGAATGCGGAGACTTAAGGGTGCTGTATCAAGCTACAACTTTAAAACTGTAAAAACCTTGCTGTAACATGTACTCGTACATAGACATTCTGAACGCGGAGTCTTAAGGGTGCTGTATCAAGCTACACTTTAAAACTCTAAAAAACCTTGCTGTAACATGTACTCGTACATAGACATTCTGAATGCGGAGACTTAAGGGTGCTGTATCAAGCTACAACTTTAAAACTGTAAAAACCTTGCTGTAACATGTACTCGTACATAGACATTCTGAACGCGGAGTCTTAAGGGTGCTGTATCAAGCTACACTTTAAAACTCTAAAAAACCTTGCTGTAACATGTACTCGTACATAGACATTCTGAATGCGGAGACTTAAGGGTGCTGTATCAAGCTACAACTTTAAAACTGAAAAAACCTTTCTGTAACATGTACTCGTACATAGACATTCTGAACGCGGAGTCTTAAGGGTGCTGTATCAAGCTACACTTTAAAACTCTAAAAAACCTTTCTGTAACATGTACTCGTACATAGACATTCTGAATGCGGAGACTTAAGGGTGCTGTATCAAGCTACAACTTTAAAACTGTAAAAACCTTGCTGTAACATGTACTCGTACATAGACATTCTGAACGCGGAGTCTTAAGGGTGCTGTATCAAGCTACACTTTAAAACTCTAAAAAACCTTGCTGTAACATGTACTCGTACATAGACATTCTGAATGCGGAGACTTAAGGGTGCTGTATCAAGCTACAACTTTAAAACTGTAAAAACCTTGCTGTAACATGTACTCGTACATAGACATTCTGAACGCGGAGTCTTAAGGGTGCTGTATCAAGCTACACTTTAAAACTCTAAAAAACCTTGCTGTAACATGTACTCGTACATAGACAATCTGAATGCGGAGACTTAATGGTGCTGTATCAAGCTACAACTTTAAAACTTTGCTGTTCACTTAGATTGTCATTGATTAAAGCAGCCTAAACAAGTATTTAAACGTTTTCGGATATCGCAGTTTAGATTACAAGAAGCTTAGGTTCAGATTTGTGGGATAATCTGTTAAGAATTAAAAAATAAAATGAAAAAGTAAATATTATTTTATAGATTTAAGGTACTAAGGGCTAGCTCTGAAATAAGATTGTCATCTATATTATTAACGATTTTCTGAAAAAAAAAATTGTTTTAAGTTTCGTTCCTGTGTGTGTAATGAAGAGTTTATTACGTTTTTAATTTGACCATCATAATAAGACAACCATGTGCCCAATTTGGTGGTCGTAAGACCTTTTTTAAAACTGTTTATTAACTTAAAAGAAATACATAATTATTTCACTTTCTTAATTTAACTACACACATATTATATTAATTAACTACACACATATTATATTAATTAACTACATACGAGTACATACATATTATTCTTAACCTATTTTAATACTTATATTATTTATATACCTTACCTATTATTTCTAGATTACATATTACACATTGTTATTTTGCTCACTTATTTTGACAGTTTTTTTTTAAATGTTCTTACTGGATTCTCCGTGGATTGTATATATATACACCCCCATGACCTGTGCTTCTTTTGCCACTTTCAGTCTTTACTGTATTAGTGTACAATTTATTATGTTGCCTTGTGTAGTGTGTGTCCATTTTGTATTTTGTAGATTAATAGGTGTATATTATATTCGTACAGTTTTCTGATTTTCAGCAAGTTCATTTCTCGGTAGTACCTTAAAGATACAAAATAAACAATATGTAAAGTTAACGAAAAAATACATCAAATCAATCGACCTCAATAGATACTCGTATAATTATAATTGGAAACGAAACGGAAAAAACCTGCTGCCCGCAGCGTTTCTCATATTTTTTTATACCAGCATAAATATTATAAGTCGATCTGTGAGGTGATTGAAAGGAATGGATTATTACGACATGCGAGGTGAATAAAAAAACATGCGAGCATATCGGCTTCAGAAAACCAATTAACGACGATCTTGTTGGTGGATTGAAATTGGGTCATGTGGAACATGATTTATAGCTATTTACCAGTGAATTACCCAATTTACAACCTATTTAATCGTGCATTCAATATCTAACTCGAGAAACAGCCGTTTAAATTATTTGGATGCGTAGAGCGCATAGACGCAGAAAGGAGTGTTGATTGAGAATAGTATGTAACGCGATAGTGAAGAAGAGAAGAACTCGGGAATCCCCCAGAAATACATAGCATGACCAACTTAAATCGTGTCATGTGTAGATATAAGAGAAAAGCATGCATTTTTTATAATCTTTATATGAATGTCTATCGCACAAGAGTCTCAACTGCTCCCAAACGTCTGGAGCCTACGGGACTATGCATCCCCAATTGGGGTATGTTGTGAGGTTGAAGGCAGTAGCGACCAGGGACTAGGGCGGTAAAGGAGATAGGGAACGTGATGGAATATGAACTAACTATCACGCATTTTCCTCGCAGGGGTAGGCAGATAGGACGGCCCACCAAACAAATTGGTCTTGGCACACACTTCTTGCTTCATTCACATTCTACTACCATCACAGTAAGCGGAAGATGTTGCTTGTGTCGTAATGGAGGACTTAGCCAGCCGAGGAATTGAACTCACGACGCCTGGGTGTGACCCAAACACGATGCCAACTCAGCCACTGACCACTTGACCAGGTTGATTCACTTGGCTTCTTCTTTCATTGACATTCGCGTCATATATTCTCCTTACACTCCTTTCTTCGTTAATTCGCTCTACATGCGCAAACCATCTAAGCGCCCCTTTCTTAATCTTACTCATTACATCAGCTTTGAAATTCCAATTGGTGGTGTTACACCACGGCGTACCAGCATGATACGTTGTATAAAATTGGTATGAATGTGAATGAAGCAAGGTGTATCTTTCAAGAGTTGTGCAGCAGTCCATCCTCTCTGCAAATATCCTAAAATGGCGTGTTAGTTAGTAGGTACCTACCTAACACGAGAATTATCACCAGAGAAAAAGTGTACATTTTTCTACTGAATTAATTAGTCAATAATTTTTACGTCCTCTTTCAAAATTTATTAGTTACACGCAGCGTTTGGTTTCTTTATTTCCCATATCTACCTGTATTTTCTGTATGTTGTAAGTACACCTTGAACAATTGTACGAATTGCAACGAATGTACGAACAACGTGTAGTGCGCCTTTTTCGTATAAGAACGGTTCCTGCAAAGTCAATACACCGGGAGGAATGGTGCCATGAAAAATGTTGAACAATGAACAATGACGAAAATTGTTTGCTTTTTTAGTTGGTGTTTCAACAAATCCACGCTTACTTGTATAACTCAAAAATATGAAACCAGTGAAGAAAATAGACAAGCCCAGAAATTGTTAAATTACGAGAAACGTATTTATTTTGATTTAATTTATTTTTGTATATTTTTTTTCGTATCTATCACGAATGCCAATCTATCTATATATGTAAAAATGAATGTTTGCCTGTCTGTATTGACAATTACTCTTCCGGTTTCGCTGAAAATACCACAGTTCGTTCTTATTAGTACCGGGAAGGTTTAGAGAATAGATTGAATGAATTCAATCTTTAAAACTGCTGCTATAAGATATAGAACCAATAATAATATAGGAACAAGCCTAAAAAACTCAAAAAGTAAAAATCCCAAACTTAATAATAGTGGCATACGAGTATATGAATTAAAATGTGACCACGCCGACTGCAACGCTACCTATATAGGGCAGACGGGAAGGGCTTTCTCAACTAGATACAAAGAACATATAAGATGTTATAAAAATAAAAGCACTTCTTCAAAATTCACAGAACATCTTTTAGTTAATAATCACGTCCCGCTTGACAACAACAAACCTAAGCCCTTACATATAGAAAGAAAGGGCCTAAGATTAAATTTACTCGAACAATTAGAAATTAACAAACGAACGAATGATCCTAATATAACATCAATTAATAAAGTAAGGAAAATTATATACTCACCGCTTCTCGGTATGTTCGCATTATCAAAACAATACAACACATTTAAATAAATCAATTAAGAAAACATTGTTAGTTAAATACGAGTAAAAACACATTATAAATGTGAAAACCTCACAGAATTCAGAATTTTATTTGCTTTCTAACTAAATCGGTTTTACCGATAATAAATCGTTACCCATCCAAATTTTAAAGGATTGGTAGTAAATTAAATCATATAAATAAGTCATTACAATGTGGATTAACCACAGTTTGAAAATGTCCTTAAACGCTGAAACAGCTGTCACAATAATAACAACTTAAAATACTTGCAGAACTTAAGAATAACATTAATAAATTTGATTTACATAATTTAAAAAAAAAATGCTGCTATAACGTTTTAAAATTAGTATGGAAAACATTGAACCCTACATGTTTTATTTAGGTTACCAACAGATTACATATTCAAAAGAAGGTTTGTTTGGGAGGAATATTTTGGAAATTGAAAACACGAGATTTTTAAAAATTTAAATATGTTATTAAATTTTTTTATTTTTTTTTTAAGTGAAATAAAATTTTCAAATGAATGTGTTTTGTTTCTTTGTTTATAGATAGTAAATTCCTCTCAAATCAATTATGGTTCCCAAGAATTCGCAACTTCATAACTTTATTCCAAAAAAAAATCCCGAGCAAGGCCGGGTACACATTAACTAGTAATTAATATTCTGATGAAGTACCTACATATATGTCTATTTTAATCACGATGCTGCATCAGGCAAACTATAATTTTCACGTGTGTAGATAGGTAATCTAAGTGCGGGTTGTTTTGAGAAACTTGAAGAATTCATCAAAATTTCAAAGTTAACATTTAAGTTCTGTGAAAGGTCTATTCAAGTTCTGTCATTATTCAAGCATTGTGAAGCAATTGACCGATGTAATAATAACAGAATTTCAATAGAACTTTTAAAGAACTTGAATATTAACTTTGAAATTTCGACGAATTATTGAAATTTCGCGAAACAACCCGCCCTTAGAATCGCCCTGGTGAAAGACCATCCTTTAGAAACGAAACTTAATTTCAAATGGCTTTGACCAGATTTGAATAGCTGGGTACTTCCGAGCCTTTTTTAATCTTCTCCTTCCCCTCCCCACCCCCTTCATCCTCACAATCACAGAACAAATAATACATAGAGATGCCCTAACACGGAAGGGGAATAAAGAAAAGGGGGCGAGGGGCGAGCTAGACATTCCCCAAATTTAAATAAAACAGAAATTATGTAAAAAGTTCGACTTGTTTACAAAAGCCGAGTATTTAATTTAGCAGTCGAAATCACGCAAAACAAATGTGGACGGCAGTGAACAAAGCTGGTACAAAAATGGGTGTCACGTGACCTTTAATAAGGGCGATTTTTTTTCTAATGCAGGCGATACTTTCTGATATTATCTTCTACCAGCTGAAGTACCCGGCTTTGCCCGGAGTTATTAATAGTTTGGAGTAAATTTTTACAATCCCTAACCCTACCACTACTCCCACCCCTACTCCTACTCTTACTCCCTACTCCTAACCAGTAATTTTCTTCTTATTTTAAAAAGTCAAGTGTGTAAAATTTAATCTAGTACCAACATTTGGCTATAAGGGCGGGAAAGAGGGATGGGGGTGGTTTTTCTAAATCTCGTGTAGACAGTGACCTTCCTCTTGTTTGGTAGGTCAAATGTGCAAGATGTTTTCAAATTCGGAATAAAACTGTAGATTTGTATACAAAACAAGCACACACCGCCCGCCCGAGACGTTCTTCTTTATGTAATAGAAGATAGAAAAAGATTCTATTGGATTAGCATTTTAATTTTTCCAATCAAAAAAAGGTTTAAAAAATCAGATGTTGCCTTCTGGATGTATTTAAAAAATGAAGAAAGCAGATTCGCGGCTCCAAGCAAGCGGAAAGAGAAACCTCCCAACGATTGCAATGTTGATACACATCACGATCCGAGCTAATTCATACAATATACTATGTTGAATATTCAATGGACTAATCAAAATTGATTTCTCCACTAATTAAATACTAAAACACTGCATTTACGTTAACTACAATATACCTACGTGAAATTGTGGAATGTTTCAGATAAAAAATCCTTCAAGATTGTTTACTTACAGTCACTTTCACCAATCAAAACTGAGCGACCCGCTAAACTCAATGGATTTACCCTAATGGCATGTCCACACGAAGCCAGTATTTAGTAGAGTAGCGCTGTCCAGACGTGCATTTTAGGAAGCTGATGCCCCTAACTACTACAAGGATTCCCGCGCCACTCACACGACTTTCGATTGCACCGTACGTACTTGTACTCGTGAACTCGAATGTGATAGTAGATTACTGAGTGTCCAAACACTACTAGTGGACAGCAGTTGCCCCCACCTTGAATACATACATTCCATTCCAGTCAACTAAAACGCTACTACTACTTACCACTAAAGCGTTTGGTCCATACGTGGTAGTGGTGGGCGAAGCGACTCGGTTTAGTGAGCCGTATCACTAAATCAGCTCTCTGTAAAGACGATCCACATGAAAACTGGACGATAAAAGTATCGTGTAAGAGCGTCTCAAGGACGTCTTTAGGAGGGGTAAGGGAGCGAGGGAGGGGGCATGGTGCGGGAGGACGCGAACCGTCGTTCAAACGAGCCGTATCACCGAATCATTTTGTAGTGTACCGGACACTACAAAAAGCTGATTTAGTGATCCGGCTCACTAAACCGAGCCGTTTCGCCCACCACTAATACGTGGCCAGTGCCGACAAATTCTATTAAACGTTTTACTCACTACTAGCTGATAATAATAATACTTGGACGATTTATATAGCGCCGTTTTTGTGAAAAATCACCTCAAGGGCGCTGTACAAATACTACTTGCTAGGGTTAATCTAAATTTGTACATATACAGAAAACATACTTACCTGGTAGGGCACTCCAGATTAAAACTTAATTAAATTACAATGTTTTGGGCTGAGATGGTATGACTTGACTAATGATGGCTGCACGCTACTCTACTAAATAATGGCCATAAGTTTCAATCGTCCTGTAGATCGATTGCCTTACATTTTTCTTGTAATTATTATTTATTTATTTCTTTTGTGTGATACCACATAAGAGTTCCAACTGCTCCCAACCTTCTGGATCCAGTGAGACTATGGCATCCCCAATTAGGGTACGTTGTGATGCTGAAAGTATTGAGGAAGGGAATGAGATGGGGAAGAAGGAAGGTGGGGAAGTACCTGGCTATTCAGATCTGGTCTGGTTATTCAAACGTTCAAATTTTTTTGAAACTCGATCTAAACCGGGTAGCAAAGCTAGTTATATGTGACATTAGTCTAATCAGAAACCAGTAATCTGATGGAAGACATTGATAGACAAAGACGAGCTCTCAGCGTAAAAGCGAACATGATCAGCAGAAGATTTCGCCTTTGTAGTAGGTACCGTTGAAAGATCTCGTTTCCAATATAATAACGCCTTCCGCATAATGTTTGACCTCCCCAGATACTGTAGCGCACCCAGTATGTTCACGGATGGGCGAATTCCCGTTTTGTAGCCCTTATAAGATCCAGGAGAGCAGGAATGAGGGGAAGGATAAACCGCTACGGGAATATGGAAGCCCGCACGATAGCCAGTCTCCAGCATCAACGCAAACCGGAGAAAGACATTGACCCCTCACAATCTAAATGCCACGGCTCCCTAAAAGCTTCATTTTAGTATCTTATTCAGTTATTCACCTACTATTTATTTTTATGTTTTTTTTATAATTCACTGTATGTATACTCCATACGGAATGTGTGGGACTGCACTAACCTTCCCACATATCGGAATAAATACTTATTATTATGAAATAAAACAATCACTTTGTTTATAATCACGAAATGTTTATTATGACCGACCGGTTTCGCTTAAAACAAGCATCACAAGGGTACAAAATTAAATTAATCAAAAAAATACATTCTATATGTTTATATTTACAAACAAAATGAAACAAAACATATCATAGAACAAAAAACAATGAGAATAAAATAGCATGAAATAGAAATCTAACATAATAAAGAGAGAAACAGACAGATGTGTAAATAATGGATTACAAAGGAACACCTGGATAAGATGATTAAGGGATAATGGGAAATTTTATGAGTTTATGGGAAATATACGTAATATTGGGGCTATTGGACACATTTAAGAGAATGTTTTTGGTTTTAACTGCTTTCTTTATCTAATGTGCTTCTAAATTATTTAATCTGTTGCCATGACTATTTTATGCAGAATATCAGCACCGGTGCTTTGATTGAAGGTATAATATATATCAAGAAGATGATTGGCGAATACCGAAAATCCATTATCATTTAAGCATCTAAGATGCTCTTTAATTCTAATGTTGACATTACGTGTTGTTTTGCAAATATAGGATGCTGAACTATCATTACAATCTAATTTATAAATTCCCGAGTGACTAGCTTTGTCGTATTTATCCTTTGAATTGATTAAAAGGTGATTGTTTTATTTCACTAATATGTGACTGCTTTCTATCAAAATATAAACATATTATTATTATTATCTTGAACTAAAGAGGTTAAGAAATAATATGTACTTGGTAGGTACAAGTAGACCCTATGCAAGTACAAACGAATAATACGTGATGACCTCTAAAATTGAACACAGTATTCACGGAGACCCTGAAGCACATTGGTCACGATGCGCGAGCATTGAAAACACAATAGAATTTTAATGCAAGTAAAAAAGTGATTTCAACGTGATCAACTAAATAAAATGTAAAAAAACTTTGCATTTTTGACCGAACCCAATCAAAAAGGTACACGTTCAATATTGATTCGAACGCTGTCGTTTATTTACAATTTTCACTCAGCAAAAACGGCTTTCTTTTATTATTTTCCCAGTAAAAACTGAATAAATACGACCACATGATACCTGCAGCGGCCAGCACTTTGGATTGTTTTCTAGACGAGAATTTTTTCTTGAGTTATGATGATTGTTATACTTTTGTGCTGAAAAAATAATAAATGAAATTTTTTGTTGTTAATCTTTAATTTTATATCTTTTACTTAAATTGGGTGGGTGTAAATGAAAAAAGGTAAATGATTTATGGAAATGGTTGTGATTTATAGATAGCCCGGCAATCAATTTCTCATCTTCCATAAACTAAGTACTAATGATTATTTATGATTACTTTGCATGTGTATTTTACATGATTCTTAAGAGGAACGGATGCGCAGCCTTTTTCATACAAAACTTAATTTTGGATTTGAGGCCAAGATACTAACCTAAACCTAATGATATTTATTTTCATCAAAAGGTATAGCAAATATCTAGTACGGATTAGAAGTATTTAAATTAATTTTTTTGAACTTACAAAATATAGGCCATTAAAGAAATCGAATTTTCGCGACGTCAGCGGCAATTTTAGCAATTTTTTGAGGGCTAATGGTGATTTAAAAAAAAATTTGCCCTTGTACTATGAAAATATAATAAAAATTTAATAAACAAAAAAAAAGTGTAAAGACTTCAATTTAGATTAGAAACGACCAATTTACGTTGGTAAACAAATTTGCCGTATCTACATTATTTAAAATATTTACTGGAAAAAACGGTTTTTTAAGATGCTTCGTTTTCATATTTTATTTTGTGTAATCATATTTACGTTACACAAGTGATAATTAAAAAAAAATTGCATTAATTTAAAAAAAGTTTATTCACTTTGGTTGGGTATTTTGGCCACAAATCCAAAATTAAGTTTTGTGTGACACAGAGGGCGCAGCCATTCCTCTTAATTTATTTTGTATGTGCTATATTATAGGACACATTATGTTATTATGGTGTATTGGTCACGTGGGATGTGGATGGTGGGTAGTAATCTCGCCTACAGATCTGTACAGGTTTCGAGGTTGAAAGTTCAAATAACATGTTATAGTGTAAAACTTGTCTCAAGTTAATGAAAACTGTAACCTTGTACATCTACACCTTGTGCCCCACATGAACTCACTTAAATTTTGTGCTTTGAAAGAGTTCACAAGAAATTAAAAAGAAATAAACATATTTTTATGTCTCTACCCTAGGCCAGGGGTCGGCAACCTTTTGAGTCGGAAGAGTCCAAAAATACAATTTAGAAAATTTCTAAGTTTTTAAAGAGCCACATTTTTTTTCTTGCCAACAATAAATAGCATAGAGTATGGAACTAAAGAGCCGCAGCTTCACATCCAAAGAGCCGCAGGTTGCCGACCCCTGCCCTAGGCTTTACCCATATATCTACTATATCTTAGAAATATGTAGAGGTATTGCTCTACTTATTTTTTTTCTTTTACTTAATGGTAACATATTTAAAATTGAGATTCTGGCTCAAATACATTTCTCACTCTCGAGGACGTCATCACAATGCACTGTACAGGTGCGATTCGAGTACTACAGAGTATTTGCAAACTCGCCTGTGGGGAGAGCTACGTACTTCCTAAATACGGAAATATTTATGTCCTATAACCCATTTACATGCTTTTTGGCATTGCATAAACAGTACAATTATAATGAATTAGCTAAAAATCTCTAATGTAATAAATATGTGTACAAATGAAATAATTAGATAAATCTACACCACCTAATTTGAGTAAAGTCAACTAGTTTAGAAACAAATGTGTCTTCTGCATGACAGAACTGTTTAGTTAATTATGTAAATGAAACACGTTGTTATAAAGCACGAATATCAGGGTAAATATAATAACCGTTATTATATTTACCCTGATGATGCTTGAGTTAAGCGAAACCGGTTGGTGAAAATAAAATATATTCGTGGTTTATAACAACGTGTTTCATTTACTTAATGCAATGTCAAACCACAAAGTGATTGCTTCTTACGAAAATAGAATTGTTTAGGTTTAGGTAGTTTGTAACCATTATGAAATTACGTTCGATCAAAATCACCGGCTTATTATTAATTAGTAACTGAAATACCCAGCGTTGCACGGGGGTTATTAATGGTTTGGAGTAAGGATTTGAGGTTACCCCTACCCCTTCATCTGCCTCTTCTCCTACCCTTACCCCTACCCCTACCTCTACCTCTGCCCCTATCCCTACCTCTGCCCCTACCCTACCCCTACTATTACCCAGTAATTGTCCTCTTATTTTGAACGTCAAGTTTGCAATAATTCATCGAGAATTGTCAAAATTCTGGAAAATTTCGGTGAAAATGGGGGATGGTAGTGGTTTTTCGAAATCTCACGTAGACAGTGGCCTCCCTCTTGTTTCTATGGTCAAGTGTGATAAATTTCATTAAGTTCTGAATAACTATAGATTTGTATGCAAAACAAACAAACACCGCCTGCCCGGGATATTCTTCTTTATATAATAAATAGATAGAAGAAGAAGATTACGCAGTTTATTATCATTATTAGCCAAAATGGCGGAAGTGCTATTCGTGTAACGTAATGAACCAACCTGTGTTAGTATTTTCCCAAGCTTTTTGCAACTACTAGTCATTTTCTCGCCATTACATTATTATTTGGCAGCTTGCAGCCGCTAAGTCGTTCTCAGAACCGTTTTGGAGCTTTTTGTCTGACGCTTTAATAGAGAGTTTATTTGATTGTATCGGCTTTTAAATTTTGTATTACTTCCTCCATAAAGTTACGCCAACTTTGCAGATAAAATGATTCCTGTAACCAAAAGGAACTCCAATGAAAAATACTATGGATTATTTTTTTTACAAATGCCGATTCTAGTTATTTATTATACATGACTAGCTGATGTGTACCCAGCCTTGTTAGGAATTTTTTTTTTGGAATAAAGTTATGAAGTTGTGAATTCTTGCTTGTTGGTGACATAATTGATTAAACAGCGTAAGTAATGCCTTGTGACGACAATTACTTTCAATTATTATTTAATTATATTCAAATTAATTTTTAAAACGTTATTTAAAAGTTTAAAAAATCAAATCATCAAACTACCCTGTTATGTTGGTACCATTGCATTCGGAAAATTTAACGTCACGGGTATCGGCCAGGCGTATTCTGGTTCTGGAATTGTATGGAAATTTTGTTTGTCCATTTTGTTTGTATTTCAATACATATGAACTAGTTTAGTTTTGGCGAAATTTAAACTTTAATTGGGTGAATTTCAGTTTGAAGTATAAAAAAAACTATTTTTACTGAAAGAAATAACAATATTCATGGGCAAACCATTTGTCAATACGGATATTATGATAATGTTAATGTTTACTATTATTATCTTTGAGATAAAGTTTCTAAAAAGGTAAACATTTTTCTTACTTAAATTGAGTAATGGTTTATTATGAACAGAATATATATTCATGTACGGTAAAGCTGATCCTTGTTTTGACATTTGACATTATAACCTCAAAACGACCGGCCAAAGATTTGAAGAGTTTTGGCGGGCATTGAAAAATTGATGCTTTGAAAATTATTTTATCTATGAAAACTAACTTTAGAAAAAAAAGTACTGGTATTTAAGTTAGAACGTCATTATTGATAAATAAATAATTTAACTTGCATTACTTGCCTTTTTGTAAACAATATTTATTCGATTTTCTCATAACTTCGATAGGTAGACAACATGGTGTTCAAAATAAGTGATTGCAATTTGATAGGCGGGGGAGACATGGGTATGTTCAGTTAGGACTATAAATTCTCTATCAAGAAACATGTTTAAATCTATTAGAACTCTTTATGAATAACTAAATACAGTAATACTGGATACTGAATGCGTAAATACTTACATTATCATAGAAAAACCTCGTAATAGATAGCTGTGTAATATGTCTTCTTGTCGCTCTGGGTTCCAGGTGAGTAGGTACCTTCCTGCCTCCAATGGACACATTCCTTAGCGTGCTCTCAGACCTCAATACATGTGTAAACTATTATTGTAAGTGCTCACCTGTGTAGTGTGTAGGTACCTACCTACTGTGTAGTGTATACCTGTAGTGTGTAAATACTGTATGGTGTAGCTACATTTTATAATGTGTACCTCTGCAGTACGGCGGGATTTAGATACTGCAAGCATACAAAGTGCCGCCTCACCTAATATTTTAGTATTTGCGCAAGCATGGCGTAAAGGGATTGGATCTTATCTCTGAGTGTTTATTTATTATTTCTTCACATTTAAAATTTGTTGTTTTGCAATTCGATTATTAACCTCACTAGGACTAATCCCGGGTCGAGGTTGACAATTATTCAAGTGAATAACAATAAACAATGATCCTCATCTCAACATTAAAACACGCAAATACCTACTTATTATGTAAGAGCAATGCGGCTTTTAGATGACAAAAATGAAAAATTCGCGTTTGTGATATTGGAAATACAGACATTTTAAAGTGAATTTTGCCATTATCATGCTAATAATTTGTAATTTTCGTGTAAATAACGCGAATTTTAAAATAAGAACGTTATACTATAAGTTCTAAATACTTATTTATCTATGTCATAGGTTCCCAAACTCTTTTCCCCGTGGACCCTTTTGCCGTTCTTTTAATTTTCCATGGACCCCACCCCCCCCCTAAGCCTGTCTGTCCAAAACTTTGGTACAATACTGAACAAGTGATATTGATTCAGCTGCTGATATGAAAATTTGTAAAAACTGGCACATCCTATATGATATATAATAGACTATGGTTTTGACAAGCTTGAATGGCCATAGAGTGGAACGGAGCCAACTTCATGTTAAAAGTGAAGCGTACTGTTTTTCTTGTTTCGATTTTTTTTGTACATGCATTTATATAAAACAAACAATTTAAAAAAAAAAAATAACAAACAAATAAAAAATATGCACCATTTTATTGCAAATATTTTCGAAGTCAATCACTAACTTCAGAAGGAACTTATACTTAAATATACCTGATGATCTCCTTACCACTTTATAATATTTTTTCACATACCTTTGTATGTTGACTATATACATATTATTCCTCTTTTTGTCAATTTTCTTATCTGTAACTTAACTCAGCGCTGCGCTTATTATAATGAATTCTGTGTTTACCTGTTGCTGGAATCATCACCAATATTATATTGAAAAATTACTATTATAACAACTATGTGAAGTATTCTGTTGGAGAATAAATAAATAAATTAATTTTTTCCGGAAAAACAACCCCATTTTCCCATTTAAGGTTTACTAAATATCTAGTACGGGTGAGAAGTATTTTATTTATTTTTGATTTAAATTATGAAGCATATGCCATGAAAAAAAAACAACAAAGAAAATTTGCAACAAATTGCATTCTTTACGAATCTCAACATTTTTCACTCGATCATACATGGTTTTACCACACATTCGTCTCAGAGATCTCATTTCTACAGCATTCAGTCTACTTTCATCCTTCCTCTGCCAGTTCCATGCCTCACTGCCATACATCAAGGTTGGTATCAGCACTCCATTGTGGACTGCTAGCTTCGCTTCCTTTGGACAACTTTTTGTTTGCGCCAACCGCGTTCAGTCCTCCGTTAATGGAGTTTCCTGCATTCACCCTTCTTTCAATATCCCTATCAGTCTTTCCATCTCTCGTAAACATACTTCCCAAATACACAAACTCATCAACCTGCTCCAAGTATTCATCATGTATGTATGATGAATGAGCTAATGATGAATGTAAATAAGTCCAAAGTCATGGAGTTTGAAAGAGAGAGTACGAAAACAGTATGCAATATAGTTGTGAATGATGAATACTCTAATTTATTTCATTAATAATAGTTTTTTTCTATATTGTACAACAATTATAGAGCTTAAAGCACCCAAATTAAGTTTAAATTTCGCCAAAAAAAAAAGCATTTAAAATACAAAAAAAATCGAATAATAAAAATGTCCATACTAATCCAAAAACAGAATGCGCACGTGACGTCAGATGTTCTAAATGCAATATTACCAACATAACAAGGTGTTTTGACAAGGTGAATTTTTATTCACTTTTAATTCTACGTATGATATAATAAAAACTTATATATTCAGAATCGGCGTTTACTGATCTGTATGAATATATATTTTTAACATCATTATGTTTTTCACTGGAGTTTCCTATTCATTGTAAACAATGGTAGAGAGTAGAGGCAGCCACTTAATAAGGTATTCCGCAATGCACTGAGCTTATCTCAGAGATCAGATTAACTAGTTGAAAAGATTTAGTTAAAATTCCCTCTTCTCACCTACTAAGTATTACATTATTATTATTTCGCTTGTATCATTCCATGACCATTAATTCTGTCTAAACGGGGCCTCGTTTTCTGCGATTTCATCATTAAAATTCTATGACAGCTCCACGGTGTGTCCGCTCAAATTAAAATGCAACAATAATTCATTGTACTACCTGTCTACTCGTACCTGTGCAACCAAATCAATTACGGGGACGAGATTCTCAATGCTCTCCGCGGAAGCCTGAACCGCCGACACCATTCCTAAATCCGGTCCAGATATGTCTGGGGGACTGATGGCAAAGCGAAGACTATTATCATGGGAGTTCTATCATTTCTGAAGTGTTTTTTGATGCGATGTTATTACAATTCACATTTTGACGATGTGCTGTAGTATTTTTATTACGAATTTGAGCAAATAGACAACAACATAAACCTGCGAGGTATTTCAACGATGACTTACTTGTTGATGTGTAAATACAAAAAAATTAAGTATTTAAAAAAAAAATAATCACTTCCCATATTTATTTATTTGTACCAATAGTTACTGCCCGGCTTCGCTGGAGCTTCAAAACTATTTTTTCAAAATCTTTTTTTTGTGAAAAATTGAGGGAATTATTTCAAACCACCACAGGTCATGGTGGAAATGATATGAAAAGGTGAAAATAGTTGTATCAAAAAAGAAAGCCAGAAAATGTAGATCAAATTTCATAACGCCAGAGCTTAACGCTGTGGGAGTTTTAAGTGGTAGAAATAAACGTGTTTTTGGCTTTATAGTCACACAGTTATTTCGCTTTTGAACGTAAAAGAATATCATAACAGTGCGGTCAATTGAATTTGCTAATTAAATTTTAGAATATAAGTTGAAATGAAAATAAATCGGTGTAGTTTCAAGGAGAAGGAATCTTAACTTATCCGCCTTAAATGTTGGCTCGATCAACCATAACACACGTCATTCGTAGATTAAGGTGGATTACAAATAATTACATCTCAATTGCGATACAAAACGAAATTTAATATTTCTCCTTGTATCACTTTGAAAATGTCATCGTAAGAATTAAAAACCGAATTGAATAGATTCGTCACACGACTGCGTACAAAACAGATTAACGGATCAAACTTTTGAAAACGAAATGACAGGAAGGAACGACGATAATTAACAGAAACTAATTTCTGTAACACTTCAATTCCCACAGTATTTTAAGATACAAAATAAAACTATCTCAAATGATCATTTGCTCCCCATTTCCGTTCAATAAAGAACTCCAGTGAAAAATATTCAGGCTTTAAAAAAATCCATATGTGCAGATCAACAAGTGCCGATCTACAACAAGTGCAAAGTTGAAAAGTTAATAAAAAATCATCTCATTAAACACCTTGTTATTTTGGTTCCATTGCATTCGGAACATCTGACGTCACGCGCCTATTCTGGTTTTGGATTTGTATGGACATTTCTCTTTGTCGATTTTGTTTCGAATTTTTAAAAAAATTATTTCTTTTTAGTTTTGCTCTAATTTTAACTTCATTTGGGTGACCTTAAGCTCTATAATTACTCTTCAATATAAACAAACTATTATTAATTAAAGAAATAATAAAATTCACGTGCAAACTAATTGTCAATACGGATATTATGATATGTTAAATGCTATTATTATTCTTTGAGTTAAAGTTTCTAAAAATGTACACAATTTTTAGTCATGCTTTGCTATGAATAGAATATAAAGCTATGTACGGAAGAGCTCATCCTTGCTTTGACATTTGACATTCTAACCTCAAAACAGATCGGCCATAGATCTGGAGCATATTGGCGGACTTTGAAAAATTGAGACTTATTTTAAAATTAGAAAAAAATACCAAACACAAGTTAGAATGTCATTATTTTATTTTTATTTTTTATAAATGAACTGGAGCTCCCAATTACTTTGTTTCCAACGCAGTATCTTACAGAAGAAATAATAATCCACGTGGTGGTCTGCATACATATTAATCTGGAACCCATTGAAATTCTTCACGAGACATCCCAGCCACGTGCATCCATTCAGATGGAAGGTATTCACCCATACCGTTAGGCTGTGATATTAAACCTCCTACACTGGTTTCTTATTCAATACAACTACGGGGTCACAACTCACAACTACTTACCGACGAGAACATGCATTGAATTTCATTGATTCGTTTTATCAAAAGACTGGTGGCTGAGAGGCAGCCTTTTATAGAAGTTCTGAAAGTATGGAGGTATACAAACAAAACATTTATATTTCTATTACAGAATATACCCCTTATTCTAGACGATATGCCTCGTCGAAAGAGGTTAAAAGTTTCCAATTGACCTTCTCCATAGATTGATATGCAATCAAAGCAGACATGAGAGCTTTCTAAAATCTTGTGTTCTTTCAAAGCGACTTTTTTATGAGGTTCTTTGAGATTAGTGATAAGATTCACACTATAATATAACTATCGAATTCATATGCTGTCAATAGTTCAATGAAACCTACATATATTATTCCGAATAAGTTCATTTGTGCCGGGTCATTTTGATGAGCCATGAGCGTACGACTCCTGGTAAACCGTACCACGGCTTAATTGAACTGTGACTCTTTTCGACAAACCTTGGAAACACTCAAGAAAGATTGTTTATTTATCTACATATCTCATATCTTTGATAATATTCTTACGTATTTCTGTGATGACGCATCTTTAAATAAGGTCATTTGTTCTAATTTGTTTATATAAAATCATCGTATACATGTCTAATGTTTACAAGGCTAAATTATGCCCACGGCCGTGGGACTTGGAATTAATATTAGGCGCCATGATGCATCTAAAAGGAGTTGTTTTCAAAGGTTTACATTCGTGTGTAGAAATAAAAGGCCTGGCATCTGGACGTTTTGTACCTACACCTATACGCTGGGTGCTAGGAGCCGTAGGAGCTGGGAGTCGTATGAACTGGGGTATGAGCTCATAAACTAAGAGGCGGCTCTTAATATTGTGCCGGCTCTTAAATTAGCCGTCGTTCAATTGAGTCGTACGAAAATGTTGTGCTGGTACCGTAAATCCCGCTCTTAACAAAATGAATCATTACCCATTGCTAGTTTGGAAACCACAAATATGATACTTGTCTAAAATTTAACATTTCTGATTGGTATAAGATTCGTACCTGTTCTTAAACAGCAATAGAACGCATATCTTAACCGTAAAATGGAAATCTAATTATCTAAAGTAGCAAACACTTTCGACCTGCAAATTCTGGCATAATGAAATTTGTACAGCTTTTATGTCTGTGATTTATATGTCAACTCCATATTCCATATGTATCATATGTTTACAAAAAAATGTTGAATCCCGGTTAAGCCGGGTAGTACCGATCTGTTTTTAGATTACTCAGTTCAGAGAACTAACTTGACTCGCTTTGTTTACATCCGTTCCCTTGTGTCTTCACGGAAACAAGAAAACAGTTGTTAAAATACAACATTAACAACCCCTAAAGTATTTTTGTTCCCTATAGTATACCGTACATAGATAGCAGCAGGATCGATTTGTTCCCTTTTCGGAACCAACTGAGACGGACTCATAAAAGGCGTTCTATCTCCTTTTGTATTACGATGAGATATATGATTTAAAGAGCTTTTACGTCTAATTTATTCTTCCAAAGTCATTCAAAAGCGCTGCAGATGATCATCCTTTAAATCATTTTCTATTTTCCTAGAGTAAAAATATTCTTTCGCCTACCTGTTACATTGAGGTATGTCACCTGAATGGCGGTTTACAGCATCTGGTCTTGAAATTAGCCGTGATTGATTTTGGCCGTGTTTGGTGACCAGATCTGAATAGCCAGGTATTTCCCCTTTTCCCCACATTCCTCTCCCCCTTCTCCTTCCCCTCCCCGATAACTTCAGCCTCACAACATTCCCCAATTGGGAATGCCATAGTCTCACTGGCTACAGACGGTTGGGAGCAGTTTGGGACTCTTGTGCGGTATTCATATAAAAAAAAAACAAAAATCTACTCGTAAGTTTAAGTGAGATTTTCTTCCAATTCCGTGATTGAGTGTTCAGGTTATCGCCCAGACATTAGTAACGGAATTCAATCAAACATCAGCGCATTACTCAATAATTGATGTGTAGAAAGTAAATTGCGATTATTTCATTAAAAGCGTATTATACTACATGTGGAGTAATCAGATAGAGAAAATAATTACATTTGAGATGATTGACACTTATCATTATTTAGTACCGGCGCTCACTACTTTCGTTTCAGCTTGCAATTCGAAAACCAGGCAATCTTCCATACATAAATTAGGGTGTCCCGGATTGTGTTTGTTTTTTATGCAAATCTACAGTTTTATTCCAAGCTTGATGAAATTTTGCACACTTAAAGCAGTTGTTTTCAAGGGTTCACATTCGTGTGTAGAAATAAGAATAATTACCGTATTTACACATGAACGGTACCAGACAGTCTGGCATCTGGACTACATGAGATTTCAAAGAACCACCCCCATCCCCCTTTCCCACCACTTAAAGCAGAATATTGGTACTTCTTGATGAAGTTTTTCAAACTTGACGTTCAAAATAATAGGGAACTATAGGGTAGGGTTAGGGGTACGGGTAGGAGTAACACATAACAACCTCAAAATTTCACTCCAAACTCAGCTGGTGATTTAATGAAGCAAGATCACGGAACAGAGCTTTAGGGCCAGTTTTAAAAAAGGAACTACCAAATTTCTGTTACGTAATGAACCGTTTCGTTAACGGATCGTTATCCATCAGTTTTTTTTCTATTTTGAATAATTGCCATTTAATTGTCCTCATTTTCACTGCTCGATAAGGAATGCATTTCATAAATGCAAATTATATATTGTCTTTTTAATTAAAACAGTGAACGGTTTCAAATAAAATTTGCGTCGGGCAACAACTGACAGCTGTTAAGACCGATAATCTGACGAACGTTTATAAAACAGCAAAATCGGGCGGTTGACTAAATATTAGTTAAAAAATAGTATCAAGCGTTACGAACGAATAAATGTGATCAAAATTCGACAGAGATCTAAAAACTGACAAATTAACTTTTAACCACTGAGTATTTTAATGCATAGATTACTAATCTTGCATCCGGTGAAATATTTTTAGTCGTACAAAAAATATCCAATTTGTATTCTTCATTAAGTCTTTTTTGTGTAGTGTGGGATGCAACTTAATAAAAGTGATTTAATTTGATTAAGAGCTATTATAAAAAATGTTTTCACTAAGTAAGTTCATAATTACACAGCTAATTAAGTAAGTCTTTGTTATTTCCTGCTATGAAGTAACTTAGGTTTTGCGTGGCCAACCTGAAATGCTTCATCCAATTCTTCACCATTTTTTCATGTAATCGCTGGAACTAATTCGATTGTTTTTATGGGGTCTTAAGGTGGACTGAATTTTGTTTCGAAACTGATTAATTAGATGCGGAATCCCAAAGAAATAATATGATTAAAACACAGCTGACAGTTTAACCACAGCCTGGAGCCAGTGGGACTATGGAACATCAAATTTGAGAATATTTTTAGTCCCGAAGTAAATAAAGAAAGGAGGTGTGCTCCTCTCTTGAAAGAAATGATTTTTATTTTTAAATATTTTATGTAAGTACTTATGCATATATTTTTTTATAGTACCTCCACGCAGGAGGCCGCGAGGAAAATAATTTTCTTCAAAGGCTATGTCATCCTTGAGGATGCTGTGTGGAGGGTCTTTTAAAGTATAGGAAGGAGTGAACCTGAGTCTTGAAGAGACCCATGTTGTAGTAGGGAGGAAACACAGAGACCGGCAGATCATTTTTCAGCCGAGATATTGAACATAAGGACGAGTCGTAGAAGCGACCCATTTTCATGTGACAAATATCAACGTGTGTTTTCCGACTGTTCACCGTTGCTGAAGGGATCAATTACGCTAGTTCCTCAGAGTATCTTCCATTAAAATACCTGTAGAAAAGGACAGCATTTCCACCTGACGTCTGTGCTCCAAAGATTGCAATCCGTTTGTTAAAATAGGCGAATCTATATGTAACATGTAATAACAATTCGCTAGACCAAAAACTCGCACCACTTTGCCACTGAGCAAACCAAATATGTTTTTAATCATTGAAGACAATATTAACAAAAATACATGGGAATTAATTGAGGAAGATTTCTATGAAAACGATATGGAACAATGGGGTTGGCATTAGCACAGTGGATAAGATCGCTGATCCCGGATAAATCGAGAGGTGCTGGGCTCGAGTCCCAGATGCGACTGTTACCTTTTTTTTTCTGTGTCTTTTCTGTTTCATATTTCATTTGAGATTTGCTAAAAAATTACAATGAGGTTGTAAGTTATTACAATAAAAAAATAATTATCAAATATGCTTTGAAAACATAAACTATAGTACCCAATCATCAATTTAGCATAAAAACATTCATTTTAGTGGTAATAATGATCTAATCGTGTTTCGTATTCTTTATTAGGTGCAATAGAATACAAATAAATTGTAAAAAAGGTTCCCACAAAAACAAAATGTGGGAGTTAAAATCTAATATGATTGCCTTCGATGAGTAATGGGCGAAACAAAGAACAATTTGGTTTGATGTTTTAGCAACGTAAACATCACATTATTATTAAATATGCTATCAATATAATAAACAAAGAAGCAACTTGTCTCGGGACCATAATATTGATGACGATGTCGGCGATTCCAAGCCAAGGCTGGTCAGCTCATTTGAATTTAAATTTTGTAACCATTTCTAGTCTGTGTTGTAGATTCGTATGAATTTTGTAACCATTTCTAGTCTGTGTTGTAGATTCGTATGAATTTTGTAACCATTTCTAGTCTGTGTTGTAGATTCGTATGAATTTTGTAACCATTTCTAGTATGTGTTGTAGATTCGTATGAATTTTGTAACCATTTCTAGTCTGTGTTGTAGATTCGTATGAATTTGATAACCATTTCTAGTCTGTGTTGTAGATTCGTATGAATTTTATAACCATTTCTAGTCTGTGTTGTAGATTCGTATGAATTTTATAACCATTTCTAGTCTGTGTTGTAGATTCGTATGAATTTTATAACCATTTCTAGTCTGTGTTGTAGATTCGTGTGAATTTTGTAACCATTTCTAGTATGTGTTGTAGATTCGTATGAATTTTGTAACCATTTCTAGTCTGTGTTGTAGATTCGTATGAATTTGATAACCATTTCTAGTCTGTGTTGTAGATTCGTATGAATTTTATAACCATTTCTAGTCTGTGTTGTAGATTCGTATGAATTTTATAACCATTTCTAGTCTGTGTTGTAGATTCGTATGAATTTTATAACCATTTCTAGTCTGTGTTGTAGATTCGTATGAATTTTATAACTATTTCTAGTGTGTTGTAGATTCGTATGAATTTTATTTGGTGTTATCTTGAGGTACTAACAATTATTCGAAAATATCATATTTCCTTATGCGTTTTGTACCAAAATACATTCCTAGGTATTGTGAACACATATATTCTGCCTGATATCCGGAGGAAGGGGAAAAACACAGCTTTGAAAAGATAGCTACAAATATTTTGCATCTGGCACCCATTCGAACGAAAACGATCTATCTTTTTGGTCAAAAAGAGACCACCTTTTAAACACTGTCGAGAATCAATGACGTCAGAATTAATAGACTTGCCCTTAATACAATTTCGACGACTGGAGGCAAAGGTCATGTGATACTCATTTGGCACGAACCTACTTCACTACCGTCCACGTTTGTTTTGCGTAATTTTGACTGTGGTAAGCAAATTATAAAACATTTATAAAAAGGTCAAACTAAATTCTCGGTTTTTGTAAACAAGCCGAACCTTTTTTATTAATTTGCTGTATTACTTAAATTGCCGGTACGCCCAACTCACCCCTCGCCTCTCTTATTTTGGTTTCTTCGCCTTGCGTGTCAGGCTATTGCATTTTTTTAATAAAAATCCGAGGTTTTCACTTGTGGATACATTTTTTTATGTCTTACGTACTCAATTTGTTGCTATTTTTATATTCTGCCGTCCGTATTTAATGGGGAGAGGGACGTCGGAGAGTTATTATTTATACAGCGCCCTTGAGGTGATATTTCACAAAAACGGCGCTATACAAATCATCCAATTATTATTATTAATTCAAAATAATGATAATATTATTTTGCCATACGATAAACATGGTGTTTTTAAAGAGAAAAATATATAATTTTTTTTATTTGCATGGACTTAGCATTTATCAAAATAAAATCAGAAATATTACACTTTTCTGACCGTCTTACGCATGTTTTACAAAAAAAACATTTAAAAAGTTGAATATCCTCAAAAAATGCTGTGAAGGTTTAACATGCCGATAAGATAAATTTAAAAAAAGAACAGTGTGTAGTTTAGTTTTTTCATAAACACTACGTAACTTTAATGTTTTTTTAATTTATTTATATATATATATTTTTTTTTAATGCGGATGACAAATTTTTGTTTAAGTTTATTTACAAAAACGTAACGATAAAGGATGAAAAAAAAAATTCTCCACTTTAAAAATCATATTAACATTTTAAATATTTTTAAAACATACAATAGGACGGTCAGAAAAAGTAATATTTCTGATTAGAATTTGATAAATGATAAGCCTACCATATGTAAATTTATAAAATATTGAATAAATATTTTTTTATTTAAAACCATTATGTTTATCGTATTGCGTAATAATACTATCAATATTTCGAAATAATAAATAATTCCTCTCCGACATCCCTCTCCCTCTTAACGGTCGAAAATGTCAAAAATACACATTTTGCAGTTTGCTATTTCGAAAAATATTATTTACCTGTAAATTCTATACGGGTAATTAGGAAAATATGTAAGTTTTCAAAAGAAAATAATCTTTTCAATTCCATATGAAATAAGTACTGGAATTTTAGGTAAAACGTGCAAAATTGCTTTCACTGGTTTTTAAAATCTGTTTTCTGAAATTTTTGTGTTTAATAAAATTTAAAGGTTACAATTACAGATTTTTTGTATTTTGAAACCTTATACATTTTTCTAATTACCTCTATAAAAATATCTGATAAATCATTTGTGGTATTGCTTGATTTAGCAACCTGCAGAGTGATGTTTACCTTCGCACATCTCTTATATTGGTGAAATTTGTTTGTCCCATCCTTGTCCTGACTCTGTTCAAATACCCCACATTGTAAATTGAATGAGGTAAACTTAGTAATTCTGGTCAAAGTCCTCACAGGAAAGACTTCCTGGGGAGTCAGGAAGCAAAGGAACTAGACATCGGCATCATAGCCCACGGACGTGAGAGTTCCGATGGCACCACAACACAACCGCAACCGGAATAGGTCTGTCCGACGTCCATCGCGCCGCTGTCCACGCACCGTGAAAATATCTAAATGAATTGGACACATTGTTTAGCCGATGAGTAACTTTCTCTCCTTATTCATCGCTATGCTACACAAGACAGAAAGTAAATCGTAAACTTTGTCGGACTTCATTTATCACTGGCTAATTCCTCCGTAAAACAATGTTTTAACGTTCCGTAATAATTGATTGCACCAATGATGGTAGCACTTTCTTTAGGAAGCTTCTCGAGGTTAGTCTATTTCTATTTTTAAATAGTCTAGTATCTTTGCAGTCTTTTAAATAATTTACATTTAACAAAAGAACTACTTTCTATCTTTAAAAAATATTTTTTTGGATGCATCACATTATATTTCTGTCCCATTCACTTTTCCCACATATTTTGCCATTTTGCAGATGCTATTGTTATGATTTATTATGAAGCAATGGCAACATTTGTATAGAAAATAATATTATCAATTCATAATTTTATTAGCTAACCCGTTATTATGTCTTGCGCAATTGTCACGTTTCTAAATAGTCCAGTAAACAAAATCTCTCTATTCTTAACAAAAACATAATTGCCTCTATTGCCATCTTTCGCTTCATCGGATTGTTCTCGAGCCAAATCGTAATATCAAGAACTGCCAGGGAGGCATGAGTCGCAGAAGTAATTGAGGATGCTAGTCCGGCTCCGGGGAATAACCCAGAATAACAGGTACGAATATTTGCACCTTGAGGGTCAGCTCAGAACGTGTTCAGAAAGACAGGTGCTTCCCAAAGATACTGGAGGGACCTACCTCGGCGCTTGTCCCCGCAGCCACCGTGCATATTAAAACTATATTAAAATCTACAGGTGTTCTGATACTTCTTGTGACAGAGTACCTCGTGATGGTGGCAGTAGTTCAAGTTGATCGTGTTGGTTTATTATACAGGAAGAGGTTTTTGCCACTGCGTTTGTCGGCATTTTGCGTGTTATTTAATATTCCAACACTTTAATAATATTATATTAATAACTTCCTATATTATTTTACCACTGTAACGACTCTAAAATTAATTTCAAATTGATTTAACAGCTTCTTTAACTGATTATATATTTGAAATGTTTTATGCCGTCTGTTTATTATTGGAATCATCGAAAAGTTACAATGTTTATAGAATTTCTAAAATGGACAACGAAACATCGATTTTCCGCCTTTGCAATAATATCGAGTAGGTGTAATGGCACAATAATCGAGAAAATGTAGAAACATGGTAACATTTTGTCTGTTCCTTTTATGGCTAATTGTGTGCTGAAACTAGTAATTGACCAGCCAAATCCATTTTGAGAATTTATAATGCATAGCTCTGTCATTTTAAAATACAACATTGGTAATTCAAAAGCTTTTAAAATTAAATTATTACGTAAGCATCGTGACATATTTTTATTATAGGAACAATCTATTAGTTTCGTGTTATTAGAAACACCTAAACATGCATTGCAATTTGAAGTATCAATGCATACAAATTAATCCATTTTAATATTTTATTCATTATTAGATTACTATATAATTAAATGCGTTGGAATCATTTCAATACGTTCCAATTAGCGATGGGTCATGACTCATTTTGTTAAGAGCGGGAGTCACGGTACGATCTCAATATTTTCATACGACTCAAAAGTAGGACTCAGTTGAACGACGGCTCATTTAAGATCTGGCGCATATTAAGAGCCGACTCCCACTTCATGAGCTCATATCCCTATTCATACGACTCCCAGCTCCTACGGCTCCTAGCTCCCAGCGTATAGGTGTAGGTCTGTAGGTACAGATGCCAGACTGTTAGTCGTCGTTCACGTACCGTACAGTGCTTACACATGTGTAAATGCAGTAATTAATCTAACTCTATACTGGAATGTGTGAATCCTAGAAAATAAATGCTTTAAGATGCATCATGGCGCCAAATATTTATTGCAAAGTCCCAAGATCGCGTGCATAATTTAGCTAGTAGAAATCAGACACGCATACGATGATTTTATATGAACAAATTAGAACAAACGACCTTATTTAAAGATGCGTCATCGTAGAAATGAGTAAGAATACTATCGAACGTCTGATATACTCGTATATTTATCTTTTTAGATAAATAAACAATCTTTCTTAAGTGATTCCAAGGCTTGTCAAAAAGAGTCACAGTTTAATTGAGCCATGGTATGGTTTACTAGGAGTCCTACGCTCACAGCTCATCAAAATCAGCCGACTCAAATGAACGACTCATCGTTGGTGTCAATACTGTGGTATTATTAGAATTATGATAAATTAAACGAGGAAAAAAAACCGTCGTTTCATTTCGATTCTAAAGGTAAACAGCATATTTTATGATTTTTTCACATGTAAGTAAATTTGTAACATTCAATTTTGGAATTAGTTGTTGTAGCTTATAGACCTTTTGTTTATTTATATAGTTCGACGGCCTCTATGATCAAGTGGTAAGGCTCTCGACTACGAATCCGAAGGTCGCGGGTTCAAATCCCGGAGTGCGCAAGTAATTTTTATTTAATTAATTTGTGTTGTTTCACAATTAATTCATTTAAAAATAATATATAGTACATTTGCGCACGTTCCAGAGTGGAAGATACTCTCAGTATCGCCCTGATGAAAGATTTTATACGGGAGTGCAATTAAAAAAATATTACCTTGACGACGTAATGCAGTTGAGAAGCGTTAGTTTTAAATTTAGGGATTTCTAAGTTGCCACGTGTTTTAGGTCGGTTACTTATTTTTGTAAATTGGAAATTGTTAAATTGAAATGGTCTTTGTGAATTTGTAACAATGTATTTTTTTTTTTGACGATTTTATTTAAACTGGGAACTCTTAAAGAGTTAAACAGCTGTGTAGTTGGAAATATCGATGGTTTTAGTAGGATGACTTTCAAAATCAATATCTGTATCTTTTCAACAGGTAAGAGGTTAGTTTTTAAGGTTCCCCCCAACCGATTATACCATATTGTAAAATGAATTGCAAGTGCTTCGAAAATATGAGAGACTGAATTGTTATGAATATAGTGACCTTTGGAAACATAAATATTTGCATATCCCAACTTTTGACCTTTAGGAGTGCACTTGACTAGATCATTATTTTAATTCGGTAAAAATTATCATAATCATGTCATTTACATTATGAAGGTTAACTTGTTGGAAATTTTACTAATTCATAAGCAATAAAATTATGCATTATTGTAGGTACCTACCTACATACATATTATATTCCCATCGTTCTTCAATATCGTCCTGGTGAAGGGCTGTCATTCGGAATCAAAACCTTGCGTTTCCAACATTTCTAACTGCACTTCAAACCTTCCACTCACTCTTCTCCAACCCTCTTCCTCTTACTTCAGCCTCACGACATTTCCCTAATACGATACGAGTAATGTACCACCCCAGCCTGGAGCACTCCTGTCTCGGTACGCTAGGAGCCGCCGATTAGCTTATACGACTTGGAACACTTACTCTGAGAAAGGGGAGGATGTTGGAGTTTATTTAGACGGTATTCATAACAATCTAAAGACATTCATCAAATGGGGGAAAAAATCTTCTTTCAATAATAGTACGCCTTTAAAAAAAATCTAATATCTAACAATTTATATATCGGATCGTACAAGTTTGAAGTAAGAATTAACAGACTTGCCTTAACGTACCATTATGATGGCTGGAGGCAAAGGTCACGTGACACCTATTTTGGCACCAGCCTAGTTCACTGCCGTCCACTTTTATTTCGTGCGATTTTGATTGCGGTAAGCAAATTACAACGCATAAAATACTCTAATCAAATACAAGCCGAACCTTTTTACTTCTTTGCTGTTTTTATTCAATTGACGGCACGCCTAGCTCGCCCCCTTTTTTGGTTTAATCCCCTTACGTCTTAGGGGAACCCTATGTATTATTTGCTCTGTGTAATGGATCTAATTTTCAATCCTAATTTTACAACATCGCATTCCTCGCATAGAGTCGTTTTACTTCAAACTAATCAACATAAAATGCCTTCTATTATTCCGCAATATACCTACACAAATAGCCTTTTCCAATCGATGACTGAACAAATTCCGTTACCAGATTTGTAATATTCCTTTGAATCTAATACTTTTCAATACTAGGCGTTGGCCGGGGTTATGAATGGTTTGGAGTAAAGTATTGAGGTTGTGATGTATTACCCCTACCCCTACTCCTACCCCAACCGCTACCCAGTCATTTTCCTCTTATTATGAACGTCAAGTGTGCAAAATTTAATCAAGAACAACCAAATTTCCGCTTTAAGGGGAGGGAATTGGGGAAGGGGGTATTTTTTCAAATCTCATGTTGTCAGTTACCATCCTCGTGTTTTGAAAGTCAAGTGTGCATAATTTCATAAAACTCGGAATAAAAGTGTAGATTTCAATACAAAAAAAAAACAAACAAACACCGCCCGCCCGGGACATTCTTCTGTATATAATAAAAGATAACCTGCCATTTCCAATAACTTTCCACCAGCATCCCGGTTGATTGCACGCTGAATGAGCGCACATATCGCTAAGTAGGAAATAAAACAAATATCAACATGACTTGAACACGAGCGTTATAGAAATTTTCACTCTCTTCGAGAAACGATAACGAGTTCCGAAACAACGACGATTGCGTTTTACAAAAGTTATACCTCGCCTCAAAAGGTAAACATCGTCAGACCAGATAAGTTAACGAACTGATAAAGATTTCACATTACGTCTACGTCTACGTGACGAGTAAGGAAGGAGTTGCTTATTTCTTAGTGTGGAATACTACGGCATTCCGCCGATAGCACCGTTGTAGCCTAACCTCTCAGCGGTAGATACCGCCGCTTTAAAAAAACGACGAATGTAGGAATCTTAGGGTTTAATTACGCATTTAGGTAATTTATATTTAGTAGACAATTAGGTGAAATAATCGGTTCTATTCTTCTAATAATCGATAGCGTGGCACGATCCAAGCTTCACGGGGTTAAGGTTCAGACTGCTGGCGGAGAGGCGCACCGATGCAGCCCTCATTTGGGTCTTCAAGTGGTCCCGACTTGCTCCGTGTTGAGAGACATCTCCCGGTCGAGTCCATTTCTAATCACTCGTTACAATATTATGTGTCTACCACAGAGCAAATAATACATAGAGATGCCCTAATACGCAAGGGGAAGAAACCAAAATAAGAGAGGCGGGGGTCGAGCTAGGGCTACCGCCAATTTCAGAAAACAGCAACTAAGTAAAAAGATTCGGCTTGTTTACAAAAAACCGTAGAAATCGTATTAATTTTGCCGTCAGTGGTATATAAATACATTAGATGTAACAGAAATATACGTTACAATGGAGCTCTCACTGGCACGACCGTGCATCGCTTACAGCTCCAACCTGGGGTTCTAGCACGGCGTAATCGAAAACTTAACAATATCGGATCGATCGGCTTAACTGACAACAATTTTATATCGATTTCCCGATCACGGTTGCGGTCGTTAGGCGTGTCGATAGCCAATCCGATATTCGAAACGTAATAAGTGAGAAATCGCCCTACGATAGCAATACTGGCGTGTATTGTCTATGGATCGCCATTACTAAACATCAAACTTACACACGAATAAATTGCCAATGTCGAATGAATTTTTACTAAGATATCATAATAACATTAAATGCATTCATTTTAATATATATTGGCAGGCCGCATGTACATTTTGACACTAAAAAGGAACTTAATTGGTCAATTAGATCTTTAGCCATAACTCGTAATATTCTGAACAACTGTCTGAATTCCTTTTTTCCAAGCTCGATCGTATTCAATTGATCGCGTATATGACGTCTTTCAATTTTACGAGCTTCGTTAGTCTGCCTCCGTTCATTAATAAGCCACTAATTTTGAATAACAAATTACATTGTTCAAAAAGTTATGTACGAGTATATTGACAGTCAATCGAAGCTTATCTGTCATCCAAGAGGTCTCTCTAAATTAGGCGGGCTTTTGTCTACCGGCTGTCGGAATAGGTTATTTCAATTGTTGCCAATAGACGAGGAATTTAGTCAATATCTTGACCACAAGTCGTAGTGGTTTACGTAATACGCATTGGACGTTGAATAGAAAGGTTATAAGTTCCATTCTCGCGCAGGGCAAAAAAACATTCAATTTAATTTAAGTACCTACATGTGTGCTGAATGGCCTGCTCCGAATGCACCTGCATAAGACCGGGTCAGATTGTGTATATATGAGTTTCATTATCGTACCCACACATTGAACGGCGATCTATGAGTTAACGTCCTAATAGGCAGTGGCCTGCATTACTCAATGTCCAAAGGTAGGCTGTGGGTAGTTTTGTTTACGGATTTTTATTCGAACTGTCAGAACTTTTCAAAACTTATTTTAAAATATTTAATTTATATGATTGTTAATTCATTTTTCCTTCACAGAAGAGGGTACAGCAAAAAAAATATTTTTCATATTAGTCTTTAACCTAGCGGTAGAGTTGGAAACAAAAAAATAACAATAAAAAGGATGAAACCTTTTGTGGAAGGATAGCATTATGTCCCTAATTTCCGAACGATCATTTTATCATTGTGCAAAAATTAGTAGCAGTACCTCAGATCAAAGAATATATTATGATCTGAGAGGAGTACTGTGTTACTATTTCACAGCTTTTATTTAAAGTGCGGATGCGTGGCCTTGCGTAATGTAACCCACAAAATCTAGACTGAGAAAGTCGAGCGTATTGCCGTAAAGCCGGTTATAGCTAATAAGTACAAATTTTACCAATTTAATGCGATTGCGGCATATAAACGTTTATATTTTGGTAGGAACAGATTTTCAACCTTTATGGACTGCACGCCACTGCTAATAGTGTAATTGTACGTACATATTTCATAACATGAGCTGTTTTTTATTCTTCAAATTTGAAACATATCAATTATTCTGAAACCATGCATTGATTACCGGAGAGTTGACGAAACAGATAAGTAATACATGAATTATTTAATAAATTTTATCGAAACGTTAGTTTTTAATTTAATTCTGTAGAAACAGGTGTGTTTTCAGATTGCATAATCCAACGTCAGCCAGTTACATAAAATCCAATGGCATAAAATAAAAGGCATAATATATAATAAATATTTTCTTCGATAGATGTGCAACTATTTCAATATTATTAATAAAATAAATGAGAAGTACTTTGTTTACACCACTGTTTTTGATAAATAAATAAAATAACTATATTAAAAATATTTAATTATATCTGTGATGTGTCGTCTAAAGAGTCCCTGACTCCTTAGTCCTGAGAGCATAAAATCTTCTTGCATTTTACATAATATTCGTTATAAGCAGAAGAGAAACCAAAGGTTTTGAGTTCGCTCCCCGTGTGTGGCCATATCTGTAAACTCGTGATGTGTTAGTTTAGCGATGAGTCGTTCATGAACGAGCCGTTCATTTGTGCCGGCTCATTTTGATGAGTCGTGTGCTTACGACTCCTAGTTTTTGTTTTTTTTTGTTTTTGTAACTTTATTTAGATGTAAGCAAATTTTCATACATCTAGTAATAAAAAACATATAAGATACATAATAAAATAAATAGAGTCATAAAATTATAACGGAAAGAATACAGTTAATAAAAAAAAAGAAATACAGTTACCCCAGTTCAAAAAAAAAATAGGATTTAAGAAATACAGATAATACAAATAGAAATACAAGTCATAAATTTTTCTTTATATATATAGCACATGTTTTACGGAAAGTGCCAAGACTTGAGGTTTCCTTTATGGAATTTGGTAGGTTATTATAAAGTTTTTGCCCTTTATAAAACACGCTGTTCTGTGTACAATAAATTAGTAAATTATACCACGGCTCAATTGAACTGTGATTCTTTTTGACAAGCCTTGGAACCACTTAAGAAAGATTGTTTATATATCTTGTTTACAAACCTTTGACTCTGTGCAGAAACGGGCGGTCCGTTTGATAGATTCGTCTATCTTAACAAACGGATTGCAAAATTTTGAGCACAAACGTTAGGTGGGAATGCTGTCCTTGTTCTACCGGTATTATAATGGAAGATGCTCTGCGGAACAAGCGTCATTGATCCCTTCGGTACCGGTGCATACTCGGGAAACACGCCAAACGCACGACCAACATTTGTACACTGTTGACATTAATCTTACGCATTTCTACGATGAGGCATACTTAAATACGGTTCTTCGTTCTAATTTGTTTATATAAAATCATCGTATAGATGTCTGATTTCTATAAGTCTAAATTATGCCCATAACCGTTAGTATATAGTATAGAGTTGAGATTAATTACCGCATTTTCACGTGTGTGGGCAATCTGGCATCTGGACGTTATGTACCTACACCTATTCGATGGGAGCTGGGAGCTGTAGGAGCTGGGAGTCATGAGCTGGAGTCGTATGACCTGGGAGTCGTATGAACTAGGGTATTAGCTCCTGAACTGGGAGTCCGCTCTTAATATGCGCCGGATCTTAAATGAGCCGTCGTTCAATTGAGTCGTATGAAAATATTGAGCCGGTACCGTGACTCCCGCTCTTAACAAAATGAATCACGACCCACCGCTAGTTCAGTTATCTCTTCCTTGGATATTCGAACTGCGTTGCCGTTATTAAATTAATAGTTTTAGAAACTGCAACCAATAAAGATTATTATTGGAATCGACCGAACACTTTAATGAATATATTTATTATGTAGGTACTTGAATTATGTGTTTCGAATTAGTATGGCATAAATATGCAAACAAACATATTACCTATTACCCACCAGGATTGATACTATTCTAACTTATTTTAAATGATTAAACTAATGTTTACAAGACAAGATTTTTTTATGCATAGCACAAATATTAAACAAATTATTATAAGCAATAATTATTACCTGAAAAATCATACAAATTGAATAATCTTCCGAGAAAAAATACATGCTGCCGACGGGACTCGAACCCGCGACATTTAAAATAATAATATCTGGCAAGTAAAAAATATTCTTACAATAAAATGTAGATTCGATAGAATCTCGACGCCACCTAGTGAGAGAGTTAGCACTTACAACGCCTTTCCCACAAAAATAAAGATGGTTGTTTCCAGTGAGAAAAAATGTAATAAGCAATGATTGTAGTCTGAAGAACTAGTACATGTTGACTAATTTGGCGGGTAATGAATAACCTGACGTAGCTCAGTGGTAGAGCACTTGTCCGGTAAACGAAAGGTCGCGGGTTCGAGTCCCGTCGGCAGCATGTATTTTTTCTCGGAAGATTATTCAATTTGTATGATTTTTCAGGTAATAATTATTGCTTATAATAATTTGACTATTATAACTGTTGTGTCTCAGTGTTATTATGAATTAAACAGTGATATCGAATTAGAAAGAGATATATCGCATATTAAAAATTTCTGTAAGTACCATAATTATTATATACTGTTAGTATGTTGGTTTATATCAAAATTGGTTGTAAATAGTATTATTTCCAAGCAAACCTAGATTTGTTTATAGTGTTTTCTTTATAGGCTAATATCCAATGGCGTACACAGAGTTTCAAATCAGGGTTGGCATTAGGAATGACAGCGACATAATGGACATTAAAAAAACTTACCAGAGTATTCGCTAAGAATGGCTAAGCTGCTGACTTTAGCCGGTGTTGGTTGGGATTGCCTAAGTCACATCGTATATTCAAATAACCGCATTATTTATGCATATTACAAGTCAACTACTGGATATATAAAATTTCACTTTTTGTTACTGCACAATTGCATGAAAGAATGCCGACTTAATATGATAGTGATGTAATTAGTAAGATTTTACTAATATATGGAGGTCCCCCAACAGATGACACTCATTGCATATTTGTGATTTGTAGCGAACGGCATGGCTCTTTTCGACACTAACACAAACGAGTCTTCCCTTGAATGCGTATTGCGTGCACATGTACATTTTTTGTGTAGAATACAGTAAACATTTGAATGTGATACTTTTGAAATTGTAGATAATATATATTTTTTAATTGCCTGGTAATTTGGGTATTATTAATTATTTGTGAGTGAGGTAGGGTAGGCAGTGCTTATGTGACTGTATGGAATGCGCGCCTTTGCTAATATCACAGGAAGCTGATTGAAATCCATGAATTGTAAATTACTATCGAAGTAGATACTAGTTAAATCTCTATATATAAAAATTAAAGTTTATGTCTGGTTTCACTGAAAATAGCACAGTTTGTTCTTATACTAGTTTGTTCCTATATTATTAAGAACAAACTGTGCCGGGAAGGATTAGAGAGTAGTTTGAATGAAATTCAATATGTCAAACTTTTGCTATAACGTTTTAAAATTAGTACGAAAAACATTGAACCCGCCATGTTGTATTTAGGTTAGCCCGGAGATATACTACTCTTACACAATATAGCCACAGATTATATATTCAAAAGAAGGTTTGTTTGGGTAGAATATTTAAAAAAAATGGATAACACAAGTAAGTACCTACTTTTAACGGCCTCCATGGTCGAGGGGTAAGGCTCTCGACTACGAATCCGAAGGTCATGGGTTTAAATCCCGGCGTGCGCAAGTAAATTTTATATAATTAATGTGTGTCGTTTCACGATTAATTCGTTTAAAAATAATATATAGTATATTTGCGTACGTTCCAGAGTGGAAGATACTCTCATTATCGCCATGGTGAAAGACCACCATTCAGAATTGAAACGTTGCTTGAAATGGCTTTTAGCTGTGTTTGGTGATCAGATCTGATTAGCCAGGTATTCCCCACCTTCCTCTTCCCTTCTCCTTTCCCTCCCCAATACCTTCAGCTTCACAACATTCCCCAATTGGGAATGCCATATTCTCACTCGCTCCAGACGGTTGGGAGCAGTTGGGACTCTTGTGCGGTATTCATATAAAAAAAATAAATAAATAAATAAAACTTAAGAACTTTATTATTTAGATATATTTTGAAAAAATACATGTTTGGAATAAAACAAAATTTTCAATAGAATGTTTTTTGTGAATAGATAGTAATAGTCGTCATAAGGCATTACTATCGCTGTTAACTCAATTATGGCACCCAAACGACAAGCAAGAATTCACAACCTCGTAGCTTTATTAAAAAAAGACCGGGTGCACACCAACTAGTTTGTAATAAATGAAACCTTTTGGTTACATTTTTCTTAGCTTTTGAACAATTTATGTAAAGTACATGATGACATTTACGTAAATAGTTTTTTTCCTAAGTGACTGTTATAGGTTGTGAAATAAAAAATCTAATTGAAGATAAAAATAGGTTACTGTCGTTCATGAACAATACGTTTTCGGGCTCTTGCGTAATGTTCGAGCATTTACGATAGTCGACTGCCGACTCCACTGATGAAATGTTGTGTTTGCTGTTACCGAATGTGTTATGATTTGATATATTATGCTGCATAGGTACATGGCCACATTTCTCGATAGTCCAATGCCTCAGTGCTGCTGTAGGGCGAAGGACCTCAATCATTTCACAATATCGTAACATATTTATTAGCGACACTATGTTATTATATCACGATGACATTCCTGCATTATGTACATATGAAAATATTGTTTATTTGGGTGTCATTATTGATTGTTTTTTTTTGCAATTGGAATTGCAAATAAATAAGTTTTGTGTACGACTAAGATCAATTATTAGTAGATTATTTAAAATAAAATTCTTTGTTTCAATCCGTACACTTCGAATAATTTATTTATCATTAGCGGAATCTGTTATAAGTTATAAGGTATGGAATTACAGCCTGGGGACTTTCCTGTAAAACAAACATCAATCATGTTCAATCAGTGCATAATTCATTGGTTAAATTATTAGCTCATAAGAGTTTATACGAAAAAGGCATAATATTCCATACTTTTATCAGTGTCTCTAAATTCTTTCAGTAAGATCAATGCTGTGGTACAAAATTATATTTCAGCACATTAATAACCCTTTATTTAATACAAAGACTAGAGCACAATTACAATACCCGTCTCAATTTTAATGACGGATTAATGGTTCCCAAGCATACAAATAAATATGGACGAACGTCACGTTAAGCATGTATATAAGTACCTATTTAAACTAAGATCTTAGGCATCGATATAATATATATAATAATAAATACTGAATACATTTATTTTATCTGTACATATTTATATACTGTATGAGAAGCTCATCACAATTCTTTATATAAGATTATCAGCGAATAATACTTTGCACCAACTCATTGTTACGCGGTGACAGTATAGTCCATGAAAGTGGTGGGCGAAGCGGCTCGGTTTAGTGAACCGGATCTCTAAATCAGCTCTCTGTAAAGACAATCCACTTGAAAACTGGACGAAAAAAGTATCGTGTAAGAGCGTCTTAAGGACGTCTTTAGGAGGACCAAGGGAGCGAGGGAGAGGGCATGGTGCGGGGGACGCGAACCGTCGTTCAAATGAGCCGGATCACCGAACCGGTACATTACAAATAGCTGATTTAGTGATCCGGCTCACTAAACCGAGCCGCTTCGCCAACCACTAGTCCATGATAGCTTTTTGTTTGACAAGCCCCCAAAGGGCACATAAACTCCAACGGCTCAGAGGACTTTGAAGCAGAGAATTAATAGTACACAACTACTGACCCTGTACAAATCGCAAGTGTGCCTCACTGTTGGTCCGTACGTAAGTAAGTACCAAAATACATGAAAAAACCATTAGCCTTGTGAACGGGCGGTCTGTTCGATAGATTCTTCTTTCTTAATAAATCGATTGCAATATTTAGAGCACTTGTTTACCGATATTTTAATGGAAGATGATCTGAGGAACTAGCGCCATTGATCCCTTCGGCACCTGTGCATAGTCGGGAAACACGCCAAACGCGAGCACAACGTTTGTACACGGTTGACATTTATCACTTGTAAATGGGTCGTTTCAATGACTGGTTCTTGAGTTCAACAGTCCGACTGTGGAACGATTTCCTGCCTCTGTGTTTCCCCCTCCTACAACATGGATCTCTTCAAGGCCCATGTACACTTGTTCCTCTCCTCAAAAAGACCTATCATGGTTCACATAATATCATTGAACATAATCCAATAACATATATATCACTTGCATGGATTAGGCAATGAATTTTCTAATATCGATGACGCCGATAGTCAATTATCATATAAAAAATGCATTATACAAAGTCTGCAATATCAATAGATTAGTCTACATTCGACATCAATAACTTTATTCTATGTATGTTGATTTAATTACCACGCCTTTTGGTATTTATTAGTTATTTTTAAATATTTTTTTATACAAGATTTTATACTTTCTATTTCTACAAGTTGTCATACTTTATAGTTTAAATAATTTTATGCTTTATATTTCTACAAGGTGTCATATTTTATAGTATTACATATTTTTATACTTTATATTTCTACAAGTTGTCATACTTTATATGTTTACATGTTGTTATGCTTTATATTTCTACAAGTTGTCATACTTTATAGTTTTACATATTTTTATACTTTATATTTCTACAAGTTGTCATACTTTATATTTTTACATGTTGTTATGCTTTATATTTCTACAAGTTGTCATACTTTATAGTTTTACATATTTTTATACTTTATATTTCTACAAGTTGTCATACTTTATATTTTTACATGTTGTTATGCTTTATATTTCTACAAGTTGTCATACTTTATAGCTTTACATATTTGTATACTTTATATTTTTTTGTACTTCATACTTTTTATGCTCTATACGTTTTTATACTTTATCCCATTTATACTTTATGCTTTAAACATTTTTATAGGTACGGTATTGATTTTTATACTTTTAATTGTTTCATTTATATTTTCTGTTTCTTTGTTATTGTCGTATTTACACTTTTCTTCTTACCTTTATGATAATGGCACATGTTGTGCCGTATGTATAAATAAATAATACAAAATAAAAATGTACGATTCCAAAATAGTTTAAGGTTTTTTAGAAAAAGACAGCGATGAAGCCTAGCTAACTAGCAAAGCAGAAAAAATATACCTACATGATTATTCGAGTAGGTATACTAAGACGTAGATATTTATTTTAATTAAAACAAAATAACTTTGTATACATCACTTTATTAATATACAATATTACTACATGTTTCGTGAGCAATGCTCACATCTTCAGGTATCAATGTATACTGAAGTTAACAATTAAAATATAGAACAGTTAGATTTAAGTGGGGAGGGGTGGCAGGGGAAAGATGCATTTTATATAGGTAGAACCACCAGAAGTTTCGACATTAGAGTTAAAGAACATTATTTTTTAAAATTCCGCAAATTCCGATTCACTGTTATTTTTTAACAGTGAATCGGAATTTGCGGATCATTTAATAGAAAATGATCTTACTTTTGATATAGATACAGGATTAAAAATACTTCATACGGGATACAAAACAACACAAATTAATAATTTAGAAATACTAGAAATTAGAAAAAGCGATAATTTAAAAATTGATATAATCAACAAACAAAAAAACTTTTTTGGTAACCCTATATTAAATATTTTTCCACTTAACAGGCCTTCCTACTCTAATGACCATTCCAACAACTTGACAACTTCTTAATTATTTATACCTTTGTCACCTTCCTTTAACGATTGTAATTTCCCAATTATTTGTCTTTCCCCTACCACCCCTCCCCACTTAAATCTTTGTAATTTCCAAATTATTGTAATTTCCTAATTGTAATTCCCTAATTACTTGTCTTTCCCCTGCCACCCCTCCCCACTTAAATCTAACTGTTCTATATTTTAATTGTTAACTTCAGTATACATTGATACCTGAAGATGTGAGCATTGCTCACGAAACATGTAGTAATATTGTATATTAATAAAGTGATGTATACAAAGTTATTTTGTTTTAATTAAAATACATAATGACATCACAAAGTGAAAACCTTCTAGAAGAAGAATTCTTCTTCGAAAAAATAATATTCGTAGATATTTATTAATGAGTTATGAATTTTTTCAAACTCTAAATTCAACAATCACATTTTTCCCAATCTAATTTTCTATTCATTTTCAGCACGCAACTAGGTACCAATCTAACATCTACTTTCGAAAAATAATTACACAGTCGTCGTAACACTTGCTTCTGTGTAATTTACCTAAAAACTAAAAAGATAAGTGCCGTGAATTGGCCCGAGCAGATGAACAAGATGTCTTTGCTTGGATAATTAACTCACTAACGGCATAACTTAATTATTGACTGCATTCTACATTATTTGCCGTGCGAGGTAGCCAAGGTAGGTGGTACCTTCGGGGTAATTAACAATTAGCTTTGAAATACCATCTCACCTGGTTGCGAAGTTCAAATTGTTTATGAGGTTACCGCGGCTGCTAGGAGTCGGCAACGCGTGGTTACCTTTTGCTTAATGTCGTCTTAAAGTACATGTAATGGACATGGTATTTGAGATTCTGCAGGGGAAAAGACAACTCAAGGTGGTGCTATAAAAATAGTGAACGGTTAGTAACTAACTAATTAATCATCACGTCATTTCCCCGCAGGGTTAAGCTAAGGCCGCTCGCTGGCGGTCCGGTAAGGAATCGACATAAACCGAGTGTAGCAAAAATGCGTGGAATGTTGCGCGATGTCTCGCTGGTCACAGGTCTGCAGATATCAGTATATTTGTAGCCATTTGATTGTCGGTATTGCAGTTTCTGTTTTATCGTCCTGCATTTTGAATACCATCGAGTAAATCAAGTGACAACGAGATTGTGGAATTTTACATATATTCACAATGATTTTGTGATATTAATGATTTGGTTAATTAATCAATTCGTGAGAATGTTTTAAAAGCGATTTTCAACTAAAAGAAATGCAATTAATAAAAAAGTTCCTTAAGTGATCTAGGCGGTGACTCGATAATAACGAGAATCTCGTACCGCTTGCTGTATACTAGAAGTAGGTCGCACCGCTTCCGATTCCCCTGCGTCTTGAACTGGCGCCCCAGAATGTTTTCAGGGGGGCCGGCGGGATAAACGAACGAAAATATTCGTTGTTATTTAGAATTCCAAAAAAGTCATCATATTATTGTATATTGTAGTGGCGGGTGAATTATATCACTCATGAACACTGGCTAGAATGGTCCGCAGGCGAAAAAAATTGCATTTTCTGTTTTTCTTGTTCATCATTCGCAACATACCACAATTGGGTATATTGCCGGGCTGAAGGGAGAGTCATATGAATTATATAATTAACTAGCTGATGTGTACCCGGTGTTGCCCGTTTTTTTTAATGAAGTTACGAAGTTGTGAATTCTTCCATGTCGTTTGGATGCCATAATTGATTTGAAGAAATAAAGAAACATTCGTTTGAAAATTTTATATAATTGTAAACATTTATTTTTTCAAAACATATCCAAATAAAAAAGTTATTAAGTAGGTACCTGCTTTTGTTTTCCATTTTGAAAATATTCTACCCAAACAAACCTTCTTCTTTTGAATATGTAATTTATGGCTAACCAGAGTGGTATATCTATGGGCTAACCCCAATACAACATGGCGGGTTAAATGTTTTTCATACTAATTTTAAAACGTTATAGCAACAGATTTACATAATGGATTTAATGCAAACTACTTTATAAATCTTCCCGGTTCTAATATGAACAAACTGTGATATTTTCATCGAAACCAGTCGAGTAATTTTCGAGAAAATCTAAACATTATTTTTATATATAGAGATTAACAACAAACTATATTGACGCAATATCTTTTAGTATTTTAAAAACTTAAAAATATTTCAAACGAAAGCAACAAGGAAAATCGCCGCGGGCGAAAATTTCACAACTTATTCACATTGTCTACGGTAAAACCAATAAATTTTGACGATTTTTGTCATTCAGATATCAATTTCCAAAAAATATTTATCCCCGATATCTTTTGGTATTTTTAAAACGTCAACTTATTATTTTCGGATCTCCACATTTTTAATTCGATCATTGATAATTTTACAACACATCTCCGCCCCATGATCACATTTCCACTACAATAAGTCTTCTTTCGCTTTTCCTCTGATAATTTTCCTCACTTCTAAATCTCGATGTGGCTGGTAACCTCGCTCCATTTTACTGAGTAGATACCGCATTCAGTCCTCAAAATTGCACTATCCGCATTAATGTTCTTATCAGCCTTGTCATCTCGAAAAGGGCTATCTTCCAGCATTAATGTCCTAGAGTCCTATGTTAACCGCCGTGTAGACGCGAATAGTAGAAATGGTAATTTACCCTCATACGCAAGAGTCCGCAATTCTATTCGTACCAAGATGAACATACTGTGTCCTTTTTACGTGTGTTCAAAACTGTTCTGTTTTAACAGCGCGAAAATGCTATTAATTATTATTGACAGGGATAGAAATACTTTTTACGACTTTACCTTTATATGGTTTGCCAAATTAATATGCCTTGTTTAAAAATATTTATTGTCTTTGGCAAAAGAAATTTATTCAAGTTTTACAATTCAAGGTCACGAACCCATCTCAAATTGGTGATGTGCGGTTTCCAAGCTTGTAAACGCAAACAATGGCATCATGTGGGTAGATCTAAGAACAGTGGTTCCTTTGTGGTCAGGCCATAGTTCGTTCCCAACAAAAGTAAGTCCAATTTCATTAGCACTTTTGTTTCACAACTCAAAAGCTCAAGCGCTGAAGTTTTTACTAGAGATCAGAGGAGTGGCTTTGTCATTAATAATGTTATAGGAGTACACAGTGTAATGAGAACAGAATGAGCATTGCTCGGCCAAAGAGCGACCTCATTCGGCCATTTGTCGTATTCAGACCCGTATTACAAAACGTGCTCGAGGTTCGATATCGAAATAGGTATAAAAATAAAATAAATTTATATTTTCCGTTCGATTTCATTCAGCCATTTACAAATCAGGGGGATTAATTGACTTTAATACATTTTTAATGATTAGTTTTGCTATGTTATAACTTGCACAAGAGTTTCACCTGTCCGGAACCATGAGGATTACGGCAACCGTATTATTAAATATTAAGAGATTTTCTTTGGCTCAGAATTAGTGGGACTATAGCACCCCCAGTTGGGGCATGTTGTGAGGTTGAAGGGAGTGGGAAGAGGGAGAGGATGGTTGAGAAGAACCTGCCTATTGAACTGATCACGTACCACGGCTACCATTTTAAGAAATGCACAAATGGCATAGTCCATAGCGAACATCGGAAACAATCAAATAAATTGAGTGCATAGATTAGTGCATCTTTTAATATCCCAGTTTGTAAAACCTCCTATGTACTAAGAAGTTTTAAATGCAATGTTATTAAGCTATTCAATTCCCTACCTGTACCTCGTGACATTAGAAATAGACAAACCAAAAGTTCCTTTAAAAGTAAGATCATTGATCACCTCCAATAAACCCGTCTATCATAAGTATTTCACATACTTATCTATACTTATGTATATATGTACTGCATGTATATATGCGTATAATTCTTTATTCTTATTTGTTTGTATTGCTATAATCATCCTCTTATTTATAATCTTCGTTTAACTGAATTTGAACTTCTTCAAATTTCTTATATTCAAAAACCTAGCAGAACCTTGTCAATTACCGTCTCAACGCAGGCGTTTCACACCTAGTGAGATGGGCAATCCGTCAGCACAAATAACAATTATTTATTTATATGTTATAAAATAAATAAAACAGAGTGAGACACACACTGATTTTAAAAGCGACAGGTTGCATATTAATAATATTTTTTATTGACGTTCTCACACAAAGAACATAAAACGCCAGCAGATAATAAAGTAGATTTGCAGTAATTTAAAAAAAATTGTAAAATAAGTCTTTTTGTGCATTGTCAGAGCAATGTTCCGCAGAACGCACCGCGTGCAACATATTCTCGCCGATGCGATGCGGTGTTTTGAATTTCTGTCAGCACGTTTCTTTGGTACATTGACGTGGAAATTCTTTAGCTCAAGTAAGCTGGAGGTAAATGAATAATAAGGAATATCACGATTGTGGTATTATTTGGTCGGACAAACTACTAACTGTTGTTTGGAATGAACGGAGGTACGTTCATTCTTCAAAACTATACAATTTCCTCGGATGTAACGCAGGTGGGAAGGTAAATACACACTTGGACACTTGTACGTTTTTTGTGACTTTTAGATATTACCTATTTGTACTTTGTGTAAGTAATTCATAGGTAAATTTGTACAGAAAAGTAGTGCAATATTATATTTAAATCAGCTAGTGCCTGTTTTATAACCATCCGTTCGTAACGCTTGATACTATTTTTAATTAATATCTGATCTACTGCCCGATTTCACCGTTTTATAAACGTTCGTCAGATTACTGGTCGTTTGTCAGCTGTCAGTTGTTGCCTGACGTTCGCTTATCTGAAACCGTGCACTATTGTAATTAAAAGGACAACATATAATTTAAATCTGTGAAATGGATTCCTTATAAAAATAATCCTTAAGCTACCTCTAATTACAGACTCTAACTTAATCTTTAATATATTGACAGTATTTGACGTTCGGCAGATTTACGCTAAAACAATCCTCACTAATCTTTATACAAACAAACATAAATACTATGAAAAAAAAAACTAAACACTCGCATTCTTCCAGTTAGCATCAATAAATCTGATTCACAAAAAAAATCAAACACGACGTAAAAAAATGGATTAAAAGTATGATAGGGCATTTACTGGTGCACTCACTCAAATATTGTTTTTTTTTTTAAATTTAATGTAAATCAAATTTAATAATGTTATTATTAAGTTCTGCAAGTATTTTTAGTTGTCATTATTGTGACAGCTGTTTCGGCGTTTAAGGCGATTTTCAAACTGTTAACTGCCTTAAACGCCGAAACAGCTGTCACAATAATAACAACTAAAAATACTCGCGGAACTTAATAATAACATTATTAAATTTGATTTACATTAAATTAAAAAAAAAATTAAATGGAGTTCTACGAATTAAACACAAGAACAATTAATATAATACCGAAGTTATTGATTTAACCATTTACAGAGCATATCTTAATATAAGTGTATATTCATAGGTATTATAAAATAATACGCAAAATTACTGCCTCAACACAGTCTCGGGTTACGTGAAACTTCAACTTATAACTTTGCATTTCTGTTCTTTACATATTACCCACTGTCTTTATATTATTTTATATTTTCCTTTATGTATATATCTACCATTCAAACCGCTGTAAACTTTATTATACATGTCTATTAGTTATAGTTAAACTTAATTACAATAAAGATATTATTATTATATTATTTTTATTATAATATAGAGCAATGAAAGTGATGACAGGCGAATGGCAATTATTCAAGATAACAAACGGACTGTAACGATCCGTTAACGAAACGGTTCGTTACGTAACAGAAATTTGGTAACTAGTTCATAAAACTGGCCCTTAATGGATCAATGGTTCTATTGATACGTTTTCATGATGATGTATATATATATGTGTGTTAAAATACATCATTAATCATTAACCATTAGTAGAGACCTGAAAATTTTGCGTTTTTTTTTTTTTGAAAAGTGTTATTAATTTTGGGAAAATGGGGCTATTTCTTAGCAAAAACCTTGGTATTTTGCATTTTTTTATAATTTTTTTTTTAAATCTGAGTGCCACATAAGAGTCCCAACTGCTCCCAACCGTCTGGAGCCAGTGGGACTATGGCATCCCCAATTGGGGTATGTTGTGAGGCAGAAGGTATCGAGGAGGGGAAGGAGATGGGGAAGAAGAAAGGTGGGGAAGTACCCGATTATTCAGATCTGGTCACCAAACACGGCCAAGCCAAACTAAAGCCATTTCATGCGACGTTTCGATTCTGAATGGTGGTCTTTCACCTGGGCAATACTGAGAGTATCTACCACTCTGGAACGTGCCGCAAATATACTTCATATTATTTTTAATGTATAAATACTGAAATAACACAATTTAATAAAATTTACTTGCGCACGCCGAGATTTGAATCCGCGACCTCCGGATTCGTAGCCGAGGATATTAACCACTCAACCACGGAGACAATAGTGATCATAAGTGGTTTTATACTCCCTTTTTGGTATTTTGTAACAAAACTGGTGCGACTTTTATTTTTACGTTGCGTTGGGTCTTTTTTAATATATATATATATATACACATGTACAAGTGTAAATTGTGGCTAGAGCGTTGTCTCGGTAAGACAGGCCCTGGGATCGATTCCCAAATGCGACAGATACCTTTTTGATTTTTGTCTTTTTCTATTTCATATTTTATTTGCGATTTGTTTATACGATCTTCTTCGAAGATTCAATATATTTTAGTTTTTTCGAAATTATGGAAAGTTTTCGAAGAAGCGAAGGGCTTCTAGGAGAGAAAACCAGCGTAGGCTGGGGCCAATGGCACTGAACACATTATTTTAAAAGAAAGGAGAGAATGTTTAGAATTTTAAACAGTTGCATCGTATTCAGGCGTCTATGACAAATTATCATGCGTGGTTATAGTTACGTCGTACATACATCATGAAAAATAAATCAGTGCTAGATAGTTGCTTCCCGGCTTCGCCCGAGGTTTAACTCTTGAAAAATATGGAGAAAACAAAATAGCGTCTTGCGACAGAATGAATATTTTAAAGTCCCGTAGGTCATGATTGTAATGGCGTACTGAACTGGAAATAGTCGATATTACAGATGGATATAGCTATTCAAATTCCACGTCCTTCAAGTCTTTCCTGCGCATAAAACATTATTTTCTTCTCGGCTCATTATCGCTTATTGATTCGAATTTATTGGCCTTTTTATTAAATCGTGTTAAAGAGGAACGGCTGTGCGGCCTGTTTCATACAAAACTTAACTTTGGATTTGAGGCCAAAATACTCACCTACACCTAATGATATTTATCTTCATCAAAAGGTATAGTAAATATCTAGTACGGATTACAAGTATTTTTTTTCGAACTTACAAAATAAGGGCCAATAAAGATATCGAATTTCAGCGACTTCGGATGCAATTTTAACAGTTATTTGGGGGCTAATGGTGATTAAAAAAAGAGTTTTACCCCGTCTGCTATGAAAACATAATGAAAAACATAATAAAACATATATAAGTGTTAAAATTAGCATTATGGACATAAATATAAAATAAAAATGACCAATTTACGTTGGAACACAAATTTGCCGTACATATTTTAAAATGAGTAGTCTGCAAGTATGTTGCCTGTTGTATGCTGTGCTGATTGCTAACAGTGTGGAAGATCTACAGTCCCTCGTATCTAGGATGAACCAAGTATGTATAAAAAATTAGCCAATGATGAATATAAATAAGTCTAAAGTCATGGTGTTTGAAAGAGAGAGTACGAAAACGGTGTGCAATATAGTTGTAAATGACGAATACTTGGAGCAGGTCGATGAGTTTGTGTTTTGGGAAGTGTGTTTACGAGAGATGGAAAGACTGAAAGAAGGGTGAATGCCGGAAACTCCATTAACGGAGGACTGAACGCGGTTGGCGCAAACAAAAAGTTGTCCAAAGAAGCGAAGCTAGCAGTCCACAATGGAGTGCTGATACCAACCCTGATGTATGGCAGTGAGGCCAGTTCCACACTGGCAGAGGAAAGACGAAAGTAGACTGAATGCTGTAGAAATGAGTTCTCTGAGACGAATGTGTGGTAAAACAATTCATGATCGTGTGAAAAATGTTGAAATTTGTAAAGAATGCAAGGCTGATGTCTCACGTGAGTAATTTTAAGAAAGGGACGCTTTGATGATTTGGGCATGTAGAGCGGATGAACGATGAAAGGAGTGTAAGCAGAATATAGGAAGAAAAAGTCGGGGACGCCCAAGGAAGACATAGCACCATCAAGTGAATCACATACTTGAGTCGGGCCATGTCAGAAGTCGGAATAATAGAAGAGAATATATGAGGCGATGTATGAATGTGAATGAAGCAAGAAGTGTATGCCAAGATCGAGTTGTTTGGCGGTCCGTCCTTTCTGCCTACCCCTGCGGAGAAACGGCATGATGGTTAGTTAGAGACTCACTTTTAAATTGTGTATTATGTACATTTTTATATCATCCTAAATACGCATTGCCTTTTTTTCACTTTGTCATGCACTTACGAGATAATGTATGCAATGCACTTGTATATTATATACTCGTACAACATATTATTACTATTTATTTTTGTTGTTGTGTTATCTGCAATTTAAAAACTTTTTTTTTTTTTTTTCATGGCACTTACGAGTGAATTATTAGTTATTCGCAGTGGAGTGCAGTATATATAGGCTGAAAAAATTGCATACCCTAGATTTTTTTTTTAATTTACTAAATTTCTACTCTTCGTATTTCCTCAATCTAGTTTTTTGCGGGACTCCCGCTTTCATTAAAAACTGTGAAGCAGTAACACTGCACTGGTAGTAATTTTTGTAGAACAATAAAATGTTCGTTTTGAAATTAAGGACATAATATTATCTCTCTACTAAAGGATTTACCATTTTAATAAATTGTCTCTTATTTTAGTATCCAACACTACCGCTAGGTTAAATACCAATATATATTTTTTTAAATTTGGTTCCGCCATCTGTGTAGGATAAAATGAATTAACAAATCTTTAACTGAAGAATTTCATTACTTACCAATTGTTTCGAATTAACATTTATGAACGTAATATTAAAGTATCCATTTTTCTATCGTACACCCACCTAATACGCCGTAGGGTTGCAATTACGTATAAGTTTTAGTACTAATCAAATATTTTGATCTTAGTTAAGGGTAAGAAAACTTTTAAAACTACACACAGCCTATCTTAAGTCATAAATCAATGCACGCCACTGCTTTCTGTAGTGTGCATTAAATTTTTCAATCCTTTTCTCTAAATATATACCTACCGTGGAATGAAGTGTCTTCCATTTTTAACGATGTTTAATTTTTTACAGGTGAGATCCAGGAGCTTCTCCTAACAACATTTCTTCTGACAAGGTATTATATTTTATATATTAATCGTATCATCAATTAATAACTTCAGAAAAACTGTAATTTTTGCTACTCATATCATCATATACAGAGGCGTGCCGTCCATACAGGCCCGTAAGCACTGTTTACCCTACCTTATTCGCGTTAAAATATAAAAATGTATAAAATTTTTACAAGAAATCAATCTTTTCTAAAATACGCGCCAAGTACCAACCACACCACAATAACGTGTCAAAGACGGGAACTAATCATGCAATGCGTGTCAAGGGACGACTCGTTTGTATTAGTGTCTATGAACCGGTTTTATAACGATCCCTTTGTAACGCTTGATACCATTTTTAACTAAATTTGGACTATCGCCCAATTTCGCCGTTTTATAAACGTTCGTCAGATTACCGGTCGTTTGACAGCTGTTTGTTGTTGCCCGACGTTTTTGCTTATTTGAAACCGTCCACTAGTTTAATTAAAAAGATAATGTATAATTTGCATCTGTGAAGTGGATTCCTCAACGAGCAGTGAAGGTGGTGATAAGAGAATGACAATTTGATGGTTCGTTTATAAAACTGGCCCTAAAAAGCAGTGCTTTGCGGCAATACAAGCAAATGTGGCAATGAGTACCGTCTGTTGGTACTAACTAAACTACTAACGAAATGTTGATAATATTGTGTTAAGTTTCTTTCAAAATATTGTCTGTGTTTATTATTGGCGTGGCTTAGGTAATCCTAACCAACAGGCCGCAACCGGGAGCTGGGCCATTCTTAGCGAAAACTTGCACGAAGGGAAAATTTATTGTTTAAATTAATTTCTCAGCGGCAATTATAAAAAAAATATATAATTTAATTTGCTGTTTTTCCTACTGCATACCCTATTTACACTTTGCACGAAACTGATCATATATACCAGAGTGATCGTTAAAATCGGAAGCGATGCCCTTCATATTATTTTCTCAAAGAGTGACATCATTAGACCCGGTTGGCTCATGGTCTTTTTTTTAATATGATGTGTGATAAACGAAACGTAAAATGTCGCCAGAGGAAGGTAAACGAACTGCTAATGACAACCTACTTCATTGCGTCCATTATCCATTCTAATGTTGCATAGTTTTATTGTTTCTTGTGTTACGTTATTTCTGTACTTGTTGCTGACCGCAATCTCGGAAACCAAACGTCAAAATAAATCAGTAAACATCGTGTTGATTGAGTCGGTGTGTAAAAATGGTTTAGGAATTAATTATCACTCGAAGAACAAGTTAATAAAAAAAGCTTAATTAAAGTTCGGAAAATCCCCAAAAGAGGGAGGACTATGCCCAAAGCTGAACGCCAAAAGACTCAGAAGGAAGGATGAAATCAAGTGTGTGAGGTACTTTGGAATTCTTGTAGGCACCTACCCCCGAGGTAAATATTAAAGCAAAGTGACAACAAATCATCATCTTTTTTATTATTATTGAATCAAATTAACTTTTTTTTACCGTGTTATTTTGTGGTTTCCTCCATTAAGTTTTAGAGTAGAAGTTTTATTGTATGGTAAACCGCACTTCCAGTGGGCTCTCGCAAACTTATAAAGAACTTTGAGGATATGACTGATATGTCGAGTTAGTATTAATTTATTAGTAATCAGATAATTTCTGATGTGTTGGTCACCTACATGGAGTGTGGGTAACCATTAAATAACTACCTCCCGAATGATCACATTGCATAACAATTCAACATATATTATAATAACTTGTGGTCATTACGAATTGTGTTCAAGTGTAAAACTAAACTTTTACAATATTTGTTTATGATCGAGAAAATTTAAAAAAAAATTGTGATTTTTTTTATAAATATATGTTTTGTGCATTTTTATATTCTGATTCAGAAGCGTGCAGCAACATTGGTTACTATTACCTCCAAGCAAAACAGTCATCAAAAGTACAAAGGAAAATGCCTGAACCGTCGTAATTTTTTTTTTTTTTTTATTATTCATCCAAAGAACATAAATACATACATGGTAAAATAAAGAAAGGAGCAAAATATGTAGTCCCGCAAAGCGGTCACATGACAGCTTGTCTGCAGGTTCTACAAAGATTAATTAGTCCTAATAGTATTAGTAATATATATTAATCTTAAATAAAATAGGTACTTACATTTGACGTTAACATTATAGGCACATTATCTTAGCCATTAAGTATACATAGATAAAAATTTAAAGATACAAAGAAAAAATTTAAAGATACATAGATAGCTCATTTAAAATCCATAACTTCATCGATTTCACGGAAAGCCTCTCACTTTCCTCCAATTTATGGCTTTCATTAAATTTATTGAAAATCACTGGCACTATGTATTCAAGAGTTCGACCTCCATATTTATTTGAAATTTTTGGAATTTTTAGGCCTCTTCTTTCAGTGAATCTAGTGCTGTGTTTATGCACCAGTGGCTTTTTGTATTGGCTTTCTCCCGCGTTATCTATAATAGTGATGTACCATAGGAGACCTTTTACAGGAAGTAGGCCCTCAGCACCGTATAATATTTTTAAATTTTTTCTTTGTCTGTATATCTTTGGTGTGACAATTTTTTTAACTATCGCAGTTTGCAAATTTTGGACATACTTAATATACGTAAAGCTTGTGTGACCCCAAGTTCGTATTCCATATCTCAGAATGGATTCTACCATGGAAAAATATATAAGTTTAAGTGTGCCATGTGGCAAGACAAATTTTAATTTATAGAAGCTACTCGATATAGATCGGAGCTGGTTACATATTTTGGCCACTTGCGTGTCCCACTTAAATTTATTATCTACTAATAATCCCAGATAAGCATAATCGTTTGTAAAATCGATCGTGTCGCAGTCACAATTTTTTTCAATTTTTTTATGTATGCATTCAAAATGATGTGCAATTGGTTTTGGTAAATTCCACATTTTCACACTCGGTGACCTTATATACATACATTTGGTTTTCTTAACATTAATAATTAGTCCTACATCATGCGCCCATTTGAGAAGTTCATTAAAGTCTAATTGTAAATCTTGAAGAGCTATTAAGGGATTTTCATTTGATACTACAAGTGCAGTGTCATCTGCGAAAATGAATCTAAGAGCTTTTTTAAATAATTTGGACATAGCAGTAACATATATAATGTACAATTTAGGACCTAGAATTGACCCCTGTGGTACACCTGATTTTACATATCTACATTTACTCATTTCATTTAAAATCTTTACCTTAATTTTTCTATTTGATAAATAGTTTTTAAAAAAAGAAAGGAGTTTACCACGGATTCCTATGGCATCAAGTACATTTATTATTTGTTTATGGCAGAGTGTATCAAAAGCTTTTGAGTAATCAATAAAAAGTACCAGTATGTGTTTTTGAGAGTTTAGCTGGGAATTTATATAATTGGAAAAGTTTGCAAGTAGTTTATCACAACTTTTTTTTAATATATTAATATTAATATTGTATATCTATTGCATTCATCTTTCCATGTAGGTTCGGGGACCTATTGCTTTGGCAAGGTGCCTCCATGGGCCCTAGCATGGCAAAATAGATAATTTAACAATAACAAATCTATGAGTAACTGATAACGATTTTATATCAATTTCCCGAGCACGGTTGCGCTTGCAACCGGCGTGTCGATAGCCAAAACGATATTAACAACGAAATAAAATAGGAATCGCCCTACGATAGCAACACTGACGGGTATTGTCTGTGGATCGGCATTCCTAAACGTCAAACGTATCTACCAATAAATGTTTACATGATAATATTAAACGCACTCACTTTAATATACATTGACAGTCTGCACGTAATTATTTGGTACTAAATTGATTTGATGCGAGTTAATTTGTCAGTGAGATCTTTAGCCATAACTCGTGATATTCTGAACAACTGTCTGAATTCCGTTTCTCCAAGCTCAACCGGATTCAATTGATCGCGTATACGACGTCTTTCAATTCAACGAATTAACCGAAACTTATCTGTCACTCAAGAGGCCGCCGGAATATTTTATATCAATTGTTGACCGTGCTCACACATACCGCCCAAGACCGCCTAATAAACCATAGGTGACGGATTTAGTCGATATCGTATTGATATGAGGTTTTATCGATCGACTGTGCTAGGGCCACAGGCGACCCTATTTTGCACTACGGCGGCCTAGGAAATAAAATTGACCTTGTCACGTAATATAATGCCACCGCAAATCATATTCAGGAAGATACGTGATTTTGTGGTTTACACGTACATTTTACACAGCGCTTTTTCTAGCGTCCTTCGTGGGATAATAGAATGAATCTCATTAAAACACGTAAAAACTACGTTTTCCGGGCGTCGCGCAAATAACGTTAACTAGCCATATGGTATTTTCTCAGCACAAATGCATATTTTACAATGTTTAACATCTTATATATAAGAATTTTTAATAATATTCTTGGATGAGTTATTTCTAGTTTTATGTGCAGTTACCGCTCTATTTCACTGACATGACTTCAGTTCAGCGGCTTTGCGATGTGTTAGTCAGCCGGAGAATGTTCTTCCAATATTACGACTATTTTTATATAATCTCCTTTTCAATTATCTAATAGCAGTGATTACAAATCGGATATCACGTAGCTCTTCATTTAGTTATTTTATTCCCTGTCTTTCATCTTCCTATGTTTCCGCTCATCATGGAACATAATAAAAACAAACCAATTGCTAGACCATAGGTTCCTAAAGAGGTTCATGTCAAGGAGAAAAATAAATGGGGTCCATTTAGACTGCACGCGATAGCGAATAGATAGCGAATCGCGTCCATTGTGGGCTGTCGCAAAAAAAAACATGGTTTTTCCATCTTCAAACCTCGTGGAAATGGATTTTAGCGCGGTTACCAGTCTTGCAAATCACTGAACGTGGAGATTTACGACTATATCCAAATCATTTGAAGTCAAACATTGACCGATTGCCATCGGAGCGTCAGGTTTATCTATCTCATTAACAGCATTTATTTGTGTGCTCATTTAATGAAAGATTTTACTAGGTTCTGATTACTTTCGTTCCAAAATTTACTTACATTTCGCTTTAATGGATTTCTTTTTTACAATTGTTTACTCCACAAAAAACCCTGTAGCAACATTGAGTTCACATTTCAAGTTAATAAGTTTTTAAAAATATATATTAGGACAAGGAACATAAAAAGAGCGGCAAGGAGCCCGTGGGGGAAAACGTTTAGGAAAATATGATTTAGAACATAAGTTCACAGACTTTTTTCCCCGTGGACCCACCCCCCCAGTTTGTCTGTCCAAAACTTTGGTACAATACTGAACAAGTGTTATTTAGTCATTTATTCACTGCACAATGCATTGCTACTGGTATGAAAATTTGTAAAAACTTGCACATGAACGTGCCTGCGTGGCATGCGATTCGCTTTAAGTGCGCAGTAGGCTTGTCGAACGAAACTTACTACCATGCTTTACTATGTGTGCAGTAGATCTCCGATCTGTGGACCTCCATTTACATCTCGTGGACTCCTTTTTTTCTCCCTGCTATGAACCCCCTGGAAATCTATATGTACCCTCAGGGGTCCGCACGGACCACTTCCTGAACCTATGATCTAGAGGCATCAACAGAGCTGCGGCTTTAAAAAAATGTAGTATTTTAGACAGAATTTCTTTTCAATTTTATTGGAATAACTTATTGAAGCTTTTAAACCTCATTGTAATATATTTTTAATCATTGAAAATAATATTGACTAATCTAAAATGAAATAAGAAACAGGAAAGACGCAGATAACAAAAAAAGTTACGGTCGCATCTGGAACTCGAACCCAGGACCTCTCGATCTTCCGGAACCAGTGTTCTACCAACTAAGCTAATGCCACATGATATCGATAAAAACGACGGAAAGCAATAAAGGATAGAGGTCCAGATGCGACTGATACCTTTTTATTTTCCGTATCTTTTCTGTTTCATATTTCTTTGAGTTTAGGCCAGCACTCAAAAATGGCCTTAAACATCACTTTGCAGGTTGCTAACTGAAGTAATACCAAAAGTGATTTATCTGTAAATTCTATCCGGATAGTTAAGAAAATATAAGGTAATACTAAGGTTTCAAAGAACAAAAATTCTCAAACTGTAATCTTTAAAATCTATGAGACGCATACTTAAATGTCTGAAAATAGGTGCAGTTTGAAAGCATTAAAAGCAATTTGAACGTTTTACCTAAAATTCCTGTACATATTTCACATAGAATTAAGAAGATTACAGTATGCCTTTTGAAACCTTATACATTTTCCTTATTCCCCATATAAAATGCACATGTAAATTAGTTGTAGCACTTTTGAGTTGACAATCTGCAATCTGCAAGGGGTGTATTTTTGGGCCCTGACTATTAATATTATCTTCTATTATCTTTTAATTATAAATTATACCAAAAATAAGATTAAGTTCGAGAGTTTTTACTGCTTCATATGAACAGGTTATCTGCTTCGTAAACTGATGACCTTGTACGGGAGGAGGGTGATAAGGGTGACATCATGAGGTGTCGCACCGGGTGATGCCACCTTAGTGACGCCATTGTCAACACCATAATAACATAAAGGCGTACCTCTGATAGCTCCGTTGTATCCTCCCCTCCCTTCTCAATAACTGCGCGTGTATGTAACAGAAAAATAGTGTCGAAGGAACTCTCAGCGGCATATACCAATCACTGACGTCAGAATTAATAGACTTGCCCTAGTACGATTTCGACGGCTGGAGCCAAAGGCACCCATTTTGGCACCAGCTTAGTTCTCTGCCATCCACGTATGTTTCGCGTAACTTTTCCTGCTGTAAGCAAATTACAAAACTATGAAGCTCTCGCTTTATGGTTATCCATTATAATTAAATTTAACAATCAAACTTTGTTTTAATCACTTTTTTTCTTTTAACGCCGACCGGTTTCGCAACAACCATTCCATCATAGGGGCAAAATATATACTAAACACAGCGCCCTTGAGGTGATTTTTCAAAAAAACTGCGCTATACAAATCATCCAACTATTATTATTATTATTAAACAATATTACAAAATAATGCAGAACATACATATGATATTAGGTGTCATAGTGGAGGTGAGGGATTAGGGATTAACAAAGAGTAGGAGAAGAGATAGAGATTGAGGGAGGGGTGAAAGGAAACATATTTAAATGTTGTCCCGAAACCCGTCGGCGTTAAAAATAAAAAGTGGTTAAAACAAAGTTTTATTCACAATAAAAAACACATAAATTTGTTGTAGACCACTTTTATTTTATCAAAACTCTACCGGTTTCGGAAGCACCCTTCCTTCATCAGGAGAATATTAAAACTAACTTATGATATAAAATATTAATAAAGTTTTATTCTTTCATTAATTGATAAACTAAAGTTCTTTAAAACTTAAGACAAGATTTTTGTGCATAGTGCAAAGTAACAATTATTATAAATAATAATTGTTACCCTTTGCACTATGCACAAAAATCTTGTCTTAAGTTTTAAAGAACTTTAGTTTATCAATTAATAAATATTTGACAAGTCAAAAGCAATTTTTCACCAATAAAATGTAGACATAATTTGTCTCGACGCCATCTATTTGAGGGATTTAGCCGTTACAAGCCTTTCTCATACTATTAAAGTTGGTTGTTTACAGGTGAAAAATATAATTTAAAAAAAAAACAGTAATTATTGAATGAAACACTAGTATATATTGATTAATTTGGCGGGTTTGCGATAAGCCGACGTAGCTCAACGGTAGAGCATCTGACCGGACATTAGAAGGGTGCGGGTTCGAGTCCTGCCGGCGACATTTATCTTTGCTCGGAAGGTTTTTTCAATTTGGATGAGTGTTTTAGATTAATAATTATTGTTTATAAAAATAATAATTTTTATTCTTTCATTTAAATTACAAACCATTTATAAAAAAACTAAATACTCTTTAAAAATACTCGTTTTTTGTAAACAATTCGAACCTTTTTACTTAGCTGCTGTTTTACTTAAAATGGCGGCACGCTTAGCTCGCCCTCCGTCTCTCTTATTTTGGTTTCTCCCCCTTGCGTGTTAGGGCATCCATAATTATTATTAGCTCTGTGATACAAAGACTGCCAAGAGCTCCGTTGCAAGTTGCAATTTCTCTCCCATCCTTATATGGTAAATGACGCACGCTTGTAACAAAAAGATAAGTACCACCGGACCTCTCAGCGGCAGGATCATACTAAGTAGGTTAGGTAATAATATCAAGTATTGGTAACGTCCATCTTATCTCATCGGAAGATCCGCCTCCATGTTTTGCGTGCTCGATTTGATTTCGTACTCATGTTGGAGTATTGGAAAGTTGTCTGAGGAAGCCAGGTGAAGAAGTTAATTATTGTTTGGAGAGTGATGGAAGTACCTCCTATGGCACGGAGGAGTATGACGGCACGGAAGCCACTGAAGGTCGCTTTCACCAATCAATCTGAGCGATCACTCAGTTGAAATGTTGCCCAAATGCAAAATCTTGGCAATGGTTATTTTTTTATCAAAGGTTAATCTATTCACGTAGATGAACTGTCAAAAGGACAGCGTAGTTTTTAGGGGTTCCATATTTGTTATCAAGTTATTGTTATTAAGGAATCCACTTCATAAAATTCATCAAATTTTATGGAGGTGGCGAAAAGGTTGAAATTTCCGTTTAACAACGGCCGCATGCAAAACAAAACATCACCAAAGTGCGTGTTTTATTTCATTTTGTAAAGCTCAGGCATACCATAAATATTAATTGTTTTTCAGTCATATTCTAAAAAACATAATTTACCACAATGAACAATACGACAATATCGGAAAAAGGGTTCGTGAGTAGGAGATTTTGCAGTTTAAACATTTTTTTTAGGTGTGATACTTTATTTTTTTTCTAGGCTTATAAAAAGGCTCACCAAAAAAATGCCCGTTTAAAGGAAAGGCTAAGGTGTGTTCTATTTGCAGTATTTAATTAAATAATCTATGATATTTCTAGGCTTTTATTCTTCACATACGACACTACATACGACATACGACAACAAATTCATGCACGACTATGAAAATGTATCGAGCTATCCCGATCCTGTCTTCCTCTTCCTCTCCCCCTTTCCTTCTTCTCTTGTTATTTCTTTATCTTGTTAGCTTCATAAATAAAACATCTGTATTTAACCACTGTTAGCACAAGAAACTTTGTCGTCTTACCTTTTGTTAAACTTCCTTTGAATATATATTTGTATTAAAAACTGTTTGTTTCTTACAAATAAATAATACCTTATATAAAATACATATAATATGAGGCTGGTGAAATATCGATATTACTTTTTTTATGCTATTGATAAAGTCGTGACCGAATGTGTGCCAGAGAAATGTTGATTCCGCGTGAATTCATGCTAGCGGTATTAATTAATTAACGGAATACATTTTTTGCTTATTATGCATGTTTCCTGCCGACTTGAAGAAAAAACGCCTACTCGTGTATGTTAAAAATATATTTTTTGGGTGAGCGAGGAAAGTTAAAGTGGTATAGACCATATTAATAATAATAATTAGATAACATCCAAGTATACAGCGCCGTTTTTGTGAGAAATCACTTTAAAAGCACTTTGCTACAGTAGGTATCTATAGCACCTAAACCATTATTTATCGAAATATTTTATTTTCAGAAAGCTGAATTTCTCTCAATTTAATTTATTTTCACTAGCTTTTACTGTATAGACAACAAACACCGCATATTCACACCCATCGCAGATAGCTAAACAAATTAGTTTGACAAAGGAGCGTCTTTCATAAAGCTGTCTGGAAAAGTGAAAATTTAAAGGAATCGTAATAAAATATTGTATTCTAATATTATTATGAATTATACGATAAATGTGTGAAAAGAAAGAACTAACCACACAAGTCCAATAGAATTTCGGTCCAAACTAAAAACTTACCTTTTCAGACTTTCGTATCCTTAAATTCAGTATACCTGCCAATACCACTATTGTATTACTTATGTATCCTAATTAATTGCGAAGTATTTTGGAATATGCATTCACTATTTGGTCTCCTAATTACGAGATTCGTAATTACAGAATCGAATCCATATAAAGAAAATTAACCTGTGTGATTGTATATCGTGAAGGTTTATTTGATCAATTTGGAACGTATAATGTTCGAATTTCGCACTAAAAACAGTCAGTCAGACGTAAACCTTCTGATCTATTCGTTTTGTATAAAATTATAAATACATCAATAGATACGCCAAACAGTTTATCACAAATCAACAATAATACACCAACAAGAAAATCAACATTAATACACCAACAAGAAAATCAACATTAATACACCAACAAGAAAATCAACATTAATACACCAACAAGAAAATCAACATTAATACACCAACAAGAAAATCAACATTAATACACCAACAAGAAAATCAACATTAATACACCAACAATAAAATCAACAATACACCAACAAGAAAATCAACATTAATACACCAACAAGAAAATCAACATTATTACACCAACAAGAAAATCAACAAGGAGGATAAAATACATTTTTTATATTAAAGGCTATCACACAAATAGGGATATTTGTCTCCTTTACCGTGGATATTAAGAAATTACAATACTATCTATACACTGCTCTAATAATGAAATTGACATTTTTAATGACACATTTAATAAATTAAAAAAAAAATACCATTAATATCAAACTGATAATGTGTTGATGCCCTTTATTAAGTACCAAAACAGTGTACCATCAGCACAGGTGACACAATAAGGATTTAATTTATACACTTACTTTATAATATGTTTTCGACCGTTCACTTCTTTTTATTTCTTATTATCATTAAATAAATGAAACACGTTGTTATAAACCACGAATATAGTTTATGTTCACCAACCGGTTTCGCTTAACACAAGCTTTATCAGGGTAAATACTGAGTTTCAGTATTTACCCTGATAAAGTTTAGTTTATTATATTTACCCTGATGAAGTTTGAGTTAAGCGAAACCGGTTGGTGAAAATAAAATATATTCGTGGTTTATAACAACGTGTTTCATTTATTTAATACAATGTTAAACCACAAAGTGATTGCTTCTTACGAAAATATTAATATTATCATTTTTGCGAGATAATGTTTGTTGTTGTTTATTGTACTTGTTGATTATTATTGCTATGTAAACATTCATGTATGTAGGTTTTGGGCATATTGCCTGTTTTATGTACTAAAATAAAATAAATTTTTAATTTTGAAAATTAATCCTATTTTATTTTATCAACATTATTCGAAGCCTCCTAATTCATTTTGTTTCTCATCGGGGGACGAATCACATTTAGGAAGATAAATTCTAATCAAATCCCTGTCCTGTACCACCCATCATAAACATTGCCTTTCTTTTCCTAAAAACGAGCAAGAGCATAAATAATTATTATGCAGGATTAAATAATGTCTCCAATAACATGTGTTTCCAATATTATGTCTTCTGCGTGCAGAACCGTATAGACATTTCGCTAATAAATATTAATCTGAAGTGACTTGCCAAGTAAGTATGATCCTATACAACATTTTCTACCTGTAAATAAAAAAAATAAAACATGTATATTTTAACGCGGCATCACAGTCATTGGTCAAATGCATTTTACATATAGTTTGGTATTACAGATCGATGAACTGGTGGATGTAATCTGTTGTAATAATAGATTGTGTATAGTTAATCATAAAACAGAGCATTGAAAACAATATTTGTACTGCGCCCTTCAAAAACGGCGCTATAAAAATCATCCGAATAATATTATTATTAGTATAAGGGGCACTGAACCCTAATAATATTTTGTTGATATTTTTAATGGCGCCATTTTTTCTGAAAAATTACATGAGGAGGCACAGAGTCCCAAATTGGAGACGTAATAATTATTTCAAAATGCATTTGCATTTGGAATAAAACATATTAATGGTATCGGTAACATTAGAAGCTTTCAAAAAAAGGGTTCATAGCTGTCTAATAATTTATTCATCTTCATTTAAGGTGCGTAATTATAATAAAGCAGGGTAGATACTAGGAACAGGATATCACCAACGCAAGGTACCAAAATAAAACTGGAGGGTAATGTTTTTACTTGTTTGGCAAACTTACTAATTTCCCAATACATTGCGCAACACCTTCGAGCAAAAGCAATAAAGGCAATTAAAATTAATTTAGTTACGAACTGGACCCATCGTGCCAACATGCGTGAATGTAGTTCACACTAGACGTAACGGTTTCCACCGGCCATGACGTAAGGCACAAAGTGTCAAAACTAGACACCGTAAGAAATTATTACTATTAAGTTTTGTTTTCAAGAAAATTCACGCCAGCTTAATTACTTCGTGACTTCAATGTCAAGACGTGAGCGACAAATCTAAGGCAATGATTATTTTTGTCAGGTTGGCGCACCTGTTCTCTTTTGCCTTTTCCCGCCTTTAAATTATTCCTAATGGACGAACTCATTGGAACATTTCGGTAAATTTAAATTCTGAATGAATTGTATTACCCAACGAGTCACGGAACGTGTTTTTTTTAAAAATATTATTTTAACGGTGGTTTATTGTTCTTCACGGGTTTTTTTAGAAAGATATTTGAGATTATTAGTTGTTGAGAAGAATTGTATCGTTAGCCTCAATTGAGGTTTTTTGGTAGCTAACTATGAACCAATCTTGAATACAGTTATGTCTATTTCGTATTTTGGTTCTCCTTTCGGTGGTTGACCATCATCAGAGCAATCTTCACCTGGAGCCTGCAGGCTATATATTGGAGGTAAACTCGTACCAGTCGCGCAGGCTACACTAATAAACTGCCTACTTGCAAACTTTCGCATCCTTGGGTACGTGAATTGCTTACTTTTTGAGGGAGAGATCGATTCAGACGGCTACTGACGGTTTCACCTCTTTCTCATATTCAAGTAATATAGGCGTCCCACAGGAATCGGTTATGTTTCCGATTTTTATTTTTGTTGCACATAAATGAGCTTTTTTCGTGTGCACTGATTTATTTTTACGCTAATGACAGTACAGTCCATGATAACTTTATGTTTGACAAGCCCCCAAATGGCACACAAACTCCAAAACTACAGGGTTTTCTCTCGTGTAAGGATAACTTCGTCTAATTGTATATTTCAAAGACTCAGTCTTGTCTGATTACGTCTAAAGGGGATCTAAATCTGGTTTTCTTTAACAGAAGCAATCTTACCAACAAAACATCAATTGCTATGCTTGGTGTAACCCTAAGTGACCAGCTCAGGTATGGGGGCTCCATCGAAGCCAAAGTAAAGAAGCTGGGCGTACTGTACAAGGCCAATAGAAGCTTTAAAAATACACAACTGCTGACCTTGCATAAATTGAAGGTGCGCCCCACTATAGAATTTGGCAGCCACCTCTGGTGTTTACCCTCAAAAAACCCTTGGAAAGGACGGTCTGTTCGATCACATAATCTTTACAAACGTATTGCAATTTTTGGAGCACTGGCCTCAGATGGGAATGCTGTCTTTGTTCTGCCAGTACTTTTCTGCCAGTTTTTTTAATGGAAAATTTTCCGAGGAACTAGCGTCATTGATCCCTTCGGCACCGGTGCACAGTCGGGAAGTACGCCAAACGAGCGCCTAACTTTTGCCCACGGTTGACATTTGTCACGTGAAATACGGCTGGTTCTTGTGAACAGCTCGGCTGTGAAATCAATTGCTGGACTCTGCGTTTCCTCCATCCTACATCATGGATCTCTTCAAGACCTCGGTTCGCTCCTTCTTTATCTCAAAACACCCCCCACAAGGCATCCTCAAAGAAAACATAGGCCATGAGGGAAATTATTAATGTTAAATATTTTTTTACATCTATCTACCAGTTTAGTGTGTAGGTTTTTGTGACATAACAAAGAACAGTTTTGCATTAAATTTTATCGTTACAAGTTACAAAACACAATCCGCGGCTGTTTCACTAAACATTAATTATGTTCTCATAAAAGGGACTTCTTTACAGCAGAATGAATCATAAAATTATGTCCTTTTAGAAAGCAACCATGTAAGTAAAGCACTAAAATATCGAAAGTAAGTGCTGTAAATGTACTCAGCCGTTTAGACGAATTAACTCGGTATGGCAAATAAAGGTGGGTCCGCACTTAAGCCGCGCAATAAGAGTGGGTAACTACACGAGTACTCTGTGAGCAGGTACTTACTCGCGGCTTGCCACGTACAGAGCGAGAAAGTGCACATAATGCCTACCAAGATTGCCCACATGAAATAATTATATTACGAAACTAATTTCTCCGCTGCAAATGCCATCAAACTCTACGCAAGTCAGCTTGAAACTGGTAACACTAGATGGGTACCTACTTACTACTTATAGGAATTACTTTACTAGTAGCTACCTACTACCTGACTCCGCCCAAGTTCAATACCCTTTATTTAAAATGTTTCCAAAAAAAAAAAAATAATAATTTGGTGAAAGTAGACTGAATGCTGTAGAAATCAGATCTCTGGGGCGAATGTGTGGTAAAACCATGTATGATCGTGTGAAAAATTCGTAAAGAATGCAAGGCTGATCTAAGCGTTACGTATGGGCATGTAGAGCGAATGAACGAAGAAAGGAGTGTAAGGAGAATATATTACGTGAATGTGTATGGAAGAAGAAGCTGGGACATCCGAGGAAGACATGGCACGACCAAGTGAATCAATTTTTTTTATTTTATTTTTTTTATTTAATATAAATACATATAAAATATTTAATAGTACAGATATAATAGCTAATTACAAAATTATTATTATTACTATTATTATTATTATAATTCTTATTATTATTATTATTATTATTATTATTATTATTATTATTATTATTAATATTATTATTATTCTTGTAGGTGCATTGTACCAAAGTGCAAAAATACATTCATATCCGCAACTGATTAACAATTTATCAGCGTATTATGATACCGCCGTATGTCTGATATATCGATACCGGGTCCACAGATATTAGCGTTCTGACCGTTCCGAGATATTAAACGATATTTTGGTATTCATATTTATTGTATAATGATATGGTATGTGATAATAATAATAATAGTAAAAAACTCTCATTTGTATGATGATTGTAATTTATTGTTGTATTATATAATATTGTTGAAATAAACTCCTGCTGACAAGCTACTTGCAGTGGCTTAGCGGGTATAAGTTAAAAAAAAAAAAGTTGTCGCAATAAACAAACATAATGATTTTTTGGGCGAAATGAATACTATAAGCAGCGAAATTATAAGCAATAACTATGAATATGTTGTTTTGATGGTACAGTTTTTAATTCACTTTTATATAACAATTTATAAAAATCTACGAATAATTATATACAATAAAAGTTATATATTCAGAATTGGCATTTGCTGATCTATACGAATATATTTTTTTTAAGTCATTATATTTTTCACTGGAGTTTCTTATTAAGAGTTTTATAAAAATTAAGAAGAAATTAAAACATGTAATTACTGTTGGACTTATCTAATAATTTTTTGATTAGTGATTTGAAAGAATTTTTTTTTTCTGTTCTGATTTTATACGGGAGGGCATTAAAAAAAATTATACCTTGATAGGCGTAATGGAGTTGAGAAGCACTAGTTTTAAATTTAGGGATTTCTAAGTTGCCGCGTGAGCTTGGCCGGTTACTTATTTTTGTGGAAATTTTTTAATTGAAATGGTCTTTGTGAATTTGTAACAATGTGTTCTTTTTGAAGAACTGAGTAGGGCCATGTCAGAAGTTGGAATAACAGAAGAGAATGTATGAGACCTTGCACGATTGTGAACGAAGCAAGAAGTGTATGCCAAGATCGAGTTGTTTGGCGATCCGTCCTCTCTGCCTACCCCTGAGTGGAAACGGCGTGATGGTTAATTAAAACATTAAATATGGCGTTCTGTCTTATTTATTTAAGAACCTAATGGATATTTAAAAGCTCTCATAGCTCATGATAGAAATGACGTGGCGATTTTAAAATAGTTGCGTTGACATATAAACCTGACATTAAAAATCAGTGCAAATTTCATGACGCCAAAGCTAACTGCTCGAGAACGCTATTAAAATTAAATAACTATAATTAATCTACAAACCACTACACAAACTACAATCACAATGAATATATTTGTCTTAGCGTACCATTTCAACGATTGGAAGAGAAGGTCAAATGACACCCATTTTGGCACCAGCCTAGTTCTCTGCCGTCCACGTTTGTTTCGCTTGATTCTGACTGCGTTTAGCAAATTATAAAACATTTAAATTAAGCCGAACCTTTTTATTTAAGTTGGCAGCACGCCTAGCTCGCCCCTTGCCCCCTTACTTTGGTTTCTTCCCCTTGCGTTATTTTGTACGTTTCAATATATTTTTTTATATTTCTATGTCTTATTTTCTCTGTACTACTGTATATAAATTAGCCCAATTGACTACATTGAGATAACACGGGCTTCAGTCGATTACAAGCGCTCGTAGGGTACGGATCTCCAAAGATAACTGCAAAATGCCTAAATGACTGCACAAATCGTTCTGGAAAAAAATTAAAAGGCAATGGTGTAACCTTTCATCGGTTTTACCATAGTCAATATACTGTAAATTGGCCTTTTTATTGCTAAAAAAAATCAAAGAGCGTTGGAAGTTGGCATGTGCCGCCAGCAAGAAATGCTTCGGGCCGGGCGGTGCATTCCGTTCGTTCGCGGTCGGAAGGATTTGGTCGACTTCGACAACCGCTTCACCCACTTCGTACTTCACGAGCGTAAACAACTTTTTGGAGTGATTTTTGCAAGGAACGTTGACTCTATTGATATAGCTCTATGCATTAATATAGGAATACAGGTCCTAAATTTAGAAGGAAAATATTCACTATACAGTTTTGAATAGAGCCACATATTGTAATATATAGTCCATTCGTTCTTCCCGCAATGCAAATAAAACGGAAAGCCAGTAGTTATGCCTCATCCCCCATCCCCCTCCAAAACACAATACAGAAAGTAAGCAACGGAAAACAATGCATGTTTGCGCAGCTTTCAGGGTTGGCAATAGTTCAACTGTTGCAAATCATCCCTATATAATGTTCTATCTCTGTTTGTTCTACTAAAACCTTTGGCTGTATTGTACGCTACTCAAATAGCTTGGCAATAAAATGTAGACATTTACTAAAGCGGAACTAAGTTTTTTCGTTATTTAATCTAGCAAATGGGTATTTTCATACATAAATTTGAGAAATAAAAAAATGCTTTTCCATGTATAATAACAAAAGTTTAAATATGAAGTTGCTTAGAATATGAGGTAGAATCACTCCTTTCGGAAAGTACCACTAATTTCTGAAGAAAAAAAAAAAAAAATTGTATTTTTGCTAAAGTAAAAAATTTGCATTTTGACCACTGCGTTTGTTTTTTAAATACATTCATGTTCCTATAAGCAATGTTGGTGTTGCTATTTAAAATCATTTAAACGATCTCAGCGTCCTTGTTTTTGTCTACTATAAAAAGTCAGACTGTCGTATGCCTTGGAGGAAATACACATTGTAGGGTAAGCTAATATTTTTACCGAAACTTAGAGGAATGTAGTTACCTATATATATATATATATATATATATATATATATATATATATATATATATATATATTTTATATTATGTGGTAAATATGGAATACACAGGTCTACAATCTTATCTGTGCATCCGGCGGCATCGTCATTGGAGATTTTTTACATAAAAATCTATTAATTTACAAAATAGTTCGATAGTTCCTGGTTTGACTGTCTGCAGAGATAAGGGCTTTAGTCAACCTTATACCACCATAGATTATAAAACCTTGCTTATGAATATTTCTATCTTTAGTCAACCTTATACCACCATAGATTATAAAACCTTGCTTATGAATATTTCTATCTTTAGTCAACCTTTGTAACCCTCTCCGACTATTGTTCTACTCATCTCAAGATTCGTGGGTGAGACTGATGGATGAAGCACGGGGAAGTGGGATGTATATCATGATACAGTAAATAAAACCCTATTTAAAGGAAAGAACATAATTTATTGATTCTAAAACCACGATTATCATGGTGGAGCAAAGAGAAGAGTAAAGAGAAGGATTAAGTTAAAACGAAAAGGTTTAAATAATAAATGATGGTTCTTATAGTCCGATTCTTCTCCTCAGCATCATGGAAGGCCTCTCCAGTCCTGATGCTCACCGATTTCCGCCGTCACCTTCAGCGAAGTCTATGACGACTCTTCTGAAGCGCCATCCGCCACGGCTTCTTCCGTGGGGTTCAGACAATGGTATGTGAGGATGCTACCTTATGTCCTGTTTGGTCGTCCATACAGCAACTGACCCTCATGTTCATTCATCACTCTTCTGGGATTTTCTCCAAAGCAGCAGGCACGCGCGGTTTGGTTTCATAGCCTCACAATTTGGCCATCAATAAATCAATAAACTAAAACATACCCACTTCGGGTAAATTCAATAGACGCACTCCGACGTCAAACAAAACAGAAAATTAACACATAATCCCTCCCAAAAAACACTTCGAGCTCGACCGCCCGTGTCAGGTTATATCCGACGCCATGTTGACTTGCTCGCCTTCCGTCGGATGTCTCCCATAGACATTCTCTCACCAATCTCTTCCGTAGACAATCATCATGATCATAGACGCGGGGTCAGTATTTACGTTACACCTTATACCACCATAGATTATAAAACCTTGCTAATGAATATTTCTATCTTTAGTCAACCTTATACCACCATAGATTATAAAACCTTGCTAATGAATATTTCTATCTTATAAACTAGTCTTCTTCTTCTTCGTATGGTGGAGGAGAGTTGGTGGAAGTCATAGTGATCAGCACTTGGTTCAGCACAGATAGTGACATAGGGAAACTGATGAAGGGGACATTCTTCTATAATGTGTTCTGTTGTTTTAATGCGTCCACATTCACAAAGTTCGAAATCCTTTAGCCCCCATTTATGCATCATATACGAGCATCTCGTACGCACAACGGCTGTGACTGCACCGGGTACGGTTTAATGAGGTACACGTCTTCTGAAGGAGAGAGAACCCTGGCAATTTAAAAGTAGGACCTACAACAAGGTACTTGTTTTTCACGTCCGAGGTCTGTCACTGAGTTCGCCGTGACTCTTCAGGGGAGTATCTTGATAGAAGCAGTTTTTCACCTTCAATCCAAAAAGGTCATCTTGAAGTGGAATGTTACTATTGATGGCCTTTTTGTATTCCCTGAGGGTTGCTGTCTCTCGTCTTACAGTTGGCGGTGCGATGTTCGAGAGGACAGGGAGCTTTTGTAGTGGGATGGAGGGATGTGTTCTACTCGCCTTACGCATAGCAGTATATCATTGCACGTCGATCTTCTGTGTGTTTGCACTTCTAGCCCACACTGGAGCACAATATTCCGCTACCGAGTAGACCAAGGCAATCGTAACTGTTCGTAGGGTGTTTGCGTCGCAACCCCAGATAGTTCTAGCTATATGTAAATTATGTAACAAGCGGAATATAAATGTTTAGCATGCATTAGCATGTTTTCTTATTGTTTTACAGTTGATGGAATTTAGAAGCTCTATTATATATGTCGATGGAAGTTAATATATCAGATTATTTTATTTACAATTTTCTTCAAAAGATTGGTATTCACTGTGTGAATTAAAAATTGTTTTGTATTTTTCCTCACCAGGAATATATATAATACTGAAGAATAGTAATGTCAAGTATAGACAAATTTTGGTCTATACTTGACATAATTATTTTTTTGAATTCTATGTATTCCTGATGAAGAAAACATCGCTTTAGAAACATGTAGATATGTGTACATTTATAAAATGGTGAATACAAAGTAATTTTTAATTAATTTATTATTTTTTTAGAAATCAATTTAGCAGTGATTAATGATTACTTTATAATAAGCGATTGAGTTAAATCACGTTTTGCCGATTGGATAACTCTCCACTTGCGAAATTTAATCTTATTTAATATATGACCACGGTGCAAGTATGAAATAGTAATCTAATACCACCAAGGTTGCTTCTTTGAACAGAAGAATTTAACGAAATCATTGCTAGTTCAATTAGTGTTGATGAATGGGGAACGTAAAACTGAGAAATCGAATCGGGCCGAAAGAATAAATAAAATTATTTTAACCACTTACGATTTTTTTCAATTCGTATTGCAGTGAGCTTTAACATAAATCACAATAAGGAACTCCAGTCCGATTTTTTTTTATCAATAATGACATTGAAATACCAATATATTTAGTTTTTTTTTTTTATAAAGTTAGTTTTTACAGTTAAAATAATTTTCAATGTAAAAATTTTTCAAAGTCCGCCAAATGCTCCAAATCTATGGCCGGTCGGTTTTGATCAGTTTTGATGTTAGAATGTCAAATTTCAAAACAAAAAAAAAGGATGAGCTTTCCTGTACATAATTTTATATTATTTTCACCATAAACCATAACTAAACATAAATAATAAAATTATTTACCTTTTTAAAAACTTTAACTCAAAGAATAATAATAGTATTGAGAATTAACATTATCATACTATGCGTATTGATAATTGGATTGCTCATGAATACTCTAATTTATTTAATTAATAATAGTTTTTTTTATATATTGAACAACAACTATAGAGCTTAGAGTCACTCAAAATAAGTTTAAATTTCGCCAAAACTATAAAAATACATATTTAAAATACAAAACAAAATCTAAAAATAAAAATGTCCATACTAATCCGAAAACAGAATTCACACGTGATATCAGATGTTCCAAATACAATGGTACCAATATAACAAGGTGTTTTTATGAGATGATTTATTCACTTTTAAATAACGATTTATAAATTCAACATATATAAAAAAGTAATATATTCAGAATCGGCGTTTGTTGATCCATATAAATATATATTTTTAAAGCCATTCACTGAAGTTCCTTATACGTAATAACAGTTGAATTCGTAATAAGTTAACAACACTGTAACCGTGATTAAATTAATAATTTAATACTTTCTTCAGTGGTTTTTGGGATATTATGCCGTGTTGTGGGTCCTTCTCCTTTAGCCAGCGTTATGGACAGCTTTACAGTGTCCATAATTAGGACAGATGTGATTAATGAGTGAATAATTCCATAATAATAATCAGGACAGATGTGATTAATGCGTGAATAATTTAATAAGTTCAGAAAGTAATGTTGAACATGAATATAAAATACTTTACCTTGTCCACGTAAGTAACTTATGCGAATCTTATAAAATACAATGTAATGTAAGCTTTTATTGTTGGATGAAGTTATCATTCTTCGTGCTATCACAACTGTGCTTTCTTTAGGTCAGCAAAATGTGTAGCCCTAAAGATAACATATTTGTATCCGAAACCTGTTGGTTTCAAACAATAATATACTCGTATGTTAGTTGTAGTTACAACAAAAAAAACTAAATCTGTGTCTAATCTCATGTAAAATTCTGAACGGTGAGCTCTTTTGAAAGGCTTTTTATGTCTAGTTTTCCTGTGTCTACGTAACTATTTTCAACTCACAACTCACGAGCTATAGTGCTTTGAAATATTCATTCAACTGACAATACACCATATTGTTGGGTCAAGAAGATTTTCTCCACATTTAAGAACCTCTAACCACAGTTGACACAGGAAGAGGGAGAAATGTTCCCTGGCACTGTAAACAAATATTTTACAATGGATATATATTCTTTTTCGGGTTTTCGATGTCCTTTACGTAACTATTTATAGAATGTATCATTTTTAAATATCCAATATTATACTGTTACCGCTCACTGGGTAGAGAAGGTTTTCTCCACATTTAACCACAGTTGACACAGGAAGAGGGAGAAATGTTCCCCGGCACTGTAAACAAATATTTTACAATGGATATATATTCTTTTTCGGGTTTTCGATGTCCTTTACGTAACTATTTATAGAATGTATCATTTTTAAATATCCAATATTATACTGTTACCGCTCACTGGGTATAGAAGGTTTTCTCCACATTTAACCACAGTTGACACAGGAAGAGGGAGAAATGTTCCCCGGCACTGTAAACAAATATTTTACAATGGATATATATTCTTTTTCGGGTTTTCGATGTCCTTTACGTAACTATTTATAGAATGTATCATTTTTAAATATCCAATATTATACTGTTACCGCTCACTGGGTAGAGAAGGTTTTCTCCACATTTAACCACAGTTGACACAGGAAGAGGGAGAAATGTTCCCCGGCACTGTAAACAAATATTTTACAATGGATATATATTCTTTTTCGGGTTTTCGATGTCCTTTACGTAACTATTTATAGAATGTATCATTTTTAAATATCCAATATTATACTGTTACCGCTCACTGGGTA